>JADLZN010005775.1:0-307495 GCA_018155175.1 Sinocyclocheilus anophthalmus
CCACCCGGATCCAGTACGTATTCAGACCAGATAGTGGATCACCACCTAGAAAGGACCTCCACAGCCCTAAAGAACCAAAGGGCCCCCCGAGACTAGACACCTCGCTGAGCCCCAATACAGATCGCCTGTTAAATACCTTATCCTCAGAACGACCACACGGACAAGACCACAGGAAACCAGAGGAGTCCTCTGCACATGTACATTGATGCAAGCCTGGAATTGGTCTGGTCATAAAGAGGAGAGCTGGCCCCCTGACTGAGCCTGGTTTCCCCCAAGGTTTTTTTCTCCATTCTGTCAACGATGGAGTTTTGTTTCCTTGCCGCTGTCGCCTTATGGCTTGCTTAGTTGGGGACATTTAATTTCCAGCGATATCGTTGACTTTATTGCAAATGATTGCAAAGATACTACTTAAACTGAACTGAGCTGGACGATGAATATCACTGAATTCAATGATGAACTGCCTTAACTGAAAATTGAGTGTTTACTATTATCATTTTGCATAATTGACACCTATTTTTTCCTAATTAATGCTGTAAAGCTACTTTGACACAATCTGTATTTGTTAAAAGCGCTATATAAATAAAGGTGGCTTGACTTGACTTGACTACCACTTCCACCTTAACAAACAAAACCCGAATATCCACCCCACTATTTCTGATCTAGCAGTCCTGGACGACGAAGCCATGTCATTCTTTATAAAGCAAAGTAAGACAGACCTGACAAAGAAAGGCCACTTTATTTACATTTTCAACCTTCAATCACCTATACTCCCATATCAAGCCCTCCTAGCCTTCCTTCAGCTCAGGAAATCCCAATCCAAATCACTCGCCGACCCTCTTTTTATAGATGATTCTAACCGCCCCGTCTCCCGTTTTTGGTTCCAAAAACACATCAAGTCTGTCCTACTACTTTCCGGTTTCCCAGCCGGTGATTTTTCCAGCGATTCTTTTAGAATAGGCACAGCCACCACAGCGGCTCAAAAAGGCCTTTCCCAACAGCAGATTCAATCACTCGGTCGCTGGTCATCAGAAGCCTTTAAAAACTACATCCAATCTGACTGCTCACACATCAAGGAAGCCCACCAAACCCTCATCAGTCACCCCACGCCCCCACAGCCACCCCCGTTTTCCCCCTAGTTTCCTGCCCATCTCCTTTAGCACCCCGCTCCCTGCCAGGAGTTTTTCTCACCAATTGCCCCTTTGCCTCAGTAGAAACTGCTTTCCCCGGACGACCGAGCAAAAAGGTACCCTCCTACCTCCGCAGCAGCGTACGCTCCAGCAGGAGCCTCATCTGTATTTCCCTACTGCCGCAGCAGTATCTGCTCCCGCAGGAGCCTATCTGTATTTCCCCAACCCCTCACCATGATTTTTCCCCCCCCCCTCCTCTTCTTCTCTTCCCTCCTTCTTTTCCCCCTCTTTCTCTCCCTCTTTTTCTCTCTCTTCCGCTCCCGGAGCCACCCCAAGTGTGAGCACGCCTCCGCAAGCAGTCCCGGCAGCTGTCTTTCCTCCTACCTCTCTCATGCCTGCCCTTCCTTCCGCCATGCCCCTACCCATCCCTCCGAACACTCCCGCCTCGGAACCACCCATTTAACGCCTTTCCATCCCTGTTCACTCAAACTCCCGACCCACCATGGCTAACCCCCTTTTAACATCACCTAATCTATCTATAACGACCCATCCCCACTCCATCCATCCCAACAGCACCCCGCTCCCGCAGGAGCTTTACCTGTATTTTCCCACTGCCGCAGCAGTGTCTGCTCCCGCAGGAGCCTTTTCTGTATTTCCCCACTGCCGCAGCAGTGTCTGCTCCCGCAGGAGCCTTCTCTGTATTTCTCCACTGCCGCAGCAGTGACTGCTCCCGCAGGAGCCAGCCCATCCCGTTCAGTCGAACCCTTGACCCACCATAGCCAACCCCCTTAACATCACATAATCCATCCATAATGGCCCATCCCCACCCCAGCCATCCCAACAGCACCCTGCTCCCGCAGCAGCTTTACCTGTATTTCCCCACTGCCGCAGCAGTGTCTGCTCCCGCAGGAGCCTTTTCTGTATTTCCCCACTGGGCACAGCAGTGTCTGCTCCCGCAGGAGCCTTTTCTTGTATTTCCCCACTGCCACAGCATGTCTTGCCTCCCGCAAGGCGCCTTTTCCTGTACTTCCCACGCCGCAGCAGTGTCTGCTCCCCCCAGGCGCCTTTTTCTGTTTGCCTCTTTCTCCACTGCCGTCAGCAGTTGTCTGTCTCTCCCGCAGGAAGCCTTCTCTGTAATTTTCCTCCACTTGCCGCAGCAGGTGGGACTAGCTAACCCGTCGGCAGCCGTTTATCTATATTTCCCTTCCCCACTGCTGCAGTAGTGTCTGCTCCCGCAGGAGCCTTTTGCGTATTTCCCCACTGCCGCAGCAGTGTCCTCTCCCGCAGGAGCTTTTTCTGTATTTCTCTACTGCCGCAGCAGTGTCTGTTCCCGCAGGAGCCTTATCTGTATTTCCCCCCTGCCGCAGCAGTGACCGCTCCCTCAGGAGCCTTCTTTGGTATTTCCCTACTCTGCCGCAGCAGTATCCTCGTAGGTTGGAACTTTTTCTCTCTTTTTCTCTGCCGCGATTGTCGTGGGTGGGGGGGTGTAAATGGGGGGGAGGTATTCCCCCCGGGCTGGGGAGTCCTTGCCGAGCTTCGAATTCCCCTCTCCCTAGAGCACCCCAAAATTATGCAGTAACCCTTTTATTTTAATTATACAAAGTGACGGAACTCTGTGAAAAGTGATTTTATATCTCACGATGGGAATAACCACTAGTTTTGTAAGGGTGTTGGTGTTGGTTTCGGTAACACCCTATTTTATGGTGGCTACAAATGGAACACAAATCCCACAAGATTGGGCACCTTTGTCCCTGTTTTCTGCGGTCCAATGGGCAAAAAATACAGTTCTTTGTAAGGGTAGGTATACACATTTTTTTCGGAGTAGGGGTTAGTGTAGGGGGGAGACAGTATCACACCCATTGCCTCCTATGAATGTCAAAACCTGCTGTGTGTGTCCTACTTACTGTAACCATATTTTGGGGACAAATTGGTACCCAGGAGTAAGCAAAACTTGACAAAAATTACTCCCCTAAAACCTTCCTTTTGAGTGACGTCCCTCTATTTGGTAAAAACCGTGTGGTTTTGCTATTCGTGAAACATCACTACACAAAGGGCGAGGAACTGATCAGAGATGTTCTCAGAGCAGGGAGAACAATGGCATCAAAGTAACAGCGTTTCTTTACTTATGCCCCCATGTGAGACTGGATATAGAAGCTTAACCAAGACCACGGTAAAGACTGCACATTACTATAATTCACCCTTCATCTGAAAAATTCAGCTTGAATATATATTCAGTCATATGGCACAGTGAGGACTTTTACTGCATTGACAGTAAACTCTGTTCTAGAACAAAACCTTATGGCCATGGTCATACCTTCATCACAACTTTTGATAACACACTGGATAAATACATTTACAAAACATTATTGATTTTATGTGAGATATGCAAGTTAGGTAATGTAACTGTATTTTCTAACATGACAGTTATTGCCATGTATCTGTAATTATTTTCAGCAACAAAGGTGATTTGAAACATGAATCTTGCATTGTTTGCTCTTGAATGAACCGATTGTTAAAAGTACTAAATTGAAAGAAGATCATGTTGTGTTTTGGTGATTAATTCAAATATTCTCAATACATATCACAATGATCTTGTGTTTTGAAACAATGATTATGTGGAATAAAAATATGTGCAACTACAATGAAATCATGAGATCAGGTTTTGAAAGAATGACTAGTGGTGTTACAAGTCTGATCAGTTTAAAGTTTTGTGCTAATAGTTTTGAAAATGTACACCTTACTTAGTAATAGTACCAAACCAATTTTAAAAAACTATAAATATAAACTGTAACAGGATGAAAACAGTACTCATGATGATGCAATCACTAAAATAAAGCTAATTTAAAGTCTTAATTATGGTATTCTTTTTATTATTTTTCGATTTGAGAGAAAACATGAAATTAACTGGATTACACTGAATTGGTAAGAATACAATATAAATAATATAGCTGCAAGCAGCGATGGCGGGCCCAAGCCGTCAGTGCAAACGCCATCCCGGTGGCATCAGGAGAACGGTGTACAGTGGGCATATGCATTTACACTAACCGTCTGGCAGTCCCCTGCGAGGTTATCGCTTCTGCCGTGATACTCTGGCAATTAAAGAGTTTTAATCCGAACACATAAGACCACCATACTCCCCACACACATATTTCAAACTTTTGGTACACTTTTAATAGGTTTCAGTTTTATTAACATAAAACTATAACAATTTAATAACATGAACAATAATTAGACTAGCAATTACTGTCAAGTTTAATTAATTCAAAACCTTAAATCACATTAAAAATGGGCACACTATAGCATCATTAGTTAATCATAGAAAAGATTCCCGTATCATCCGTTTAATTAGCATTGTTTCCAAAACACTAATATCTAGGCAAATTAGATAAAGCAGTTTTATAATCAGCTTTAAATGGGTTGTGCTTGCCATATCTTAAATGGTGTTAATAATTGTATTCTTTCCCCAAATACTTTAATTAATGGATCCGCTTTATCCATTTTTAATTATCTTAACTTATTTTCAACCACATTTTTTTAGGAAATTCATAAGAATTAATTTGAAATGTAGGTAAACGATTAATAAACCTAATTTAATGGGGGGGGTACTTTTTTTAAATTCTTATTATTTAAACACATGATAATATTTGCTCAGTGTGTTAATAAATGCTTTAACATATTCCTGTTGTAATTCATGATTAGGTCAGGTAGTTATAAAAGATTTAGAAGCTGCCAGCCATCTATTTTTTTGTGAGCTCATCTAAAGTGAGGATTGTTTTAAAGCGTTTACAAAGGAGATTTAAAAGCTCATTTTTCTTCCAAACAGAAAAGTTAATCAAACACAAGCACAGAGGGATAAAGAACACAAAAATATTTTTTCAAGATTGAAAAAATGAAACTGTATAACTGTTCACTTGATAAAAAAAATGAAAAATAAACCTCTGCAATTTCATAGAAATCAAATAAAGTGTACAGTTTCTTTTTTTTTTTGCATCTTGAAATAAATATTCTGAGTTTTGTATCTCTCTGTGTTGTGTTTGTTTATTTTTTCTGTTAGGAAGATAACTGAGCCTTTAAATCTTCTTTGTGATAGATATGCTTATAAATCAATAACAAGGCATTCATAATTGTATTTATAAACTGCTTACTAATGACTATTAATGTTGGGACAATGTTTTAGAAAGGATGAACTGACTATTTACTAATGCTTACCTAATGATTCATAGCGTGCAGTTATTATAAAGTGTTACCAAATTATGTTGTCGGTGCCCTGCAAATTTAGTCCTTCTAGGATTTTTTTTTGTCCCAAAAACTGACAGAAAAGAATAAAGCCTAAGAGATTTCTTAAGCTGTAATGGAGGGGAAAACGAAGACTGATTAATTAAAAAAGTTCTCTCTCTCTCTCTCTCTTTTTTTCTTTCTCTCTTTCTCTCTCTCTCACCCACCGCTTCTCTCACCCACACTCTCAACACACACACACACTCACCCAGCCCCCCACCTCCCCCCTTCCTCACACAGACTTTACAACAAGGTTTCATTTATTAACATTAACTATATTAATTAACATGAACAATAATTATATAGCATTTATTAAATGTTAGTTAATATTAAATTCAAAACTTAAACAATTAAAAAAATTTGGTTAACCACTTTAAATACCTGCACCACTAGGAATTCATTAATTTATGAAATTCGTACAAATAGTCAATTCATCCTTTTATAAAGCATTGTTCCAACATTAATAGGCATTAGTAATCAGTTTATAAATACAGCTATAAATGCTTTGTTCTTGATTTATGAGCATATCTATAATGTGTTTAATATTTGTCATTTTCATACTTTAATAATGATCAATTTATAATTTCTAAATTAAGTATTACATTATTTACAAACCAGTTATTTAGTTGTCAGTGGTTCTTAAGATAATTTATAAAGTGTAAGTCCATGCTTAATAAACGATTTAAATGTATTAATTTTAATATCGGTCATTTTTAAAACACACGATATAATTGTCATTGTCATTATGAATGCTTTTATTACATATTCCTCGCTCTGCGTAATTCCCATGATTAGGTCGGTAGTTATAAAACATTTTAGACGCTTCCAGCCACTAATTTTTGTAGCTCATCTAAAGGAGGACCTGTTTTGTTATACCTTATAATTTTAATTCTAATACATAAGGAATTTAAAAGCTCAATCACTCTTCCAACAGAGAAGTTAACCAAACACAACCACAGAGGGATCAGAACACAAAAAATTTTTTTCAAAGATTTAAAAATTGAAACTGTAAACAACTGTTTCACTTGAGAAAAAGAAAGAAAAAAAATCTGCAATTTCATTAAAAAAAATCAAGTGTACAGTTTCATTTTTTTTTTTTTTTTTGTTGTAATTTGAAATAATACTTTCTGAGTATTTATCCCCTCCTGGTTTTTGTGTTGTTTATTTTTTTTCTGTTAGGAAGATAACTGAGCATTTAAATCTCCTTTGTAATAGATATTCTTATAAATCAAGAACAAGGCATTTATAGCTGTATTTATAAACTGCTTACTAATGACTATTAATGTTTGGACAATGCTTTAGAAAGGAAGCTCTCGTCATCTCTTTCACCACCCCCCCTTTTTATCTGTTAACATTAGTTAATGCATTGTGAATTAACATGAACATTTTGACTAACATCAACAAACATTAATAAATGCTCTGAAAATATATTGTTCATTGTTAGTTCATGTTAGTAAATGCATTTACTAATGTTAACAAATGAGACCTTATTTTAAAGTGTTACCAAAAACTTATGATTTATAAGCATTTTTTAAATACTTTATTTACCTATAATATTTGTGAAATATTTTTGCCTTCATTAAAAAAGAAAACAAGCTTAGTCTTTTCTCCTTCCCAACCCATCCGGGGGAGCTGAAAAGTTTAATTATAAAAACTCCAAAAACAAAAAAAAAAAAAAAAATTTTTTTTTTTTTTTTTTTTTTTGTTTGTATTTTTTTTTTTTCGATCTATTTTTTTTTTTTTTTTTTTTTTTACTTTTTTGTTTTTTTTTTTTTTTTTGTATTTTTTTTTTTTTTTTTTTTTTTTTTTTTGTTTTTTTTTTTTGCTTTTGTTTTATTTCTTCTTTCCCCCTTAGGGGTTTTGTCTTATTTTTTGTTTTCGTTTTTTTTTCAAAAAAAAAAAGGTTTTCCTCTCTCTCTTCCTCTCCCCCGCCAATCAACCACCTCCCTGCCCCCCCCTCTCCGCCTCTGCTCCCACACCATCGGGCCCCAACAATCTGATCGTCCACCAACCCCTACGCCCCACACCCCCCCTCCTACCCATCCCCAAAAACAACAAAAAATCCCGCCGGCAGGCCGACTCCCAACCGGGGGGGGGGGTGGGGGGGGGGCACGCACCCCAACCCCTCCCCTCTACCTAATCCCACACCGCTCGCCCCTTTACTCTTCGCCCTCCCCGCCCCCGCTCCGCCACCAGACCTCTCTCTCTCGTCCCCTCTCTCTCTCTCTCTCTCTCACCCCCCCCTTCTCTCACTCCCCCTCTCAACACACACACCCAAACACACAGACACTCACCCCGCCCCCACCTCCTCCCTCCCTCACACAGGCAGTGGCAGAGTGAGAGAAGATGTCTTATAGTTTTTTAATTTTCTATTATCCATAGAGTGTTGTAAAGTCTTGAAACTATGACTATTTCCTCAGAATGACTTGTTCCCTAAACCTAAAAAATATCTGAATTAACACAATGTATTGGAAAAGTTTTTGAAACTGTTTTGGAAGCTGCAATTTTAAATAATACATCCAACAATTACTCCCATGTAATTTTTTCCTGTTTTTCACAAATCACCACGGCAAAACCGTTCATTCAATCCAAAATCCATCCGCAATATAAGTTCCTCAATGTTTTGGCATTATGTAGAAAAAGTTTGGTGTGTATAGTGTAATTTTCCTCTGAGGAGTATTCATTAATTCAAAGCTATATTTTCCCAAAAATCCATATTAAAATCAATATAGCTGACTTCCTGTTGGTCATAGCTAATGACTGTAAATTAGAAAGTTGTCCGCTTGATGAGATCAATATAGGTACCAAGTTTGGTGACTGTAGCTAAAACTAACCACCCAAGTTTTGTCAAAGTTGGCGCTATAGGTCTCTCCACCGCCCTTTAAATTTTAGCTTTTTCCGGGGGGGGGGGGGGGGGGGGGGGCAGTGGTCCCCTATTCTATAATCTTACTGCATTTGGTGTTTTGCGTTTCAAGAAATTCTAAGCATGTTATATGCACGAAAATCACCGGAAAAGAATATACAAGTTTGACACGTTGCCATGGCAACAAAAATTTAGATATCAATATCCCCTCAACAGTTTTACACCGGCCTTGTTTTGATATTATTCTGATGAAGTTTGAAGCAAAATCGGGTACAAAGAATCTGATTAAATTTCCAAGATTGGGTTGCAAATGACAACAACTTCCCCCCTCTCCTTTCCTTTCCGCAGGTTGTGGCGCTATGACTTTTGAACTCCTAATAGTCCCCACAATGTAACTGCGATCGACTCATACACGCTAAAAAACCCGTAAAGTTGGGATCAAAATCAGAACAATGATGTGGTTCGTTTTTATAAGACACTTCCCTGTTTTCTTCATTTCTCGCCATAACCTCCTCGCCTCGCCACGAGCAACACCGTTTCGAGATACAAAAAATCTCTTTCGCATTAGCGTCCCCCCAAGGTCTCTGATGAATCATTTCCAACCGAGTTTGGGGTCAATCGTTTTTGGAAATCCTCAGACAGTCAATCCAAATTCCCAAGAGCATGACTTTTTTACCCGCCCTGACTAGCCCACCCTTCCTGTTTGGGCGGAGCCTATGACATGCAAGTGGCAAAATTTGTTTCTGTGTGCCTCGGAAATGAGGGTGGTTTACTATATGTGTTACTTGTAGTTTTCCATAATTGACTACGTGCAAGTAGTTCCCGAGCTACATGCATCAAGTTTTTTCCCCCCGGCTGTGTTTCCAGGGGGGCGCCCATAGCAAGCCCCCCTCCTACCGGTACGCCCAGGTCCCAAGGCCTCTGCCGGGCGTTCCCCCTGAAAAAGGCCAGCAGCGGGGTTTTCTCCAACGCGTGTGCAAATTTTTTTTTCAAGATTTTTGAATATGTTTAAGGCCCCCAAAACCCCCGGAAGTTGCATAAAAAAAAAAAAAAAAAAAAAAAAACAATAATAATAAACTTAGAAACAATATGTCCCTGCGCCTTTCTGGCTTGGGCCCCTAATAATAAAGAAGATAAATCATTTAAATATCATTGGAAAATTATCAAATTCATTTTTCCCAGTGATGTCAATTAATCTGAAAATGCTTACCCTCTTAAAACCCTGAGACTGTACTCATAAATTAACACATCAATGAAACATTAACCAATGTAACATCAATGACTGTTTAAATGAACTGTATAGAAAATCCATTCAAAATCAATCAAATAATTTACCTTTTCAACAAAACAGGTGTAGAAAATCAGGATGTACGAATTTGAGCAGCATTTCCTTATCTGAACTTTGACCTTGGAAGGACTTTTCCACAACTTTTTGTATTTTCAAGATACAATTTTTAACTTTAATAACACCAATAAAAATAAATAAATACTATTTAAAAAAGGTACACCAATTCTTTTTTATTTATATACTTATTTTTGATAGCTTTTTATGCACAACTGTTTAGAACAATCACCCACTAATACCTTTAAAAAAAAAAAAACACCAGTATAATGGATTTCCTCATATGCCCAAAGTCATAACAGGTGATGAAAGGGGCAACAAGAATGACACTTCACAGATGTTAAAAAATAAATGTGGCAAAAAACACTATAGAGGTCAAACTATTTTCATTGTTTTCCCTTACATTGGTGTTTTTTCTTGACCCTTTATAAATCTTTTCATGAATGCTCAATGTCTTTCTTCCAGAATATCCAGCAGTTTTTATCTACAGCTTGAAAGTCAGTCAAGTCAGGTGGCCACCTTTTATTGAATTATCGGCGCTTTTAACAATGCAGATTGTCAAAGCAACTGTACAGCATTGATTAGGAAAATATTGTGTCAATAATGCAAAGTGACAATAATAAACAATCCTTTTTCAGTTAAAGGCAGTTCATCATAGAATTCAGTGATGTCAACATCCAGCTCAGTTCAGTTTAAATAATATCTGTGCAATCAAGTCAACAATATCGCTGGAAATGAAGTGTCCCCAACCAACTAAGCAAGCCAGAGGCGACAGCACCAAAGATTCAAAACTCCATCGGTGACAGAATGGATAAAAAACCTTGGGAGAAACCAGGCTCAGTCGGGGGTCAGTTCTCCCCTGGCCAGACGAAACCAGCAGTTTAAACCAGGCTGCAGCAAAGTCACACTGTGTGCATAGGACTAACTGGTTTCCCTGTGGGTCAGGAAGTGTGTTACCTTGACGGCTAACTTTCTTCTTCCTGTCCATATACCCACTTGACCCTAAGTTATTTGGTTATGTTCTCGTTATATAATCGCTATATAAGATCCAGAGAACCTGTGGAGCGGGATTTCCAGCCCGGTTTTTTGGTGCCACTCCCCCTCCGCTTTTTGCAATCCGAGTCCCAAAATAACAACGGCTAGAGCAAATGGTGCTGAAGTGAAGCTGTCTTAGTTAATGTTTTCTCTGCTTCTTTTTTCGGCGTGAGTTGGATGACCAGTAAATAACAGGCCTTTCACAGCACACCCTTGTAGGCCCTTCAGCCGATCCATTCACCGGCCTGAGCCCCTTCACAGAGAATTAAAAACACTGCATCCCTTAGGCCCTGGTGTCAGCCGTCATTAATTGCCTAAAGAGCGATTTTGGTCACATCGCCCATTCTTCAGCCCGATCCGTTACGCAAGATGAATACTTCGGAACGTTCCTCTCCCAACACGCTTCCACACATAGTTTGACAGGAAAAACAACCATTTGTGACCCGTCTTTCCCCCACCTTTCCACATCCATTGGGAAGAAGCAATCAATAGTTTCTTAAATAGCACTGATCCCCCCGCAGTCCACACCTGATGGGACTCGAAGTGTTTTCAGCCATATTTATTCCAGAAATTTACGTTTCCGTCCTAGAGGCTGCCAATCAACAGGCTCACATCACGATTTAATTTCTGCCGTGTGCATTCAAACACATCTGACAGCATTGGGGTTTTTCCCTACGGTGTTCAACTGTGATTCAATTTTACACATTCTGCCTTGGTAGTTTTGACAGCTTCCCGTTTTCACAAGAACACAGGCCTCTTGCGGAACAGCTTTAAAATAACAAATTCCGACTGGAAATAGTCGCGCACAGGGTTTCAAATGAGTTTTTTTAAAGGTGTTAAACATTTATCTAAAATGGAGGGAACACTTTAAGGTGTCACCGCTGGTGCATTTCAAACTGCATGAGTTTTTAAAGTTGCGTATTTTGACCTCCAGGAGGTCTGGTTGGCGGTTGAAAGGGTGAACACCTACCAATTGTATTTCCTTCTTTAATCTGAAGAACACAAAACAGACAATTGCAGAAAAAAAAAATGGGTTTTTTTATTGAATACAAACAATGAATGGGTGAGGGCTTTTTTTTTTTTAAAAAAAAAATTTTTTTTAAAAATTTTTTTTTTTTTTCTGTCCTTTAATTGGCCCATCTAATGGTTCCATGAAGAACTTTGAACAACCATGGTACATTTCCATTCCACAAAATGGTTCTTTAAAGAAACTTTGATTGAATGGTTCTTTGTGGAACTAAAAATGGTTCTTCTATGGCATCACTGCAAAAACTCCCTTTTGGAACCTTTTTATTTTTATTCACAGACCACAATGTGTAATCGGTCAACTTATTCCTCTCAGGATAAAGTGTGTAATTTTGATAGGGAACATTTAAATTATGTCGAGGTCTCACTGCTTTGCCTTTTGAAAACAGCAAATTGTAACCAGTTAAAATTCATCATAGTCCCACTATCAATGAATTCTTTTGTGTGGCATCATATTTATGCTTCGCCGTCGGTCTGTGAGGTCGAGCAGCAAAGGAACAGACCGAGATGATTTATTACCTGTTCGCTTGAAGTGAAATAACAAAACGTGAGACACAAGGTTAAGCTGATGAATTCACAGTGATGAGTTGCATCAGTAATGACACTGATGTTTGACGTGCAAAGACTTATTAAAAAATTCTGCTTTCCTTCAAGCCTTCATCGGCCATCTCGATATGAAGCATCTTAGTATTTTAGAGTGGTGACTGCACAAGTGGGGATCTGTTTTGATATCTAAACTACATATTTGTTTGATTAATCAATCTTTTTGTTCATTAATCAATAAACACCTTTGTCACTAGACTTGTGAATTGAATTCCAAATGCATTCTTCCACAAATAGCAATGTATCACTATCATGATTACTGTTCATAGTAAGAATGTACTTGGCAGGAACACATGCTGAACAGATGAAACATACAGATAAAAATGTTATTGCCACTTGCATCCGAAACCTTCAAGTCTTTAACATTGTCTCACCTAAAGCTTTGTTTGCATTTGCATTTAACTGGAGCTTTAAGACACAAACGTATGAAGTGAAATGCTTCTACAAGCTTTTGTTTCTCATAGCATGTGATATCTGCGGATAGACGAGTCAATTCTTTAACAGAGACCTGGCACAGCCCCTTTATCTCCATGTGCGTCGGGACCCCAGATGTGGAAGGAAATGTAAGGCTTAATTTTATAATACACTTAAGTCTGCTCCATACTCAAAAGGTTAGATTTCAATAACAATATTGCTTTCAGGTTATTATAGCGAAGATATTCCAATGCGTGGAAAAGTTACGCCAGAACCATGACTTGAATGAATTAATAGTTTTAAATCTACTCCAGAACATATTCAAAGCCTAAACCTGCTTCCTTCATGTGTAAAAATAATTCTCTGGGTGACACATTTGGCTATTTATGCAAAAAGAGTTAGATACTTTTGGATTTATATGGCTTAATATTTCCAATAGTTTGCACAGATATCCTGCCTTTTGAATGAAAATGAAAAAGAATTGCAGTAATTGAGGAAAGCAAAACTAGCAGATGGAGGCTCAGAATATTCAGTATGGGACCACTGGGAAATCAAAACATGCCAATTTGAGTGAGAGGATACTCTCAAATAGGGCAACTAACAAGGGGTTTGATACTGCAACTCCCCAAAGCGGCTTCAAATGGAGATTGAGATTATTGTGCAAACACTGCATATTTCAGCCCTTTCCCTTCTTGTTTCGTTTCCCCTCAAGCCCCATGTGTCCACACGTATAATCACTCAGTAATTGAGCTGAAAAGAGTAAATCTTTGATTCCCACTAGAAATTGGGCATTTATTTCTAAGTCTGAAAACCCCGTGAAATGCTTGGAGAGCGCTTGTGTGTACAGGAGAGAGAAAAAAATATGCAAATCTGCTTAAACTGCGTCTATCTGCCGATGTTTCACTCTGCTCTGCAGGTACTCACAATGTCGCAGTTGTCATGATTGCTGTAATTTACATAGAATACGTACAGGGACTGCACTAAGATCCTCCAAGAAAAAAAATAAAAGAAAAAGAGGAAGGGCTGGATCAATGCTACAGAATCGGTCCTGAGAAGCCAGATATACAGGCTTTACGGAAAAGCGGTAAATCCACAATTTATTTGCCCATTTTGGCACCAGAGAGAGAAAGTGTTTCCTGTTTACCAGCAGGTTTTGTGTCTGGGGTAAAAAAAACAACCAAATCCGCTTGTTCACCCTCCCCCCACCCCACCCTCATATTTACCTCTGCAGCATCAGAAAAGGCGCTGCATTCAAAGAACAACAAAGGCAAAAATGGACAATGAACATACAAATATTTCAAGTAGCTAAAATAAAGCCCATAAAGTAGAAGTACAAAATTAGTTCACATCCAAAGTTGAATCAAATGAATTGTTGGTTGTAGGAAAAGAGAAAAACACACACATGACCAAATGGAGAAAAGCATTAATCAAGAAATGCTTCAGGTTTTAATTTACAATTTAGGGACAAAAACATTTTTTTTTCTTTTTTCTTAAGGGAACTGATGGGACTTTTCACAAAGGCATGATAAAACATTGAAATGCATTTCATGTTTTGCATTGCTTGATTCCCTCTCATAATCCATGCATCAACAGCGATGCAACTCCTTTTGTCAATTCATATTTATCACATCAGAGAACTTAGTTCAACTAAAGGATGAATCGTGGTTCTACAGCACATATACTGCATATACATCTCTGTACATATTATTTCCTTTTCGTTTACTATATATAAAATGACAATATAAAAGAATGCACACCATACAAACAATGTTGAGCTGCGGCAATTGGCAAGATATGATGGAAATTTACACATCTTCACTGATCATTTAAATATATGTGCTGTATATAAGATTTCAATAAAGTCTTTACAGGTTGAAACCAAAGCGAAACCATAGAAAGAGAAATAGTGGTACCAAAGCATACGTTTCAAATTGCTACTGTATAAAATGATACTTAACAACAAAAAAACAATGATTATTAAAAACAAAGAAATGCCTTTGAAAAACCAAAGTGTATAATCATAGGCAGCCTGTCAAATTCTTCAATATCCTTCGAGGTTTAGAAGACTCAACGAAATCTACAATGCAGTTTTCACTTCAAAGAGTTGCAGTTTGATTTATGTCAAGCCAATATCTGAAAATCGGAGCTCAAATTAACAAAATAGCTGTCTCATTTTATACATATTCTCATAACATTCAACACTATGGAGTGCTTTAATGAAGTCAGTCTTTTTTGACGTATAGTAAGAGTTCAGTACAACGCAACTCGATCTATTCAGTTCTTTTGCCATTTTGTTTTAGACCATGCCCATGGATACCATGTTTGTTTCATTCCCAATTCAACAGAGTACAAATTGTAAATTCTGTTTGAATTAAGTCACTCAGAAAGAAAATAAAAAAGAAAACATGCACATAACCGACACATATCAGATAAATACAGTACAAAGCAGGAGATAGAAATCAAGAGACTAAAAACGAGGAAAAAAATCGAAACAGATCATGGTCCAATCAGGCAGTTTCATGACAGAAGTTGGACTGATTTTGACGGCTCAGTTCAGGCGCAGTGCAGTACAGTGATGTAGTGCAATGATTCTCAATCCAGTCACTTCACTGCCACCAGCCTGCTTTCCTTAGGCTTTTTCTAACTTTTCCAGCTCAGTAACAAAGATCAGGTGGTCCTCCGGTGACTTTCCATGTGTTTTGCTTAGGTGCAGTTTCACTGCGTGCTTGCTGACAAAAGTCCTATTGCACAGTTTGCACTGAAACATGGAATTAGAGTCCTCCTCAGTCAAGCCAAGGGCACTAAATGTCTTATCTGTGATCATTTTAGTGACTGCTCGCTGGTCTCTTATGAGGTCTATTGATAACTTTGAGAGGTCCTTCAAGCTAAAGCCCAAGTGGGACTCTAAGTGGTTAATGTATGTGGATGGAGTTCTGAACTGGGAGGCACAATCACCACACAGAAACAGTGGCTGGCCCGAGTCTATGTTCTTCAGAAACTTGGTTCCACCTGTCCGCCTGAGTTGGTACTTAACGTTCGCCAACCAGTGGGAGATGGAGGTCATGGAGAGACCTGTAAACTTACAAATATGTACACGCTCCTGAGGACCTAGGTCTGTAATGATGTACTTTCCATCAGGGGTTTCCCGGAGGCTGGATGCAAACTGAGCCTGAAGGACCAGCAGATGCTGAGGGTTCCAGTTTGATTGCCTGCCTTTCCTCTTCTGAACAGGCAAAAGATCCTCCAGGCCATCCTCAAAAGCACAGCCATCTGCATCCGACTTTTCGGATACAGAGGAAGGGGTTGACGACTTTGGCGTCAGGCGACCTGTGAGGTTCTTCACCATGTCAGAGATGTCCATTAGGGCATTCTCCCGAAGAGGAGATGAGACTGATTCGTTCAGCGTGGACAAGATGGGCCTGGTGCTATTTGTGATGTTGCTGTTGTTGTTGCTGATAACAGTGGATGAACAATTGTTTGTGGGCCCATTGCCACTTTTGGTCTTTGTCAAGTCCATGGGCTGATCGTCGTCATTGTCATAATATCTGTTGATGGGCTCGACTTGCTTGACCTGAGCTGGATTGTACATGGGCTTTTCCATCATGTTGTTGCTGATCTTGTACAGCATTGCTAGTGGGTCTAGGAGTGGACTGACTGTTTTGGAGGCCTTACCCAAATGAGTGTTCATGATAGACTGCAATGCACTGAGGGGGTTAACTAAAGGCTGTTCTGGTGAGTGGTCAGTGATGATTCCAAAATTACTGCAACCATTGCTGACTTGCATTTTGAGGACATCTGTTCCATTCTTTAGAGGATTATCGGCATGGCTTTCTTTGTATTCTCTTTCCCGAACCGGAACGTGCTCTAGGTCTTTATCCACTGTGCCATTTTTTGTTGGCTTGCTAAGATCATCTGGTCTTGGCAGGTCCTTTCGGTCTTTGAGAACAGGAGAGGGTAATTCAGCAGTGAGATGTTTGGAGCCACGTTCAGTTGATTTTTCATCCCGGTCTTTCTTTGAAGGGATTTTTCCTGTTACTTTCTCCACCAACTCTTCCATGGCTAAGACATTGCTTTTATGGTTTGGAGGTGGTGATGGGCTACTTGGAGAATGGATCAGAGTGCTGGAGTCAGAGGTCAAAGATTTCAAGCTGCTGGCGTTGAATGTTGGTTGAATCTGGACACTCTGGACAGCAGGTATGGATGATTTCACAGACCCTTGGAGCTGGTAGGCGGCATGAATGCTGGGATATCCACCCCAGGTGGGCGTACCGGTCTGAGCCTTACTGATTGCACTGGAAACCGTATTTTCTAATGATTTGAGAATATCTAGTCCACCTTTAGGAGCCTCTTCAAGATCCTCTTCTCTTAGATATTTGTAATGGCTGGGTTTCTCTGTCTTTTCCACCTTCTCAGCAGGATCCTCTTTCTCTTGCTTGATTTTCTTCTCCCCAGGCTCCTCCACTTTTTCCTCTTCTGACTCCTTCCATTCATCCATGGCAGATGGATGTACTGGTGAATCAGGCTGGGACTTGATAGAGGGAGCCGGCAGACGTGTTGTTGTGGGTGGAAGAGGAATGGATTGGATTTTCTCTTCCACCACAGGGTCAAACACTAATTGCTTACCCTTTTTAGAGGCGGAGTTTGTGACTTTGAGAAAATGTCCAGTCACCATCATATGGGCTGTCAACTGCTGCAAGGTGTCATGGGAACTCCCACACTCCATACACTTAAGAATTTGAGCTTTTCGGGCCTCAAACTGCCAGGTATAACTCGCACCGTTTTGGTAGCCGTAGCGGTTATTAGCTGTGACATATGGGTTGGAAATCTTCTGATCTTTGGTGGGTGCAGTATCTGCCAGGGGAATGCCAGGGGTGCTTGAGATTGACTCAGGTGAGCATGGAGACATCAGGTCCTGGAACGCTCGTTTTTTGGTGGAGGGC
This sequence comes from Sinocyclocheilus anophthalmus, assembly GCA_018155175.1. NCBI lineage: Eukaryota > Metazoa > Chordata > Actinopteri > Cypriniformes > Cyprinidae > Sinocyclocheilus > Sinocyclocheilus anophthalmus. The sequence goes on from JADLZN010005775.1 coordinate 17,626, forward strand.
ACCAGCTTTGAGGCAAGAGCTGGCATTGGTTCTTTGAGAGGCACTTTCTGGTAGTGTTTAGTTTTGATCATGTGGACACTCAAGTCCTGTAGGGATTCAAACGAGTGGCCGCAATACATGCATTTCAGGACTTTCTGAGCATCTTCTTTGCCCTCCATCTCCATTAAGGATCGTTTCCGTGGCTTGGACCATTTCTTACCCTTTTCCTCCTCCTTGTCCTTGTTATCATCACGGTAATGGCCCATTTCGTTCATATGCACCGTGAGACCTACAAGCGTGTCATAGGCTGCACTACAGTCCTTGCATCTGAACTTGCTGGCACCCGTAAAGACAGGCCCATACAGCTTATTGTTTTGTCGGTACAGCTGCACTGTGCTGAAGAGACTTGGTTCAGGCATGAGGTGGTAGGGTGTATGCTGTAAGGTTTTAGCAAGAGCTGCTTGGTGCCAGTCATATGCAACACCCCCACTGTTAGCACCATTGAGGGTCCATTGTTGGCATTGTTTAATGTGGTGGCTTTTGTAGAATTGCTGCATGGCGTCACATTTGTCTTCATGTTAGCACTAGCGTTGCTGCGAGCTCCGCTGCTTGTAATGCTGCTTGCATGGCTGTTTGCAATGCTGTTTTTCCCCTTGTGGCTGCTTGGAGTACTGTTAGTGCTACTAGCGCTAACCTGCTTGCCTTTCATAATGTCCTTTGTGATACTCGACCAGGAAGCATCAGAAATCAGGTTTGCATAGACTGCTTTCATCTGTGCCAGGCTGTCCTGCAAAGATAGTCCAGTGTCTGTCTCCATGTCTTCAACCTCCTCTTTATCCTGGCCCTCTTTGGAGGAGGTGCTTTTGAAGTCAGCCAGGTGATCGCTGGTGTCGCTGAGGGGTGAGCCGTAGCCGGCGTCTGGGTTGGTGCCATTGCTGAGTGGAGAGTTCTGGTAGCTCAGCTGTTCATGGCCATCGTCTTCTTCATTGCACAGGTACTCTGCGTCCTGACCGTCTAAGGAGAGTCCGTCGTCCTGCAGGTGCTCCTCATCCATCTTAGCTGCCTTTAGCTCGTCCTCCGGCACATAGGCTGAGAAAACAAAACAAAGGGGAAAAAAACAGATGTTGAGACAAAAGAGCCCCCCAAATGTGCAACTTAACATGGATTGTTGAATAAGTAAATTCACTTTAAATGGAATAGGTGTAGAAAATGTATAATTGCACGTGTGCGTGCATGCCTACATAATGATCCTAAAGAGATTTTTTTTGTCAATAGTCCTGGCAGAGGACACAGGTTTGCAATTATAAAGTGGCAAACATCCATATCTTGACTATGATAGATAGCACCCTTCACTGCTGAGACTAACAAAGCTATCCTGTGTAACAGCTCAGCAAGGGTAAAGAGGGCAGAGGAGAGTCCTCCTTTGAAAATCAGTCCTCTAAAGCAAAAACGGTATCTAGAATTTTTTTTTAAAACAGGTGAATTTTATAAGGACATGCTAAAGCCAAAAATGTAATGTTATGGAATTGTCCAAAAAACTTTTATATTATGAATATTAATATATCATTAAAAAAAAAAACAATTTACATCCAATATCACAAAATTTACTACCCACCCCTTTTGTTTACAAAAATGAACTTCACATGAACACCACCATATTGACTACTCTCTTGCTCTCTTTCTCATCCTCCTTTTCCCTGTAGTTAGAGGGCACAGACTGTGTGTGACATTGATCCAGTTCTCTCTTGCACTAGCCAAGCTAGACTCCTCTGAGTGTGAGATTGCGTCTGAGTTATTGCTAGGGATGCAGCACGGGGTGCAGCTTGCCTCAATGCTGTTGGCAGAGGCGATGGAAGTTCTTGCAGCGAGTCATGCTAAAATGCAAGTGGATATGGCATGTCATGTTGTCATGGTCCATGCTGTACTAACTCTCAGGGAGTCAAGTGAGTGTGCAGCAACAGGGGAAAAAGAGAGAGTGAGAGAAAAGACAGGAGGATACATAACCATCTTTAGTGCACCTTCCTTATAGTGATAGGCTGGTTAATTGGCCAGTATTTCATTACTGACAGAAAACTATGCCTGCTTGCAGGATTAAGCAGGATTTGTTTTTGCATCGGTCTCAAAATCTACTTCCAAATTGTCATTAACTTCATTACCTAAAAAATTTAATGTAAGGGTTTCAAGTTTTTTTTGGTCCATGCAACTAAAGTCAGTGTGGTCCATTGTTGTTTTGGAGCCAAATGACTTTCATTATTTGTACAAAAACTGTTGAAACATTCTTTAAAATATTTTCTTTTGGAAAAGTCAAGCGGGTTTGGAACGACATTAGGGTGAGTAAATTACATTTAAAATTTTGGGTGAACTATCCTTTAAATAAAGTGACTAGGGTAATTTCGGATTTCATGTTGATTTTAAATTGCTTTATATGTATATCTGTACTATAAATAATCGGCGCGGCGGCCACCTGCTCTGAAAACATTGGCATCGATGTCTTCCTCCCTTGTCAATATTTTGACCAAAAGAGTCCCAGCGGATTTATAAGAGCCAGTTAATCCATTGATTTTTAGTGAAAACAGCATCGGCCCAGAAGTGCCTGTTTCAGAAATACACATTTATGCTTATTTGTGCAAATACGCTTTTTTTTTTTTTTTTTTTCTCTGCATATTATAACTGCTAGGATTACTGCGAAGTGCACATTTTTTTCCTCCAGGTATAAAAAAAAAAAAAAAAAAAAAAAAGAGGATACTGAAAAATGTTGCCTACGCCACACACCAGAAAATGCTTATTTTTCCTCAGCTAAATGTGTGGTAATAAGATGTACTGTCAGATGTATTACATGGGGGAAAAGGAACAGAACAATAATGTTAACAAATGTAAGGTTTCATGTTTCAGCCACAAAAAGCTCCTTCACTCTATTGTGTGCCGACAGAGCTATGACAGAAAAAACAGAGTGATAGCCCACTGTCGGCACCCACAGCTGCGAGACAAAAAGAGCGAGAGAGAGGGAGAGAGAGAATGCTACTCGTTTAATTCGCTTAATGAAAAGAGAATAAAGGTCCATGAGACCAAGTGCTTAATGAGGAGCGGTAGGATTAAATTCTTGTTTCATCAGCTGGTTTCGATCTGCAGTGGGAGATAAACAAAATGAGCTCTCCGTCATCGAAACACATCAAAGTACCTCTTTCGAGCGTGCTTGTGTGAGTGTGTGTGTGTGCGCGCATGCATCTTCACAGCGTGTCCAGCTATAAAAACGCCTCCTGTTTGCTTTGTGAGAGCGGTATTGTTACTATCAGCCATTTTGAACACAACACGAAAAGAAAAGCCACAACAACAGCCTGCACAACTTTGAAGGCAATAGGAAGAGACAGAGCACGAAAACACAGGAGCAGAAGAGGAGATGGAGGGAGTAAAGAGAAGAAAAAGAGACAGGCAGCGCAAGAAGAATTGTTCCTTTATCTCAGCGAGCCACCAGGAGATGTCTGTCCGAGATGCCAAGATCCGTCTCAGTTTCAGTGGTTTAACCAGTTTGCTGGCCGGCTGTCCAAAAATGCCGTCAAAAATTTCAAAAGAAAGAGCTTCAAACGGCGTGCAGCTGAGGGCTGAGCACAACGTAATCAAATGTATCTCCATACCTGATGTTTTGTAAGGTGTGCCATTTCAGCGCGTGGAGGAAGCTGTAGGGGCGTGAACAGCTGGGAAACGTGACGTTCCCGTTACTCGAATATTCTTAAAGGATGGCTTCTGATCCAAAGGAATCACTCCTGATTTCCACCCATTCCACCGCTTAGCGCTCTGATGTATTTCAATCCATCAATTCCTCTGAGAAATCAAGGCGGCGGCATAAAGCGAAAAGGATTTGGTGAAATAAACCCTTACGAACTGTCAAATAATCATTATCCAATATCGCTCATCCCTACGCTTTAAAAATACATGTTCACGGCGAAACACAGTTCACAGTGTATTGAAGCCCTGTAAGTTCCCCCCTCAAGTCACTACCGCAAACAGCATTTACGACATGCTTATCACGTTCAACCAAAGAGAGAAGTTTTTCATCCTCTTTGCTGTAATTACATAAGATTGAGACAGAGAAAAAGTGAGGATGGGGGGCCGCAGAAGAAAGCGAGAAACGAGAAGGCTTTTTTCTTTTTTTCTTTCGCCGAGATATGGTCAGAACCTGACACTAAATAAACGAGGCGCATCTGCCTCCAGTACCCCTGACACCCCGCGTGCATCTGACAGCCATGCTTGTTGGCATGTCACTGTCCTCGGCGCATCAAGCCGTCAAACACAGACTTTGCATATTTTTGCCATCTTCCTACGACGGCAAAAAAAAATAAATAAAAACCTATAAAAAACTAGCCCGCCAAACGACGCTCCCGAAGACAGCTCCCACTTAATACCCAAATCAGAAGTTTTGCCTGCTGACATCTCTTATCCTCTTATCGCGGAGGGCCTGACTTTAAACATCACGCCAAACAAGGGAGAGGGATTAATAGAGAGGGAGGGGAGAGGGGCTTGTTGTGTTTTTCATGAGTCAAAAATAAGCCGGCATTGTCTGCAGGAGAAACGGCAGGCGCAACGGATAGAGTGGTTAAGAATACAAACACAATTAGTGAATCATAGTTGCTATAAAAAGATGATTCTTTGATGGGTCGTGGAATGAAAGAGGTTTGATTACTGAGTGAAGGCAGCACTTTCTGGGATCGCATACAAAACAAGTCCTGAAACCTCCTTTTTTTTTCAACAAATTAAATATCAATTCAGGAGGCCCAAAACAAAATATTTTACATTTTTTGTTTCAATTCATTAGAATTCTAGGAGTACACACCAATTTCAACTATTTAAATAACATATTATACATGACACACCACTTACATTGCCTTTCAGCCAGCTATCCTTTACAACTACTTGAACCAAATATGCCCTAATGAATATTAGCGATATAATAGAAGGTGCACACTTTATGCTTCCCCTCACAACACAATTTGAGAAAGATCGTTCTTACCTACACGCCTGTGTGTGTTTCTACTATACACACACCTCTATTCCAGTACGGACAGACAGAACAAAGGTGTGTATGTTCTTGAGTGCCCACCAACATCTAAAACGATCAGCCAGAGCACCGGGGCCTTGTGCCTGTGTGCATGTATGAGGTGTGCGAGATGTGAGGTGTGTGCGCGCCTATGTGTGTTGTGCAGGAGAGCGTGGCCATCTGTGTCCAGAGTGGAGCTGTCACTGTGGCTGCTGAGATCTCACTGAATTTAGACAGGTGACACAGCAACGGGACATGAGCAGGACATACACACACATACGCACACGAGCAGAGCTCACCGTCTCAGCCAACAAAGATCAGCCGCAGAGTGAACCTTCTTGCTACAGACACCCATGACACCGCGCACACACACAAACACAGTCAGTGCCAGCTCTTAGAAACACCGCCCACATACAAGCACTCGAGCATTGAGATTCGCATGCAGTTGCCCAACAAACAGCGGAGAATTAGTAAGCCGTGACTCTAGAAGAGATTGAATTGTTTCTGCAAGCAAAAATCAGAAAAAAACAAAAAACATTTAAGCTCTGTTTAATAATTATTTAGGGTTGAAATAACAGGAAATGAGTTGCAGACTGGATTCAAACTCTAATTTCCCATATGAACCGCAGAACACAATGCTAACAACTAAATCACATAAACATACATTAATTAACATATAACACTAAAGAACTTTCATAGCCATCTTGCTTACTTATGATGCCTCAAAACGTTGCCTACAGAGCTTGTTACGCATTGGAACAAAGTGATTTTGGAGGGCCAAAAACATCTGTTGTTCTTCAAAAATATATATTTTCTGCTGCTTCCAAGCGGTCTGCTGGACAAAACCAGGTCTGTCTGATTGAGCTGGCTGGTGCGCTTGAGACGTGTCAGGCCTAAGTGTTCAAGCTCGAATAGGGGAACAAGAATGCTCGTGGACAGAGCGCAGATGCCGAAGGCCTCTCCTTCCTCAACTGTCACTAACGTGGCCGACCGACGCCTCTCTCTCTTTCCCGCCTCCTTCCTCTTATTTATTTTTTTTATCGAGGAGGAGAGGGGGCAATCACTACAGTCTTTGCACACTAATGTCCAATTCGGCTTCAATTCTGCCTTGTTTCCTCAGTCCCCTCAGTTTCGCTGATTTAGAGTGAGCTGGGTCAGAGTGTTTTGGAGTGTGCAGTAGGAAAGCCAGGCATTTTAACTACCCCGACATTTAATGGGAAAACGGGCAGAGTCTTATTTGGCTGTCCAATTGTTTTTCACTACTCTCAGGGTCTCCATACATGCCACTTACCAAACTTTGATGCCTTTGGACAGGGTTTATCAAACCATGTCTTTCTCTTTTTGACCTACGCAGCTGCTGAGCAGACAGGGAGAAGATGGAGAGAGAAAGAGAAAAGGAGGGGGAGGGGGGCAGGACACTGAAGGCTGTAAATAAAATGACATTATTATTTCCTCTGTCCTATCATGTAGAAAAGCCAATTATGGTAATGCTCTGCATGTCAGTGAGAATGCAGCAATCTCTCTCTCTCTCCCTCTCCCCTTTTTCCAGGACAGTTAAAACAAGGCTTCGGTAGCATGATGCTGTCTGCCCCAGTCCACTTATGGCCTGCTGCAATCTGGCAGGGCTGTCTGTGAAACTGGCGAAGGCAACTGCGCTGCTTCTAGAAATGAATGCAGAATGTGTGCTACAACATATCAGAAAAAAGGTAGACAGAGATAGACAATATGTTATGTAGGTGTAGTGATTTGTGGCGCTTTCTCAGACAAGTTACTGTAAAGAGAGTCCAAAATTAACATAAAAGAAAAAATCATTCAAAATGTGTATTTATCAGAAATGTGTTTATTTTTTTTTCTCTTGCATATTATGCATATTAGTTACAAACTATGCAGGTCATTACATAACTTCAGCATCATAGTATATATTTCTAATATATTAATTTGGTGGCATAATGCAGAAATCTTTGCATATAATTGACAAACTACGCTGGTTATTACATAACTTGCATCCTCATATGTCTAATAGATTCATTTGACTGCATAATGCATAAATTATTGAATATTAGTGACAAACTGTGCAGGTCATTATATAACTTGCATCCTAGTATATGTTTCTAATATATTCATTTAGTATTGATATATTCCATACGATTTGCAACATTCAATTAAAAAAAGGCATTTTTCTAAAAGTTATTTACTGAGGTAAAGGTCACAACTGATGTTTTTTTGGTTTTGGTTGGGTTGAATCACTTATGTCATTTCATCAGTGAGGGTCAGATTATCATTCTTATGATTTGATTTAAGCCATGTATTAATGGTTGGCGTTTTCGCAGCAAGTAACTATTTTGTTTTAAATAATCTTCAATTCCAATTCACGCCCATTTGTCGCTTGGCAAGTGTTCATTTTGGACCCTTCCTGTAAACCTTTTTTGCACTTACTTTCTTTATTCCGGTTATTATGAACTGTGAATAATGATCGTTGTTTCTAATCGGTGGCGACCGCTCATCGTTAGTTGTGAATGGCTGTGCTGTTTCGAGTAATAAGGTCATACTGCGGTAGATGGACAGAATTCTAGTGGGGGGTTTGTCCTTGTAGATCTGACCCCCACCCTCTCTCTAGCCCAATGTGAACCTAAGAGAGGAGAAAAGCCTTCACATTTTTCACCATCTTCCACACAATCGTCCTCTTTAGACTTACTTCCTTGTGCTCTGTCTCCAGGGCTTTTTTCATTCCATTTCTCTTCTCTGTGAGACCCATCTAACTTTATACAGACTAACAAAAGAAGGCTTTTGAAGTGCAGACGGTACGGGGGGTGGCGTTTTAAACACACACCGGGACCCGCCCACTCTCTCCTATCCACTGACAGTGAGTTGTGCTCCGCTCCGCGGACATCTGAGTAGGCGGCTCTCCTGAATTTAATGCTGCTTTGGCCTCTTTAAGCATCCTTGTAAAGGCTGGCGCCAGCCCCCTCCCCCACCATCTTCCTCGTGTGTAATAGGCCACCAGATGGCAGAATAAATAGCTTCATCAGGCGCCTATGAACTGGGGTGGCAATTCCCATTCTGTCTTCTGTTCCTGGCGCTCACATTCATCTTTCTTTTCATCATCTTTTCTTTTCGCTTTAGATACTTGCGGATGAGTATGGATGGAGGTATATAACTAGACCAACAGAAAACTCTATTAAAAAATACAGAGAATTACATCAAACAGAGAGGAGAACACAAGAATATATAGCCTGATAATTGTGCACTAATGACTGATATTTAACGACTTAAAATGTATTACTTCAGGAGTAATTTTAGTTCAAGTCTAACTACATTAAAATGACAAATTTTTCCTTGGCAACTAGCTGAAATAAAACAGTTTTTATATGGGTTTCAGTTGACGTTTATTTATTTCAATACCAATTAGTTGTTGTTGTGTTTAAGGTATTAAATTTTTTAGTTTCACATTTAAGAGTCTTATTTAAATATAATAACCCTGTCAAAGGTGTTCCTAAGTCCATAAGCCATTCAAGCTCAAAATAAAATATCAAATTTGACTAATGCTTTCTGTTAAGTATCCTGCAAAATAACCAACCAATGAAAAAAAAAAACAGTATTTATAAGTAGATTGGTTAGCCAACTACATAATACATACACGACACTCTTCTCTGTTGTTAGAACTTTTTTCACCAGTCAATTCAGCTTTCGCTGGCGCAGACTTCGAGATACCGAGTTAGCACTGACACACTACAAAATACTGCATCCCCTTCGAGCTGTCGTGTCCACCTCGCTAAGTACGACAGAGAACAAGGACGGCCGCACCACACACGACACACGCGCTTGCGACAAAGCGTCGCGACACGCGCCGCTCCAATGTCAAGTCCATACTTATGCAAAGTGCGGCCTACTTTGTCATTTAATTTTTAAAAACCCTAAGGTCGTATAACACACTTTCCCTGTCATTTGCAAGTACATTAACTCGGTGGCCATGTGACAGCCAAATTATGCTAATGGTCTGCTAAAATGGGTCATATAGACAGTGCATTTTACATTAGCTTCAAACAATAGGGAGGGAAGAGCAAAGCAGAGGTGACAGCAGCACCGGGGGAGTGAGACGGGGTCTGTCTCCTTTAGCCACCGTTACGTCCTCATTCAGAGCAGCCTGTGAATGGAGGTCTCACAGCCGCACAAACCACAACAAGGCGCTCACGTCCCGTCATCCCCCAAGACTGCTGAACGCTGATATCAAAATGCTTGCTGAATAATGGAAGGGCTCAATTAACGGATTATTAACAGCAATTTACTTTACTTAGGTAATCCACCCTGCAAGAGTACGGTGAGGTCAGACATATTTTAAAGAGAGGAAGCACATGCGTGTAGCTAACGTTTGCTTGGCTACTTAAATATAGCATGAATAGCTGTGCTGCTTGTAGAAAAAAAGGAAGATAAACAAGTGGATAGCATAAACTAGCACACGTTACTGTAACACACTCACTAGACCAGAGATATACGTAGCTCAAGAAAATATCTCCTCAATTGAACGAAGTTAACATCTTATCTTAAAAAAAGCCAACTAAAAGCAAAAGTACATTATTGAAAAAAATAAAATAAAAAATTCATAAAAATACACTTTTAAAAAAAAAATAAAAAAAGGCATCTCGTTTCAAATCATATGTTTGCAAAGTACAAACTATGTACACTGAATAAAAAAAAACAAAAATCCGCTTTTTATTACTGAGCATTTGTCAGGTAAAGGGTGATTCTTCAGTTAGGAAGAATCATTGCCTACTTAATTTTTGAAAATAACTGAAAAAATTGAAAAATTTAAATGGCTTTTTTAAAATCTTAAATACTAACATATTTGGTAAAGACATCTAAAAAAAATCTAGTCATAGATCATAATGCAAAAAAACCTCTTTATTCATATTTACAAAAAAACAAACAAAAAAAAAAAAACTGATCAACAATTTTTATTTTACTGTCTTTGTAGATGTGCTCCCAAATGAAATAAAACATATTTAAGGGGAAGTCTTATAATTTTCCCTGCTGTAACAGACACTAACACTACAAGTGGAAGCTAAAACACATCAAAATTGAAAATTAATAAAATTTTATTCAAAATAATTCAATTCTAGAAAATTATTTAATTCTCAAAAATGTGGAAAAAGCTATAAAACACACGATAAAAAATGTGTATATTTGAAAGCTACTGTAACATATCCTTTAAAACTAGAATCGTTGTCGTTTTTCTTTAAATTCATCCTAGGGGACAGAAAAGTTCCCTCAAGTGAAGAATCACCCCAAGACGTTTCCAGTCTGAGTGAAGCAGCTGTGCTGCATGTTGTTATTGTGCGAGCTCCACACAGTGAATTACGGAGAGCCGAGTAAACAAGGAGAGGCTAAACGAGTGCATGTGAGCTAATTAAACAGCACTCATGATTGCTGAGTAACTGAAGGTGCCTCAATCTTCACCTGAACACTTCCACAAATAATTACCTTCTTGTAATTAGCACTGTTGATAGAGTGTTTGCATGCGACACACATCCGATACACACGTGTGTTTCAGTTGGAATTTAAGGAAAATATCAAATCAAATATTTGAATGGCTTGGCAAATGAATTAAATTGAGGTAAATTAATGTTTGTAAACAGACATTTCGTTTTATTGTTAATACATCCCATTCGCACGTATAATTAAAATGTGTTTTCGATAAGCAGGACTTGTGGTTCCCTTGAACTGAGGTGAAGAGCTATGCTAGCAGTCAGACGAGAGAAGAATGAATATAACAGGCCTGATTTCCAGGGGTTCTGCTTGATCCTGGTATCTGAGGCGGGAGAAGAAAAAAGCCTGCATGTGCGTTGCAATCAATAATGACTTCAATAAGTGATTTTCAAACCATCCATGCAGCTGTCTTTAATAATCTCTTCAGCTGTAAAATAAACACAAATATTTCATATTGTTTGTTTATCCTCAATCTCCTGCTGCTTGTTCCTGCATTGGAGTTTTGTTTTCAGTTTTTTTTTTTTTTTTTTTTTTTTACATTTTTTTTTTCTTTATACTTCTTGCGTTCTCCGGGGGTTTTTTTCTCTATCCAGGTTTGGTCGTAGCGTTTGGCGGGCCGTCGTGCTGTCAGGCGCAGTCAATAAATCACCTTTCGCCATTGTCATAGAGGAACAGCCCAGCCGTGAGACAATGGCCATTATATCCTAAGCACTGCAGTCTTGTCCCCATCTGGCCCTTTAAGGGGAAACATTTCTTTCGGTTGAAAAAGCGCTTGCGTTTGGTCACACAGGTTCAAAATCTACCCTAATGCTGAGCTAAACCCGGAGGTTTGGAGTCCAAACACGCCGCCCGTATATAGCATCTCCCCAACACTGTGCCCTTGCTGAGAAACAGATAACACACCATCCACCCTGGTGCTCAGAGACACAACAATGTCAGAACAGACAGAGAACCCCCATGCGGAGGGAGCTATGAAGGAAACTGAGAGCAGGAGAAAGAGAGAGCGAGAAAACAAGGATGAAGGAAAGAATTGTGTTTTTTTTGTCTCTTTAAATCCCCCAGCACAGTCTCTCCACTAGGCCATCACCTAAGCCGAGTACCTGACAGAAAACTCGCCAGCCCAAACACACACACACACACACACACACACGACACACACACACACACACACACCACCCCACACACACACACACACACACACACACCAGCTGCTCCCATTGCCTAGCAACTACCAGTTGATAGATGATCCTAAATATGGATAATTACCATAAATCAGGCTGCTCTGAAAGAGAAAAGATGAAAAACAGTAGAGCCTGCAGTACAAACGCAGTGCGACCCTCATCAACACACTGCTGTCTTCCACAGCTCTTCCCTCATACTCTTTCTCCCTCATTCCTGTCACAGCTTCAGCTCTAAAAGACAACTTTACCTCTCGAAGGCCTCACATGTCAACACTGTAAACACTGTTGAGGAAACATGAGCATCTAAAAAACAAACTTTACATCTGAACCGTGGCTGAGTGGTTTGCGACCCATTGAGCCCTGTTCTCACGTCAGTAATCCGAGTTTGAATCTTACTTGTGACATTTCCCAAACCTGTTACTTTATTTATGAAAGTGGCAAAAAAGAAATCTAATTTAGCAGGAATGCGATACACGTGTTTGTTGATGTTGTCCTATTTATCACGAGTTAAAGACTGCCTGTCAAATCTGTGACTGAAATGCAGCTGTTTGGTAAGAGGTGGGTTGTTTGTAATCTAATCTGGTGTGAATCAGAGGAAAAACAGCCGTGAAGCAAGGCTCCGTTCAGCACCTGTGAGCGCAGCGAGGATAGCATCCAGTAATCGCTCAGTGTGATAAGTTCCTAACTTTGAGGGGTAAAATATGACTGCAGCAAAGTAAAAACAGGGTTTGATAGCAGATCATAGATTAAGGTCTAAACCATAACAAAAGTGATTGCGATGAGAGTACTTTGTCGAAAAAGTTTCTTGAAAGAGAACACTTCTGACAAATGGCCATAATCAACATGCGACTACAGAAAATAATTCATGTAAAAGGAAAAAAATCTACAGGAAGAATCCTGGAAGAGGGACAAAGAAAACAGCGAAGGGGAGGAGGGAAAAGAAGATGGTCAGCCGAAAGAGAGAGCGAGACCATGACTCCGCAGAAAGATCAACCTACTAGTTTTAATAAAAAAAAAAAAAAAAAAAAAAGAACAAAGATAATGGTAAGACGTCACACAGAGGGACAAGAAAAAGGACAAGACCTCTCTCGGGCCGTGACCTCACCAGTTCAGTCTAGCTGAGTCTGGTTGCACAATTACCCATCAATCAAATGTACCAGTGCCGTCATCCCAACCCTCAGCTAACACACACATACATTCCCAGAGCCTGACCCTTCCCTGACCGGGAAACCCTGCACATGTGAGACAAATATGGGCAGCTGCCGTTTGGTGGAGATCCCTGGACGCACATGTATATACATACGGCGAAACCACTGAAAACCTGTAGGATGCAGACAAATATGGACAGTCAGTGTTCACTGGAGAGCCCCTTCACAAATGTACACTCTGGAACTTTGCCTTTCAACATCCTGTAATGCTATAGGAGCACAGAATTAAAAACATTATTCCTGATTTCCTGTTTTATATGATCTGTGATGGAGGCCCCTGAGGGTCAGATCACTGTAAACTTTAGCAGCACACACCACCAATACCAAACGCGGCTGGCAAGCGAGCCTCTCTCTGAAGACCAGACTGTTACTACTGGATATCAGGTTGCGCTCCAAAGAGCATTTCCAAGCGGGGACAAAAGGGTCGGTATCTAACAATAATGCTCCATCCCATCCCATAAAATGTGCTGCTCGCTCTACTGTCTACCTTTCCTGCCTAAACGGCTAAAAAAAAAAAAAAAGTGTCTGATGTCATCCGTATTCTCTTGCTTGTTCGATTCACGCCTGCTCTGAGAAGGGCTTGTTGGTGTTGCGTTTGCCCTTGGTCTGCTCAGGGGCCACTACTGGCTCCTGCGTCAATGACATAAGTGAAGTAAGCAGGGAAAAACGGATGACAGTCCATGGTATTTGCGTCCCCACAAACACACACCACACACAACACACACACACACACACACACACACACACCCACACACACCACACACACACACACACAACACACACACACACACACACACACAAGTTTTTAAAATTAATAGAAAAATTGTTCATGTGCATAGTAGAGCCACTGGTAGAGCGCATAGCGCTAGCAATGTCAGATCAATGGGTTTGATTACTAGGGCACCAAAACATATTAACATTAAGAATCTATCCTTGAATGGCCTGAAAACACTTTTGTTGATAAATGTCAAATGTTTGGCCAATGTGGAAAATTTAAAAACCTTAACATATAAATTATGCATTAATAAGTAACAACAACATTAGAAAAAATACTGAATTATATTAATTTTGTAAAAATCAAAAATGTTAAACTTCTAAAGACACAAAAAAGTAGTAAATAAAATACAGTAGCGATACGACAAAATTGTGGAAAAGGACAATAATAATAATAATAATAGAAAGAAAATACTGTAAAATATACTAATTTAGTAAAACAGAATGATAAAACTGTATTAAAAATCTGTAGAGATGGTAGCAAAACTGGTGTAAACTGAATCTGAAAAACACATTAAAAAAAAATAATAATACTAATAATAATAACTAGGGCTGGCATGATTATGACATTTGGCTGACAATTAATTGTCTAAAAATAGTCACGGTTATTGCGATTAATTGTCTATTTTAGGGCTTTGGCGATTATGACGATTAATTGTAATTAAATAAGTAATTTTATGGCTTTCATTATATAATTGTGATTCATTTAAGGGTTCAGTAAATAATTATGATGTTATCTTTTAATCTTTTTGAGTTATTATTTTGCAGTGTAAGATTACATAGAGTATTCCAAATTCTAAGAATCGGCCAATACCGATCCAACACCAGCGCTATTTTTTTTCTACACCACTACAGAATATCAATACTGTGTTTGTGGAACTAATGGTCACTCTTTTAAACCCTTTGTTAAACGCAATTCACTAAATACTCACTTCCTCATTACAGAGAAAACTACATTTGAATAAAAAAAATTGATATGGAACACAATGGAACGTAAATGAAATTAAACTAGCTAACTGTATAATTTAGCAGCAAAAACAATATCTGGGGAAAAAAATATTTGGTGAACATTATACAATTTAAACATGTTTATTCTGTTAACTATTTGTATTCTTACAAAATACATTCATGAATACAAGATAGAAATCATGAGAAAAAGAAAGGCTTATAATAATCTTTCTGTTTGTGATAATTCCTTCCTTCAACTTAAAGTATTATAATGGGAATATATCATCTTGGAGAGAGAGTTTTACCATGCTGACTGTCATAACTGAACGTGACGTGCTGTTTGAATGCTGAGTGGAGATGAATGACAGCTGCAGCAGAAGGAAGATGAGTTTCTGTAAACCTAAATTCTGTCCCTCACATTAAGATATGGAACGGCTTCAGATGATATAGCAGGGCTCCAGATTGCGACCATTTTTTCTGCCTGTGCAACTACATTTTTTGTGCGGTCGCACTGGCATGACCACCGCGTTGGTCAACTCATAAGCGCTGCAATTTCTGTTGCATATGAGAAACATCAAACGAATCTGAAAGCATAACGAAACGGCGCTTAGAGAGTATACTCGCCGCGTCAGCACGAGCGAAGGTGCTCGCAGCAAAAATTACGCGAATATTGAGGAAACATGGATGGTTTTCAAGCGAAAGTCAAGTAAAAGACCGCTTCTTAAACCAGAGAAGCTGAACATGCATTGGTATTCTTGTGGGGGGAAAAACATGCAAGCACTGTCACCGACAGCAAGTTTAGTTTTACTTTTCTTTTTGTTTTCATTTTTGAAAAACTTATCTTTGCTGTTTACCTCACATTACGCTATGGAGGCTCTCTTTTTATAACATTTATTTATTTGATTCCTCAGTGTTTGCTAAACGTTCTGTAATTTATTAGTCCTATAATAAATACAGCCTGTGTGTGTGCCAATGCCTCATCTACACATACATCATACAGACTATTTTTTTTATAACGTTTTGTAAGCTAGTTTGTCATTGAACACTGTTTTATTGTTGTTGTGCATTTTAATAAAAAAATAATGAATCCATCTTTTTTTTAGTCTTAAAAAAATGAAAGGTGTGTAGATGTAAGCAAAACAGTGACAACAAGATCGCGAATTCCCACGGCTTAACACAGAAAAAGAGAAACTCCCATTCACAAAATTAATACTACTGATGATAAAGAACGGGTTGAATGTGAACCACTTTCGTTTACATATAACTATAAACTATGATAAAAGTTCATCAGCATGCATTGAATAATCCCATGTTGTAGCGCAAAAAAAAATGATTGCGAGCAAATCATGTGCTCGTGCGTCCAGCTGAGAAAGTTAGTTGCAAAAGAGCTATCAGTGGGAAGAATGAGTCTGGAGCCTGTATTTCATGAAAGCAAATGGTGGTCTACTACTTTTGGTTTTGGTGTATGACTCCCCCTTGTTCATAAAAAAAGCACAATAATCGCGGTTGTTTCAGGTTAGATCAAATAATCGCGATTAGATGGTTATTTAATTATCGCGACAGGCCTAATAATAACACCAAGAGAAACACTATAATATACTAATTTAGCAAAATAGAAAAATTTATTTAAAAAAAAATTAAAATGTAGAGTTGGAACAGAAAATAAATATGGAAAAGGATAAAAAAAAGGACACAATCAAGATCTGAACCCGCATCGTCCACATGAGCACCATGGCTCAAGGTGTCAGAGCACATGTGCCATCTGCTGCAACTGCTCTACATTGTGTCTTCTAGAACATCCCACCTTCCTAAAGAGAGATGAAAGATGACTAGATAAAAACAGAAAGGTAAAACGTGTTGCTCACCTCTGCTTCGACACATTGAGAGACTTGAGCTGAGGGACGGAAAACGATAAATTTGTTGGTTGGTGTCCTGAACACTCTTCTCTGACCCTGGGCCCAGCCACACAAAGAGCTGGAGACTCTTTCTTTATTTTCCAGAAGCTTCTGTGATGGGTGTGAAAGTGGGCTGAGAGAGGAGCGGAGTGTATGGAGGGTCCTGAGAGGAGCACTAAATCACACAGAGGCCCACATCACACACAATCAATAACAACACATCACAGACAGAGAGAGCGAGTGAGCAGGAGAGAGAAAAAGAGAGAGGGGGGGGAGTGCAAAAAGCTCATCCCTCAACACAACATGATATCCCCAGGCAGAAGCGAAAGCATAGCAAAACTCGCTAAACCTTCCAGAAACAAACGACCCCCCCTTCCGCTCCACACTCGCCACACACACACACACACCCCACACACACACAATTAAACTTTCACCGCGGGGCTTCCCAATTGCCCGTCTAACAATACTCCCGCCCCCCCCCCCCAATCTCCTCTCTCTTGTTCTTCCCGTGCACCTAAATAATATTCACCATGATAAATGATGCCATAACTCCGATATCCACAATCAATCTGGCCTTTAAAGACACATCCATCTTGTGTAATGTTGATGGGGGACTCAGTCAAACGGAGAGACGTGACTGCTTTGCTGACCTGAGAATGGTGGGGGGGGGGACCAGCGGCCCCACTGACTGATGCCTGTCAGCTCACATCTGGCTGCAAAAATAAATTAGGCTTATGAAGACAAATGAAAGGCCTGCCCCACCATCCGCGAGAGTGGGAGGCGATGGAGGGAGGGAGGGAACATGAGGAGAAAGTGGAGGGGAGAGAAGAGAAAAGAGAATTCGTGAAGGAGGAGTCGGAAGGGGGAATGTATGGGGGGGGGGGGGGGGGGGGGGGGGAACACTGTTGGGGGTGAGACCGACACCGAAAAAAAAGTGGGAGGATAAAAATTGGTTCTCTAAAATAAAAGCGAAAAAAGGGGTTGGGGGGGTTTGGGACTGATGTGGTGAGAAAAGGGGGGGTGGGGGTGGAGGGAGGAATAAAAAAAAGAAGAAATAAATTAAATTCATAATGAGGGGACACCTACTGAGAAAGAGATAACGAAGGGTTGGCCGGTCCTAAAGGGAAAGAAAAAGACGTCGTACAGTACTGCGACTTTACCAACAACCCGTATAAAAATATGCCTTTAATCTTGTTCTTTCCATCTTTTATTCATAATTTTCATATCCTGAGGAAAAGAGCTCAACAAAATGTCCTGTGAATGAAGTATCTGAACAAACTTATTAGTTCTAACTAATTCGTACTTGGAATGAAGATCCGTACTTGGGACGGATGGGGAGAAGAACGGGGGAATGGCATCAACCATTTTCGTTTTCACACTATAGCTTAATGTATAATGTAAAAGATTTGCACTCTGAGCAACAGATTCACATTCAAAGCAGAGGATTCATACTCTGAGCATAAGACTGGTAATCTGAGTATGAATCTTTTGCTCTGAGGAAAAGTTTGTTCAGAGCAAAAGATTAATACTATGAGCGAATCAGATTCGACACTGAATCACTGACATAAGCGACATGGCTCAATGTATCAACAGATTTTTTCCCCAAGCCAAAGATTCACACAGAGCAAAAGACTGGTCATTTGTGTATGAATCTTTTGCTCAGAGCACAAAATTACCATTCACTCTGAGCAAAAGCATTTTGCTCAGAGCAGAAGATCTGAACTAAGAATGAGCCAAATTCAACTTCACATCATAAGTACGATTTGCCAAACAACTTTTTTTTTTTACTTGCCAACTTCAACACTTTTTTGCTTTATTGATGTTTACATTTAATAAGGATGTTATGTGTCTAATTCAGAACAAAGACTGGTACCTGGCACAAAGATTCATGCTCAGTGCAAAGATTTGTACAAAGACTCATACAAAGATTAATGCTTTGAGCTCAAATAGTTTTCTCCAAGCAGAAGAATCATACTGAGAGAGTGCCAGATTTGACTCAAAGCAGAAGACTGGTGCTCCACGTAGAAATCTTTTCCTCCGAGCATGAATCTTTGCTCAGAGCACAGAGCAGAAGATTTGTACTGAGAGAAAGCTAGAGAACGCCACACAAGAAACATGGCTCAATGTATCAGATTTGTACTCGGAGCAAAAGATTCACACTCAAAGTCGACAACCGGTACTCCGGGTATGAATCTTTTGATCAGAGCATGAATCGTTTCTCAGAGCAGAAGATTCATACTGAGAGTGAGACAGATTTGACTTCGCTTCACCTACATAAGCATCGTGGCTCGATTTGCCAATTGTCATGACTCAAACACTTTGTTGTTAAGATGTTTTGTCTAATTTAGAACAAAGATTGGTACTTGGCACAAAGATTCATGCTTAGAGCAAACGAAAAGTCATACTTCATAAACTTAAACTCACAAACAGGATCTTCTCTTTGACATTCTCTCTGGGTGGGGAATGTAAGATTCCCATGACAGTCACTGCGCCATTAAATGTTTACAGCTCGAGGATCATTGCACACCACATATTCAGAGCTCATTTAAGGGGTCGAAGGTCGGCCGTGCAGCGCTGGAACCCAGAGCTCAGAGGCTGTGGAATTAATCTATTCCCACCCCTCAAGAGTGAGAGACAGAAAGCACATTTTGAGTGATGGGTGAATGTGCCCTGTAGAGTAGTACACAGCGGTGTGAACTATATTTGACCCCTCTCTTTCCCGCTCTCTCTCTCAGCTGGTGCAAGTAGACTTAATAATGAAGTTTCCTTAAGATGATGAATGGATTTCAGCAGAGCAACGCTCGTGCAATATAGGATATCTTAGATCTTCAACTTCATTGCACCAGATTTAATCACTTCAAATACACACGATTCTGTAATTAACGCAGGAATTACGCGGATGAAGAGTTGCTACTGCAAAACAGCTTTTGAGAAGAATAATACAGTGAAAACTTTGAAAGAGCGAAAGAGAGAAAGGGGAAAAGAACAGCAAGTTGGTGTGTAGATGACAGAAATATTACAGACCCATTTTTTGGCAACAGGCAAGCGAATAGGTGGGAGGGAATTGTGTGTGTGAGAGAGAGAAAGAACGAGAGAGATGGATTATATGTGTGTTTGTCTCTGTGTGTGTGTGTGTGTGTTGTGGATAAGGGGGAATGACCTCTCCCAGGCTTTGTCATACGAGTTTTCCCAAGCTCTGGCCCCTTTGATAAATGACACATTCAGTCTGCAGAGTGTGACAGTCCAGCTGGAGGGCCATCTGATGTATGACGCACTGCACGGAAATCAGGCCTTTTCTGGCATGGACCGCCAGCACCATGCCCTTTTATATAAGGCCTGCTTTCCTACACGGCTGTTTTTTTCTTCTCCCATTCTTTTCTCCTCATTTTTTTGAATGCGAAAGGAGAGTCTTTTATGAGCAGAGACACGGAACTGAATTTGTAGATTGATTTAAGGTTTGCAGTGGGGGAATAACAAACCCAGGTCAGATGGATTATGGGTAAAAGGCTTTAATTCCACAGCTCTGGGTTTTCTTTTTACCTGATAGGAAACAGACAGACACAATATCACTACTGAGAAACTACCGAACTGTACTTGGAAGAATGATACGCTACGATAAAAACATTAAATGGAAATGTGTCTATTTGAGTCTTTGCAGACAAAAACCAAACATCAGAGGAAGTACTAGAGAAATACTTAAATCAGCCTCATTGTCTTTACAGCTGTGACCTAAATTTAATGTGAGAAAAGAGGATACTGTGGAAAGGAGAGAGAGAGAGAGAGAGAGAGAGAGAGAGAGAGATTACATGATGGAGGTTTCATTTTGCATTTTGTTAGTTGACAGTTTGCAGGAAAAGCTCAAGGATGGACATAGGCGAGCCACACAAAGATTGTTCGCGCAGACTAACATTTTTGCAAGACCAAAACTGAATTTGACAACAATTTTCAAGCTTCAGATGTGGGAGGAAATCGAGATTTTAAATGGTTTTAACCACGATAACATTTATTACACTCTTATTGGTAGCTGAACGCATAATCAAATTAGTCAAAATAGCCAATAAACGAACACAAGGGGTGGGGCTTATGTAGAACTTTGAATGTTGCATGTTTAAATCCTATTACAAACAACAAACATTCACAAGACGAGCGCTTTACATGTCTTCATCTGCAATCCTGAACTTTATACAGCCAGTGGGTTACAATCAACAGACACCTTAAAAAGACGAAGGAAAAACATCTGACATATTTTAATGACAGGAACAGACAGACACTTTTCAGCTCTTACACCACAATAACAGCTCAAAGGCAATAAATCTGCCACCGGGCTCAAAAAACACCTCGCGCACACACAAGCCGTGAGACTGACACCGGACAAAAAGGCGGTGAGACAAAAAACAGAGCAGCGGCAATGAAGTTGTGGAGAAATAGGCACCTGGACAACAGTTTAGGGAAAAACATACACACAGACACACGCTGTCAAACGGACCCTCCAGGGCGTGGTAGCGCTTTCCTGACTACCTGGGGGTCGTGAACTGTGTATGACCCCGCATTTGATTTGTGACGGGTTAAAAGAAGGAGGGAATGGGAGAGTGGTGGGGCTAAAAGAGAGGAGAGTATCATTAACCAATGAGTGATGGGTTTTAGACTGCTGGCCCCTCCTCCCTGCACTGTCTGTCCCACAACAGTGTCCTAACATTCTGCTTTCAGAGCCGCTATTCATTTAAACATCAAATCACCGCCATTTTGAATGCAAATGGCTGGAAACGTCACACTCAACCTGCAAAGTGGCTCTGGTTCCTCACTGTCTGGCAGTGAATGCCAACTCCTTCAAGGTACAGTGATTTTAAATGGGCATATCAAGGAAAGCTTGAATTTTCCTAGTTTGTATAATGTATGCTATATAGACAAACTCCAACTAACTTGCAGGTCCACGCAACATCAGTTCCAGAAACTAAAAATCATTCAGAAAATCATCATAGACGTGTCAACCATTGACATATAGTGATGCTGTAATAATTTAGCCCATCCTGATAACTAAAAAGTGAAACATTTGAAAAGAGGTTAGACAATTGCAACAGGTCAGCAAGAGTTATTTATTCATTTAGTTTTTTGAAAAGTATTTATTTTATTCAGCAAGGGTGCATTAAATTGGTCAGAAGTGACAGCAAAGACATTTATAATGTCATGATAGATTTATTTTTCAAACATGTGCAGCACAACTGTTTTCAACATTGATAATAATAAGAAATGTTTCTTGAGCAGCAAATCAGCATATTAGCATGATTCTGATGGATCATGTGACACTGAAGCTGAAAATTCAGCTTTCCCATCGCAGGAATAAATGGCATTTTAAAATATTACAATAGAAAACAATTATTTTAAATTTGTATTTCACAATAGATGTCAAATTAAAATATCCATAAATCATTATTATATTAAGACTTGGTGAGCATAAGAGAATTCTTTTAAAACATAAAAAAAAAAACTTAGACCACAAACTTTTGAACAGTAGTTTAAATCTTAAAAGGTACAGAAGCAAAAACAGGAAATCAAAATTATTAGTAGTATAAACAATTCTTCAGTGCATGTAATATAAATAAAATACGTCTGTAATTGTTGATCAAAAAAACAATAACTAAAACAATGTTCTCAGCTGACACTACCTTTATGTACATATGTTTATGTTGTCTTTAATTCTCTGGATTTGAGACAGAGTGGAAAATGGTAGTGGAAAACTAATTTACAATTTTTTGGTCCAAGAAAACATGAAAAACAAAGTTTAGGGGGGAAATGCTTAAAAAGCTAAGAAAAACAAAAAAACACCTTATATATGCCCCCTATAAATAAAAGTGTTTATTTTACTCCCAGACAAAACTAGGCCTAATAGGAGCTGCTGCAGTTTTCCAGAGCATGCACTTTGTGCAGCAGCTAGATATCTCCCCCCGTGTGCAGTATTGACGGACAATACTTGAAACAGAGGTATATTTACATGAAAGAAACGACACCTCAGTATTTATGACACGTCCTCGCTGAGGCTCGTCACACAGCGGCTGCTCTGACGGCTGTAAGTAGGGCTGGATTGCGCTGCCATAACCAATTTAACATGGAGACGTGCGCTGGTGAAGAAGAGCTACACACACACATGCAAAAACACACAGACATGTCAACTCTACATTTCAGCAGAACACTGAAACCGCTTGTCTCCTATTGTCGGTCAATAAAAAAAATTCCCTGGCACATTCCATGTTTTTACCAAATATGATTGACACATCGTAATGTTTTGGTTTATAACCAGTTTAGGCCTGAGATACTGAATTTCTGACCTGACATGTCAAGACTTTCAATCTGTACTAAGATCTAGAACCTCTACTGTTGATTTAATTCTTCCCTAGACAGTTTGTCTTGCTTTTATAAAGCCCAGATCTGTTAATGGAAGAGTAAATGTTTGCGTTCCTCGTTTTGAGTCACCTGACTTTTCTTCTTCACAGCACATCTGTTCATCTCAAGTTCCCAAGCTCACAGACTTCAGGGGCCGAGCAGAACAAGTCAATGATCAATGATGCGTCCCTCGGTTAAAGTTCCACCAACCGTACGGCTTTCAGTCAGCTGGACAAGGTTAATAGTTGATCCTCATATGTGTCGCAGCCTTGGCGTGTGTATGCGTGCACACGCTGAAGTCTAACTGGGAAGCATATGGCTTTTTAAAGAAAGCGGTGGCCAGTAGAGAAGAGGGCAAAAACATGAAGGGGAAGATAGGTGGGGGCAGATTTGAAGAGGACACCTCCCGCTGGTTTCTCAGGCTAAGGCTTAGTGCTATGATTGACACTGTCTGGATGAGTCCGTCTCCAAACAAGCTTTAGGCCTCTCAGAACATGTGGCATTTGGCATTTGAATGTGATTGTGTTCAAATCACTATAAATACCTATAAAGTTGAGGCTGGGAGACTAGTCACGACATGTTCTCCTGTCTATTAACAGATATGAGGAGGATTCGAATACAGTTCATGTCCCTCAGGGCTTCTGTGCATGAATGAAATGAAAACCAGACGTTATTTTAGTCGCATTAGTTATTTTAAAACTGATATTAACTCTGCATGTGTTTATCAAAGATCTTGAAATATAAAAGCCAGAGATCCATATTTTAGAAGATGATTTTGAGACGTATATAAATCTAAGATTGGAAAGCATATACAGTGATGATATATAGTGAGAAAGGGAACCGTCCTGCCGGTTGTCCCTCTACAAAAGAAACTATCGTTTTACTATATACTTTCGCCAGATGCCTTATCAGCACCATAAAACTGGGGACAAAAAAAGGGAAAAAAAATATTACTCATTACTTTCCGGTGTCCTATCAGTTAAATAAAACACTTCTCCATCCAGGGGGAAAAAAAATACAGCCCGGATCTACCAGCTATTGTCTGTGTGTGCAGGCAGGCTTTTATCAATGATGCTAATAAAAGCGACCCTCAGCAGGAGATTGGGGTTACACGTAGCTCTTTACCTAGCTTTAAGGGTGATGGACTGCAAATACGGTCCTAAACAGCGCACGAAAAACGAGCAATGAAAGTGTCAGGATACAAACACAGAAAATCGAGGCATTTTGTGCGACCGTTCGAAGACGACTTGTAAAAAAGAGGAGCCGGGTCTTTATGAGAGCGATCCGGAGCAGTGCATTATGGGGCTCAATGCGAGTGTCAACACAAGCTGGAGGCTTATCTTTATCCACTCATTGTGTGTCCAGTGGCTTAGTGCTCATAGAGGAGTATCGTAACGCCTCTGATCAAGAGTGGGGGGAAAGGGATCTCCGTTCTTACATCGCCACATCAGGGGAACCCAGGGATTAGGTTCTCTTTTTAGTTCCTGTAGGGCAAAGGTCGCACTCGAGCAAACACGAATCCCACTCTCCAGCATAAAGAACATAATCCACCACTACGTAAGGGTGAGAGGACGATTTCAGACTTGGGAGTTTGTTGTACTCACCTCGATCTATACGCAAGCTCTGTTTTCACAGGTGACATGATAAGCTAGTTACCTCACAGCTTTTACTCACCTCAATATCTTTTCAAAGCCGTATGACTTACTTTCTTCTGTGAAACACAAAAGCTGAAGTTTTGAAGACTGTGCTGGTCAAACTTTTCTATTTAATTACAATAAATTATGACTGAAGCTTACACGTTTTAAAATACATATGCACACACTAATATAAAGTAAGGATTGATAAGATTTTTTTTTTATTTGCAGTAAAACAGTAGTATTACTAATATTATTACATTTAAATACTATTTTCTGTTTTCATATATTTTAAAATGTGATTTATTCCTGTGATGGCAAAACTGAATTTTCAGCAGCCATTAATCCAGTCTTCAGTGTCACATCATAATGATTTACTATCACTTCTGATCAATTTAATGCATCTTTGCTGAATAGAAGTATTAATTTCCTAAAAAAAAAAAAATTATAGTATTATATCAATTTTAAGCTTGAAAGCTTCAGTTCTTGTTCTTTGTAACTGTATGGAGACCATTTTCTCGTTTCAGGATCTACAGATGAAGTTTAGAACAACCCAAGGAGAGTAAATGATGACAGAATCTTCATTTTTGGGTGAACTGCCCTTTAAAGGTTACTCTCCACCCCAAAATGAAAATTGTCCTCATGGTGAGTTGGCCTATTAAATTCCACTGTCAATGTCCAAAAAAGTATGAAAGACATTGTCAGAATAGTCCATCTGCCATCAGTTGTTCAACCGTAATGTTATGAAGCGACGAGAATACTTTTTGTTCGCAAAGAAAACAAAAATAACAACTATATTCAACAATTCGTCTCCTCTGTGTCTCTCCGCATCACCGTAGCGCCATTTTGGAGAACATCCGTTGAACACAAACTGCGTACGCTATTCTGTGTCCGCCGCAACACAGGACAGCCTGGGGTAAGTGATTAATGACAAAATTTCATTTTGGGGTGGAGTAACCCTTAACCAACCAATAAAAGCCAAAATTCAGATCTCGCACCACCACAATTGTTGCAGACCCATCAAGACACCTACAAAGTTCTTGACGACGGCTTTAAAGTTGAGTATTAAATAACCATAACCGCAGGCATTCAAATAATGTACGAAGTTCAGACCGCATCCTTCACACAGACATTACCCAGAAGCCCCCTATCTTGTCAGCCATACTCTTGGTAACCAGGACACCTTCACAGCAGGCCATTCATTTACTGAAACAGACCCGACACCCTCACTAATACTCTTGCCTTTTTCCAAGCCCCCACACACACATACTCAAACGCCTATCTGCGTTCACCGGTCTGAATGGGGCTGTATTTCAACCCCCACAGAGGTGTTGTACATGTTTGTGTGTGTGTGGGTGGGTGCATGTGGGGCCTAAGAGGGGCCTGTCTCTGTAATGGTCACAGGTAATGGAAGGCCCAACAGGGCCACTAAGATTGTTCTAGACCTCGGGGCCTCGGAGGAAACATATATCCACCTGGCAACAGGGCAGCATGCTATGAATTCGTGTGTGAGTGTGTGCGCTCACATGTGCGGGCAGATCTAATCAAGGGCTAATAACAGCACAGAAGTCGTCGTTGGCCCTCGTAAATCAATGTGCAAAATAATTGCTAATACACTGGTTATCGATTAGCATTGGGGCCACTCATTTTCGGAGGCTATGGCTACGAACTAACAAAGTGACAAGGGTAAAGTGTTATTTCTCTGCTGCGCAGACAGCTGGGCTGCGCAGAGGACTGAGGCAAGCAGTAATTCTTAATTGACACCTGTCAGGATAATGACTGCAGTCCCAGCTGCTGCGGGAGAATTTCTCCCCATTCCTGTTCATCTGTCAGCTCTAATACCTTTCTGAGCACCACTCCTTTCTTCTATCGCTCGCTCCCCTCCCTTTTATTTTTTCACTTCTTCCTTTTTTTCCCCCTTACTTTCTGCATTTTTGAACATCACTGCTTTCTCACAAAACCCTCAGTTTCGCAGTCTTGTTCCCGAGGCCCTTTCTTGGAGTTAAATGCGTCATTTTCTGATATAAAAATTACATACCAGTTTCACATGCGGAGCAAATAAGCCATCATAACACTGGGTCTCATTCACCAAGTGTGCATAAAACATTTTGGTTCACCAGTTAACTTTTGGACAAAAACATTTTTTAAATGTACAAAATATCTAGGTGTTTTTGGCAGAAAACTTCTGTGAGAAGTTCTCCTGTGTGTACAAATTTAAAATAATCCATTAAAATGGAATTATTAAAATGCAATTATTAGTGAATGAAACTCAGTACTTTGTTTGTTTGAGCATTCCGAATATCCCAAACAAACGTTGGGAGGCTGGACTCGCTTTTTTTTCTGACCAATGACAGAAGGGGAGGTGTTTTAAAAACTTGTTTGAAAACAGTCAATATTTTTGCAATTTTGTTAACTTTACCTTATGAACTTAAACTTTTTAAATTTTACTCAGTGTGTAGTGTGTATGTTTGGGCATTAAAAAGTCTAGAAAGTTACAAATCTCAAAGTCCACTCCAAAGGGAGATATTTCGTTTTTATAAATCCCTTTTCAAGAACTACAACGAACGGCTCGTTTGGACTACAGCGTTTGTTTTCCGGGCTTTGTGATATCACAAAGCGGCTCATTGGAATATCATTACAAATAATTCCCGCCTACAGAAATTCGAATGGTTGGGGGGTGGGGAGGGGCGAGGTTGTGGTTAGAACGCTTGGTTGAGTGAGTGCATCAGACGAGACGATGAAGAAGAAGAGCTGCTGCAGAGTTAGTGCATCAGAGAAAAGCAAGAAGAGCTGCTGTGCTGTAGCATCAAATTTTTGACACTGTCTAGATCAGTGGTTCTCAATTCCAGTCCTCGTGTACCCCCACTCTGCACATTTTGTATGTTTCTCTTAATGCTTCATACGTTTGTTATATTTGACTAAGTGCCCTGCGAAGTGAACATTAACAGATATTCCTCCATGATTCCATTTTGAAGGGAGCGTACATGTTCCATTCAAAGGGCATTAAAGTGTACGAGATGTGTATTTAGTTACGAGGGATATTATGTCCCCCTTCACTCTTCTCTTAGTAAGTTTCGTTTGTGTTTAAGACCTGCATGGCTCGGCGCCGGCCGCAAATCTGTAACTGAATATTCCGAAGTGAAGAGTAACTTCAAAGGATTTCACCTGCTCCAGGTAGTAGGGAGCAATGGACACTGTGTAGGGACCATGTCAATCGGAACACATTTCATGCACGTAGCTCACTTCTAACGAGCTTGTTATCTGAATCGGGTGTGTTAACTAAGAGAGACGTGCAAAATATGTAGAGGTGGGGTACGCGAGGACTGGAATTGAGACCCGCTGGTCTAGAACAATTCTTACAAATACAACACAACGTAGCTGGGCGCCACGGACAGAAGCCGAACGGCGCTGCCGGTGTGCTACACTCATAGAAAATAAAGTATTTAAATTTTAAAGACGTGGCGCGACACTGCGCTTCTCGTCCGGTGTGCGACCGCCTGCAACGCTGTTTTTTTCACCTCCGTGCCCTAACGTCTTTGTTTGGGCTTCCGAATTATGTCAGGAAACAGTGGTTGCGATTTATTTTTTAATTCTGTTCCTGAGTATTATAACCCCAATTTGCTATTGTGTACTGCGCATTTTACTGAGGACAGCTTCCACAACACGAGTGAGTAGTGCCGGATTCGCCAAAAGCTTTTGTTGAAAGACAGAGCAAGGGGCGTGGCAGGACTGAAACACCGTCTAAGCTGTTCGCCAATCACAACGCACTGGAACAGCTAACCAATCACAACACATTTTGTTTTTCGGAAAGGCGGACCTTCAACAAACCCGGAACTAATCGAGCCGTTTGTGCCAGGCTGGGGAGAAAGGTATTTTAATAATGTAAATTATGTGAAAAATAATGTGTTTTTCGAACCACCAAGCATGAGAGTATGTTCTAGTACACCCCCAAAACAAAATAATAGGACCCCTTTAAACAAAACAACATACGACTTTTGTTTACGAAAATAAGGCAAAGGGATCTGCAGACAAACCTACAAAGTGTGCGTTCTCTCTTTCATCTGTCTTTAGCTGGTCTTTTGTGTTCAGACAGGCAGGATATTTTGAGTTGAGAATACAGTGGTTGATGGGAGGAGGAACAGTGAGTCGCAGGACGTGACTTCCCCGAGTTTGAGAGGGCTTCATGGGTGTTTACTTCACATCATCAAAGAGCTTCCTTTCGTTTCATGCTCATCTGTCAAAATGAATGTTGCTAAATATGAATGCATGACCGCAACGCTTGATCCTTAGTACGCCAGGCCGTTCTTGATAAAATGATGTCAACCACTGAAATATCACAATAACTAAGCTATCTATAAAAATACACAACTAATCAGATAATGTCACAAACAGCATCATCCTGTTCGCAACGCCACACACTCCTCAGAGCCTACAACACAAACATCAAAGCTCAATCTCCTGCTGGCCCTTTGTAAACATCAGCACAGATCTGTTGGCCGAGCCGTTTGTGTTTTATCTGATGAGGATGTATAAGGCACACCATGAGGAAAACGGCATACTGGGATGAGAAAACTCTGCCGAGCCTCTAACAACATCCCATCCTTCCTGTGAGCCAAGGACAAAAAACAAGGGAAAGCAGCAACAGATGAGTGCAGGGCAGGACAGAGAGAAGGCAGACGTGGGCTCCCCTGGGTACACGTTGACCTCCGTGTACTCCACTAGCTTGGAGACTCCCGTTGTTGGGTCATGACTTGAGCTTTTCTCTCTTTTGTCTTTCTTCCCCCTCCCTCTCATCTTACTGACTCACTGTGGACTAAATTAGCTGAGAAATGAAACATGGGGGATCAAAACAGACAGGATGAGGGGAGAGAGAGAGAGAGAGAGAGAGAGGAGAGAGAGGTATGGAGTAGAGAGAGAAGAGGGGAGAGAGAGAGAGAGGAGAGAGAGAGAGAGAGAGAGAGAAAAAAAAAACACAGCTGGCCCTTTTGATAGTTTTGAGTTCCCATAATGCTACAGTACCTCTAATCCAAACCTCCTCTGGTGACACGCTAGCTTTTTGTGGTCCTCTGTGTGCTCGTTTTCAGCATCTATCAGCAGACGCACTAGCTTTTTTCACGCACTAACACACGTCTGGAAGTATTCTTAATTTTAGACTTTACAAAAACTTCCGGAAACCAGATAACTCCCAAATGTGACTAAGCTCATTAAAACCGCAGAGCACTGTTTACCGCAGACTGTGTACCGTCACACTTGGCTCATGCAAAGTCTCAACATATTTTCATTTTGAACCACTCTTCCCATAAAACCTGTCATCGATCTTCATTAATAAAACTCAACCTCCACAATCTCGGACAAGGGGAACGGCAAGCTCAGGACTCAGAATAACTGGACACACTTTGATTTCCTATAGGCCACTGGCTTGATCCCCAAATGCAAATTAAACTATTAGTTGTAAGTGGTGGGTCCCAACATGAATATTGACTAAATGGGTCAATGTCACCTGTTAATGACATGAGAGCTGATGAGTCTACCCTCCAGCGAAGCCAACCCAAGGT
The DNA here is from genome assembly GCA_018155175.1 of Sinocyclocheilus anophthalmus. Lineage (NCBI taxonomy): Eukaryota > Metazoa > Chordata > Actinopteri > Cypriniformes > Cyprinidae > Sinocyclocheilus > Sinocyclocheilus anophthalmus. The sequence goes on from JADLZN010005775.1 coordinate 47,694, forward strand.
GAGCCCAGATGTCATGCTGCATTCGCACATCTTTCGGATAGATTTTTTTTTTTGCTAGCATGAAAACAGGCATTAAACAAAACGAAACAGATAGAACATGACATCTAAATGTACCCCTAGAGATTTATTTCTATAACTTGTGCCATACACGCAAAACAAATGATGGGCGTCAACTCCTATCTCTTTATACAAATACATCCCAAATTGAGAAATGATAATTCAGAATATTTCACATTTCTCACCTGATATGAGAATGAATATGGAGAGGCACCATGCTTTTTTAACAGACTAGAACAAAACCTCCACATCGTTAATACAATATAATAAATCTGTGTAAAAGAATAAAAGGGAATAACCACATACTCTTGCTACAAAAACATATAAATCACATTTGAGCTGTAACAGCCCTGCACATGAAATAATCTGTAAATTCAGCTCTCAAAGCTGACTGATTTGTATGTAACACTGCACTGAAAGACTTAAGCAAAGCGAGCCGCTCAACAGCATTCAAATTCTGACAGTATTTTCAGATTTCGAGAGCGTGGTGGTGCGATTATTGTCGGCAGGAGCACGGTGTGTTGGTACACTCAGAGCTCGAACAGCAGTGCAACCAATGACACAGAACAGTGGTACGTCCATCAGCATGGAGACAGAATGATGGCGTGTTTGCTGAGCGCCGGGCTTGATTGGCTAACGCAGGGGCCATTCTGATTGGTTGCCTCAAATGCTTTCTGGGCCCAGCAGTGCGGTTAAGAGCCTGGATTACTGAGGTCATTAGGCAGCATTGCCACGGTGACATGATTAGTCAGGTAGCAAAGTCCATTTGTCACCTGCACCAGAAAATTGAGTTAATTCAGCACTACAGGCTAAAGGGACTGTATAATATCAACTTGATTACATCAAGGCAGCTGCAGACCTGACACTTCGCTGAATTTGTCAGCTTTAATCGTTAGAGCCTGTCACAAATCCATCAGGAGCTCAGATAATTAGGGTTCCTCCCTAATGAAGCCAGCAGAGGAACCTTTACCTTTATGTCGAATAATTAAGAAGCCTCTGGTGCCGAGAACAGAATGTGTTTTAATGACTCCCTGTGCTGGTTCCTCCCTCCTCACGTTTTATTTTCTTTTTCTTTCGAGTGTGTTTGTGCGCGGCTGTTTTTTTGTGTGTGAATATTTTCACAAATGTGAATAGAATTCAATTAAGTAAACGTAAAAAGAGTATTATCTAAGCGGTAAAATAATAAAAAGTGAAACTGAAGGAAAATAACAGAAAAAAATATCGCAAACCACCTCATGGCAGTGTTTATGCCCCGGCTAACCAGAGGACAGAGGTCCGTGGAAAGGACGCAAACTGAGCATGTCTCTATCTGCGTAGGAGGTTGTGAAAACACAAAACCAAATGAAACCTGGAGCATCGGAGAGATGCCGCATTCATCGCCGAGTCCTCCCTGGCTCCTCTCCTCTCTGCTAGAGCTCAAACTCACAGAAACAGTCTGTTCTCTACGTGGGAGGCCCGTGTCTATTTCAGAGAAAAGCAAGCAAATAAATACAAATGACTGCAGCAGCCCAACACAGAGAGGGCCACTCCGATCCCACTGCACCAAAACGACCTGAGCCCACAGCCAAAGCATGTAAATCACTCAGAGCAAACAATGGCAATGATAGCAACCAAATCGAGGCAAAGTCATCCGTTAAAAGAGGTGGAGCATAACGGAAGAGTGGAGCGTTGGAACGGAGGTAGAAAGTGCTGTTAGCGCAGAGCACAACATTTAAAAAAATACTAAAGGCAGCTTGAATGATCTGGAAGAAGTTTTAGTAAAAACAAATCACCTTGTCAAGTTAAGCGGTTTTTCTTTTTATTCCCTCAATCAATAATTCCTAACATTTTTATTTTGATGGAGAGGGGAAAGTGTCAGGCTATGGGAAAAACGGAAACAATGTGCCTGCCAACTTTTGAATGACCATTAAAGCAAATGATGAACATGCCTGTCAGAATAGAGAAAATTAAATCAATATTCAGCTGAGGTGGAGGGGGCTGATGGCTTGTTTTTGTGGAGGAGCTGCCAGGTCAGATTACCAGGCGCCATCTCACCTCTGTGAGCTTTCGAACTCCCCATGTCAATCTCGCCATACAGCCAGGGAGACTAAATAATCCCTTCAAAACACCATTTCCCTCCGCTGAACAGAAAGGTAAATGTAAAATAAAGGAATAATAAATGTTATTTAGTGCAAAGGAATGAAACCTCATTTATGTATCGCACTTGTTAGTCGGCCTCAGTTACAGCAGTGTGTCTGGTATGTCGGCTGTTCCCTCATCAGACAAATATCAGGGCCTAATTCTGCAGATCTGTAACTCTGCTGACGCTTGAAGTTGAAAGAGAGCCTTCATTCGGGAGAGAATGGACCTGTTAGTCACAGAGCTTAAATGAGGAAAAAAAAAACTAAGGAACAAAAAGAGGAAAAAAGAAAGCCAAAAGGACTAAGTAGAACTCCCTTAGTACAATACAACAAAACATTTTAAAAATATATGGCTATTTTATGTTTAATCACCCCAAAAGGAATCCAACAGTGTTCATCACAAATCAGAGGTTCACTCTCTTGCTCTTCATGGAAGATTAATTAAAAACTGAAACCAGCTCTCTCTTGTAACATCAAAGAGCACAGGTACATTTCGCATGAATAAATTGAGTTGAGAGGAAAACAGATCTTAGTACAGAGGCCTTGCTCAGTGACATCTACACCCTTAAAAATAGAGGTGCTTCACGATGCAATAGAAGAACCTTTTTGTCTAAATGGTTCCATAAAGAACCTTTAACATATTTGTGGCGAAAGAAGGTTCTTCAGATTACAAAAAGGTAAGAAAGAGATGGTTCTTAAAAGAACCTTTGACTGAATGGTTCTTTGTGGAACTAAAAATGGTTCTTCTATGGCATCGCTTGAAGAACCTTTAGAAGCACCTTTATTTTTAAGAGTGCACATCCGAGGGAAGAGGGATGTTCAAGGCGAGATGTGGGCGGAGATGTGAAGTAGGTGCAGGTTTCTCTCTACGACATTTAGTGCTCTGACACGCTCCCAGCAATTCTATCCCTTTTCTCTCCCTCCAATTTGGGAAAAAATGGGACAGGGGGGAAAAAAAAAGGAGTGTATAACCCTGCCGACAACTTCTTTCCTTTCTCTATTTTCCCGCACGACGGGGGCAAAAGTTGTCTTTAGAGTGGCTGCGGCCGCAAGGCGCATGCGTGTTTCCATGGTGAATGATTTACTGATGTTTATCAGGAATGAATAGATCAAAGGCGGCCACATGACAGACGATCAATCAAGCATCAAATCAAGGATGGCAATCCGCATCTATATAGACGAACTGGAGCACTTTAAAACTACATTTTCACTCGACTATATAGGCCACGGTGGAAGTTTTAATTTGGCACAACTTCAAAAAAAAAGTTACTCACGCGTTCTTTTTTTACGAGCAAATCGAATGCATTCGGAGGGAAATTACATTCGTTTTAACTTTCTTTGAAAGTTAAAAGAGAAATAAAATATTTTTAATTCATATTTGGATTAAGCATTTCAAACAACACAATAATTAAGTGCAAGTAATTGTAAGTGTTCAGTTTTTTTCCTCCCTATGCACTGTTTATTAGTAAACAAACCATGCATGCACCGCTTACCTGAAGATCGCCTCGGCGCTTGCTGCTTTCTCCGCGGCATGCTGTCGTCCTACCCTCCACTTGACTTCTCATACAGAATCAAAATGCCAGTGACGGAGAAAAAGAATTAATAATAAAAAAAATGTCATAAAGCATGTATTAACGCGCTCCTCTTCTCTTCAGTCAGCTTTTTTATTCCTCCTCTTAAAGTCACTTTGAGCCGATGCAGAGTCTAAGAGGGGTCAATAGGTCTTGAGAGGTTGTAGATGTTTTTACAGACTAAAAACGTCTGTAAATTAAAAAAAAAAGTAGGTGTATCTGGCCGACACGTTTAATAATTATAAGTCATAGCATGATGGCCAAGAGCTCAGATACATCTCCCCGTCCATGTCTAACGGTGCAGAAACACTCAGGGGGGAAAACCCCGCTTCCTTAGGTTCTCCTTAGATTACGGCAATAGTTTGTAGCAAAACGGAAGAAACTTCCAGTTATGGAGAGACGCTAGCGAGAACACGGAATGTTGTCACCTCGCTACCCGAGCTCTAGTTCAAACGAGGTTGGAAAAGTGCGAACTATAGTAGAAAACGGGGGAAAAGGATTGGGATGAGCAAAACCAAAGAAAGAGACAGGCAGACAGGAGACAGTTAGATGCTCGACAGTCTACAAAATGGGCGGCTCCGCTCAGGTGGCAGGAGAATGATGTGTTATGGCAAAACAGGCAGGGAACACGTAAAGAGTGCCAGACAGCGCAGTGAGGAGTAGGCTGCTCGTGCGTCCTCCCGCAGATTCACCAAAAGCAGAGTGCAGAAGTGTCCGCTTCGCAGTGACTCAGGCGAAGGACTATAGGGTGTGGAAGCAGGCGATTCGGAAGGGGTAACGCGAGCGTGATGCGTTTACTACAGAGCGATTATAAACAAAAAAAAAACACACACAGATCGCAATGCACGAACGTGAGCAGAGGACCTAGATTAATCTGTTTGAAAAAAGTAAAAAGGGACAATAGATGCAAAACTCCAGGGAGCGGAAAGCACACGGGTGTGTCCAGCGGATATCAATCGCGGGCGTGAAGACAGTGAGCGATCAATGATAGACAGGACACAGGGTCGAGTTGACTTTTCGGATGCCTCTCTTCTGTTAGACTCCACCCTCGGAGCGTCACTCTGGACAGTGAAATGTGAAAACTGCCACTGCAATCTTATTGAATTGTTCTGTATTTATAGTCGACGAAATCCCACCACCAAAACTCGGAGCGTCTGAATGACGACGGAGAATGGCCTTTGATGAGCAAGAAGTCACGTGTTTGGATGTGAGCAATTCACACGAATATACTCAGTATGCGGTTTTATTAAATAAAACAACAACAACAACAGTGGGATTAAAAATGAGCTATGGTGAAGAGGAGACGAGCTTGTGTCAAGGGGCGAGTGAATGGCAAAGGCGGTGGTACTCGCGATAGAGATATGCGTGAAATAATAAAGTTTGAGCGTCACGCACGCAAAACACCCATTTCAAACGACGAGAACGGGAGGTGTTTATAAAGGAGGGAGAGTCCGCTGTAAACATTTCATTTTATTTCCATGCATATAACAACATTTCTTTAATCCTTTCACTGTCTTTTTTCCCTTTTTGCCAGTTTTGTTTATGTCTCGCGCACGTTTGCCGGGGCGAACTCCACTGCGCACTATCCACGCGTTCAAACGCTAAAAGGAAACGATTTGCGACCTTTTTTCCATCGCCGAAAAAAAGACAGTTGGAAGTTACAGATTGATTCGTTACACCTTACTAGGAAGTGAACACTTTGCACGGGAAGGGGAGGGACTCCTGGAACAAGTTGAGTATGACCGTAACAAGCCCCTCTACAACGCTTACACATTACTTATTCATCAATTGCAAAACATCCACAAATTAAATAACGAGTCCACGGCGTTAGACATTTCGGATCCTATTAGGTTAAGACCCGTAATAAATCCACCGCATATCTGCTCTTCAGTAGCTGCTTTGTTGACACCGGCGAACCTGGCTGGCACCTCCCAAAATCACACTTAAATCTCAACTTTGTTTTTGTCTTTATACCAGCGTTGACGCAATGTCCACTCTTTCTGTAAGTTGGCGAGTGGGTGGGTGCGTTTTTTTTAAAGTCGCTCGGAAGGGGAACGCGAGAAATCCGAGTGATTGTTTGAGGTGGCCTCGGCTCGCTCCGGTCGCCTGATGTTTCTAACGGATTTTAAGGTTCTTCGTCGCGCGGGGATTCTGCTGCGATTTCAGAGGATCATTCAGCGAGAGCTTCGCCTTGCATATCGCATCCCGGTGAGTGTACACATTTGTTAGTATAGTGTAAACGTACGAACAAGCCAGGCTAGGATATTACACACCACCATCACCACCGCCGCCAAAGCGTTGATATTTCTGCACGCGACGTTTAAATCATGTCCTTACCTTTGACGGTGCTGCGCATCCTTGAGCTATTGCCAGTTGCGATCCAACTGATCATTTATGCTGTACGCCTGTCGGTAGGGGCTAATAATGTGGAAATATGTCCAAGTTCCGCCCCAACATCTGTCCATCTATCCATCCTCGCGACTACCTCGATCAGCCTGTCGCTGTTGATGGCTCTTACGTCACCAATCTCCCATCAGAAAGTCATCGGGCTCCAAGAAGCCGAGGTTTCTCCCGCTGTAGGGCAGGAGTATCGCTGGGTTCAAATGCTACCGTTTCCCGAGATTATCGCGTGTTAAACAGCAGAGCTCTCTCGGTCGCGGTGCAAGACAACGGCACAATGATAAGTAGCTTGTCATTTTCAAATAAACGTGCGATTTCGGTGTATTTTCTAACAATCCAATTCTTTTCAACTTTAGATTTAATTTTTATAACACTGATATTAATAATGAATAGTATATTTATTATTCTTATTATTATTGCCGTGAAAAAAAAAATCACATTTAAAAACATTCGAGAAAGAAGCTCTTCTCTGTTCTTCCACTTTTCTTAAACCGTTGCTCACTGTGCAGCTGTCCCATTGAATTTCATTTGCATTCTCCAGAAATGAATGCTTTGTGGTGTTTTCTTTTCTTTCGTGTTATTCATATCATTGTGCATTATTAAGTCTATCCTAACAGACTTTAAAGTCAGTGACTTTTTTTCTGTTTTTGCTTGGAGCAGTTCTTGCGGCAGTGTCTTCGAGAAATATTTTTTGGTATTTAGCAGATGAAGTTCCTTTCAAGGTGTTAGTGTGCACTTAAAAGGCATTTCATGTTGTATATAACAGTGCCTGTGTGAAACATGTATTAAGCAACAGCGATATGAATTTACAAAATAAACCCCAAAATAATTATTACATATTAAATATATATCTTGTTCATTTTGTAACAGTAATTTGACTGTAACATTAACACTGTAATGTAAAGTGTAAACAAAAAACTGTCATTAAAAAAAATCCATGCTGGGTTTCTTATCGTTCACCAAATCCAGACAGAGTGTCTTGGCATAGTGAATTATCCACAGCTGTGCTCATTGTATGCTGATGAACTGCTACAAGCCTGTAGAAATAATTTTAGATTAATAGATATACAAATAGTTACAGTATTTTTATTGATGTGTTAGAGAATTGTAATGGTCACATCTTTTTCTACCACCTAATGAAAAATGCGTAAAACAAACCGTTATTTATGCACTTTGTATTTTATTAATATGTGCCAGCACAAATCAGTGGCAATGCAAATTTTGGTAGTGAGCATTAGTTAGTGTTGACAGTTCGGTGTATGCTTGTGTGTGTGTGTGTGTTTTTTGGGAATGGTTATCCATATATAATATATAAATGTTTGTGTGTACCTATCATTTTATTCAGTGTAGTACATCTTATTATTTTGTAAAAGGCCATGCTTGAAGGTAAGCCATGCAAGCACAAGCATAAACCTCAAGATGCAATGCCAACACACTTTGAAAGGTTCTTGTAGAGCCTGAACTGTGCCATTTTCAGCTCTACAGTCCTAGTTAAATCTCTAATAGGAGAAATGTTCATGTTTGTCTTTCCTGCATAAGTTCTGTAGTTTCTTATTAAATGAATGACTCGAGATGATTGAAAAAATGAGAGCATTTAATCATCAGTGAATTGTCCTTCAATGTAAGTCCTCACCCACAACATGCATTTATAAGTAATACATATTTACATTTTTAATTTATCAATTTAATGTATTTTAAGAGAGCAGCATCACACTGAGGGATTATATACTTTATGCCTTTTATTGCGTTATATGATGTTTTAAACTGATTCTCTATCACTGTTTTTATGTGTGGATACTTTATAATGACTGACAGCAAATGGATTTGGTTCATCTCCCTTATGCTATGAAAAATAACCTCCGATTTATACGCTTTCCGTCTGATCGGCTATTTACTGTAGATGTTAAGATGACCCTATTTGCATTAAAATGCCAGGACATGCTATAATGCACATTATATGTTGTAGAAATTCTTCATGTTTTAATATTACTTAAAGGATCGCAGACGGATGTTACAAGACTGGAACTAAAAAAGCGAGGGAGATTTGAGGTGATAGTCTTTGAAGTAGTTTTTTTTATATGTAGCATGTCATATCACATCAGCAAATTATGATCCAAATTGCTCGCATGCTACACGAGGCGGAATGCCGTCATACGTGTCCACAGAAATGTATGGTGAGATCTGAAGGTTTATATACAATAACATAGCATGCTGTCTCTGCTGTATTTTTAAATAGAGAAACTCTATAGCCTGTCAATGATAATGTTTTTGACAAAAAAGGTGTTTTTATATATATATATATGCATGCATGTCAATGGTGATGTAAACAGTCTATGGAGCCAAATAAAAGCACATTTACAAGAATGGATAACAATTTCCAAAAAAAATTCTAACATAAAAAACTAACACATCTTATGCAAATATGTGTATGTCAAGTAATGTTTTGTTTTTTAATAATTATGTTTTTCACAAAAAATCAGCAGACAAGATAAATACCAATTACAAGATACTGCATTTTTCAGCAACATATCTCCCCTGTGGGGTTACAGAAATAGCTTTGTGACTCTTGTGAAAAAGTATTCTAACATTGCATTTGACTCCGATGTATTGATTATGCTTCCAAAATGTTGTTCTTGTCTTGTAGGTGATGTTGCCATTCTCCAAAAAGAATATTGCAGGTCAGAGGTCTGCAACACTTGTATTTATAATAATTGAATATAATTATTTTTATTGTAAAGCTGTACACTGTTCACAATTGTACATGAAGCCATCCAGTTATTGATAGCGATGACCGTTTGGGTATTAATCTCAGTACTGCTAAAATTATAACTGTGCACTTAAAAGCGGCAACCCAAATAGTAGTAATAATACACCACATCGGCTGTGCGGTGTAACCTTACGTCTGTGATCATGATCAAAGCCATTTCACATGCCACCACTGCAATTATGTTTATTAAAACTAATATTACAACATCTCTGCATTCACTTTTAGGAAATGTATACAGTATTACACTTATAGGTCTCGATCGCTGGATCAGCTGTTGTTGCTACTGATTCTTGAGCTTTTTGTTATATTGCTAATAATGACCTTTTGTTTTTACATTTTACTGTATTAATACAATACATATTACACAATTAAATTTTTATTATTTAAATAATTGTTCATTTTAGTGTTTGAAATAAAATAGAAACAATTTGCTGATTCATTTATTTGCTGTTTTTATGTATACAATCATGCAAATAAAGGATAGTGGACAAAGTTATGGTGTCTTTGGTATCATTTGGAATTATATATGAAATTTATTTTTTATTAATTCATGGAAAGATGATGGTATAAAAAAAAGTTTAAAAAAAAACTCAAAAGAGAGAGAGCAAGTTTTATATTACTCAAGTCAGAAATCTATTTTATCACATTTATTCCTTCATAGGGATTTTTTCTTTTGTCATGAAAGCAGGAGACACTTCTCACACTGAAGAGATCTAAAAACAATTTTATACAATATAAAAACTTCCACCTTCAATCAACGACTGGGTCAAATGAATTCTGTACAGTCACTGACAGGCAAAAACTAAGAATATATAATACAAAAAATAATAAAGAGAAGGCTTTTACTGGGAAGAATATCTTGAAATCCATCAGATAAGGCAGGGTAATTAAAATGTCACCTTTCTCTGGAGGAAGGAGGCCCATCACACAGCCTTACGTAACTCGTTACTTTTGTACTTTCACTAAATGCTGATCACAAAACTTATTTGACTTGAGAATCTGACATGTGGTGGAATCCCTCTATTTTAGTCTTTCCCCCCCTTCAAATAATAGAGAAAAATGTTTTTGTCTTGATTGACAATTCATGAAAAATAATGACTTTTGAGAAATGTGATTTAGGGATTCTTTTTTTTTATATATAGTTTGAAATGTTTATTCATTGTAAACTAAGAAAATCCTATTGCTATACAGCTAAATGCATTAAAGTGTTTTAAAGTTTAAATGCAATCCAAACAGATTGTCTGTATATATTTAGTTGCACAACAGGGATCTGAAATGAAAACAATCTTAAATAGATGTAGTTTTATTCATATATGTATGTATGCAACAAGTCATGCACATGAAAATCAATGACTGATACGTGTTAGGAACGACTGGATCAGTATGTAGTTGGACCTTTCAGGTTTCTTCAAGCAGATTTTCATGCTCTGTGTGAATGCGGCTGGTTATTACCTCATAAACGTCTCTTCCTGCTCCGCTGCACCTCCACGCTCAGGAGGGGCTTCCATTCCTCGATCCTCCCCTCCAAACCCTGTGTGTTTCAGCAGGAGTTAAGTGACACATTTCACATTTCAAAATACCATCCTCCATGAATCCCGCTGCCTGCCATACCACCTCTTTTGTTTTCTTTGACACGTGCGGTCTTCTTCCAATTAGCATTTTTCAGCCATTAAAGAGGAGAGAGGAGTGCTGAAATGTTTTCCCGTTTCATTACCACTGACTGCACCTCTTTGATTGGTTGCAAAGGGAAATGTTCTGTAAAAACATCATTTTCCGCAGAAGCTCGGAAAGAGAGTGGCCAGAAAGCGTGGTGCAGATAAACTCCCAGAGTTATATTTAAGCATATAGGATTACTGGAAATATCTCTCTCAGCGTTTTATTGACTGGATGAATTGTTATTAAAAGTGAAAGAAACAGCGCAAAGATCGAGATGAGAAATGAAAGCTACACACCGTGATTTATATTCGGTTTTTAAATAGGATTTTTCTTGTCATTAAATAATATAGCAGTCGCAGAGTTACCAGGTTTTTTTTTTTTTGTCTGGTTCCCCGGTTTTTATTTATTTATTTGTTTGTTTGCTTGCTTCCTGGTCTTATTTTAATGCTGAAAAAGGTGAAGATGGTGAACAATTTTGAACGATACCGGAATGAAAAAAAGAAACATTTGGAGGTACTTGTGCAGGGGTCTTGTCAAGTGCCAGCCGTGATGGAGTTGAGTGGGGATTAAGAGTGTACCTTTGTAGATCAAAGATATGTATATGAGGTGCCTTTGATAATGTATGGTTTTTAAGAGAAACAAAATAGGATGTAGTTTTTTTTCTTCAGTCAAACTCATAGCCTGAGGGTTTCAGTTAGAGAGAGATCTCTCCTCACTACTGATGCAACAAAGAGAAAAACAGCCCCCTAAAGCTGCTCCGAGTGCTCTACTTCTGACGCTTAGTGGAAATGTGTTTGTTTTTATAAAAGATCTAAAAGCATTAATAAGAACAACAAGAAATGTTTTCCTCTTTTCTCCATTGACCAGCTAAAATATCCCATACGATGCCAAACTGTTATATGATAACACGGCATTCAAATGGATGTTTTTTTTTTACTAGAAAGACATGGGGGAAACTATCTTTAGAGTCTTAGTAAAATGATATGATAAATACAACCAGAAAAATTTGCCTAGCGAACGCAGCCAAATCCTGCCATTTGTGTTTATTTTAGTAGATATGTCTGCCTTTCAAAACACAATTCAGTAGTCAGGAGGTGTTTATATAGGGGCTTTTGGTTTATGTAACACTGAGGAGGCTCTGTACGCACCATTTCAGTCCACCCATCTCCCACTCTGAACGTCCCTACACTCTCTTAGGCAGAAATAGTTTGATTCACACAAACGGCTCTATAGAGTTTCACTGCCTTTGATCCGGGTGTTGAACCAGGCCAGGTTTTCCGGCCCTACATTGTCCCTCCACACCCTGGCAGGAGCCTGAACGCCGCCCCTGTCTTCCCAAAAGCCTCGGCTGGCTCTGGCTGGCCTCTGCAGCGGCATCGACTGATGACGCCAGCCTCAAAGCCATATCAGCAAATCAGACGTATACGGACCTGCTCCACCCCAAAACTACCCTGCAAACGTTCACACGAAGCACATCTTTCTCAATGAGAGCTTTTTTTGTTCCCCAAATACTGGCCAGGTCACAAGCCTGAGATTTTCCTACATTTTTCTCTTCCTTCGAGGTCTCGTCAACTGAAATTCTCCTTCATTCATTCCTGCTTTAATACAAATACACACACACATACAGAAGTTTCATGCCCATTTCAAGGCACTTCAGATTTGTAAGCATTATACTGTAAAGGCAAGTTAAAAAAATAAATATAAAAATGACATAAATATGATATATTAAATATAACACACTGTATGTATGTAATAAATATGCTATCTAAAGCAAAATATTATACAACACACACATACATATAACATTTGTAAAAGTGATAAAATTACATTACAATAAATGTTGATTATTAATTGTTAAATATGTATTTCTACTGTATTTTAATATGATTGTTTTTACTGTTTTAATAAATGAATACAATAACTATACATATGATGTACATAATATATAATACAACACTAAACTAGATATTAATATAGAGATATACTATATATATTTATAGTGAGGTCTTTTGAATGATAACGAGCTCATTAGTATCTATACCTATAGCTATGTCATTCTATTATTGAGGCGTTTTTCTTTATGCAACTGGCTCATTGAAATCATGTATATCTAAATTTTTTTATTTTTTATTCATCTATAATTTTATATAGAAATATTCTGAATTTGCATTTATAATCCACTATATTTGTTTATACAAATTTACTCAATTATTTTGCAGTCTTCCCTTAGTAAAAAAAAAAAAAAAGGGTACGGACGTCCTGGACATATACACACCAATCTGACCTAAGACTCAATACTTACTAAACAATTAACACACATATGCCGTAATCACAGTGACACGGTTGCTGGTGGATTATTCTCCAAAATCTCCATTTTTATTTTTTCAGTCAGTCCCATATGATCTCCTTCGCTCTCTGTTGCCCCACTCATTCCGATCTTTTCTCAAGGTTAACAGGTAGAAAGTGTTTGGAGTGGGCAAAGAAGGAGGCGTCTGTCTGGACTGCATTAATCAGAGAGAATGACAAAACCATATCTGTGACGACAACGACGGCTCAGCTGCCTGCCATCGCCTGTAACGGAGGAGGAGGAGGATAACTTTATTAATCAACATCTCTTGATTAATTGTTATAAAGTGTCATCCATAAATTTTCCTTCGATTTAATAATTCTTGTGGAAGACTTAACAATCTCCCTCGTGATTTGAGTTTTATTGAGGGCTGTACCGAGCGAGGTGCGCTGACATAAATAGCATCTCAGTGGCCAGTCTCCTCGTCACTGACAGATATGAAATACAATTATCAGTGTGATCTGTTTAAAAATTCATCATCAGCCTACTGTCTACAGAGGAAACACACTCACTCGCTCTCAATCTTCTGCTTTCTCACTGTCTCTTCTTCATGTACACATACACACGCACACGTAGAGCGTATATGTAGAGGGGTCATAACTGATAAGCTGTTCTATCCATTTTAAATTTCATTGTTTTTGCTCTCCCTCCAGCTCGTTAAGTTATTTTAACTGTGGATATTGTATTATGTGCTCTGGTGCGGCCCCCCTTTATATTAAAACATAAATCACGGGATAATCAATCAGTAAATGACAATGCGGAGGTAAATCGCTTCTATCATTGGTCCCACACAGAATATCATTAATATGACTCTTATCAGAGATGAAACAGCCAAACACACTCAAAACGACTCCACATATGGCACACAATCCATTTTTTAAAGGGACCTCATCCTAACCATACATTTTCAACCCTTTTCATGTTAAGCTTCAAATACATACTTAGGAGCTGTTCACACAAGACATGTTCTTGAGTTCAAGAAGGTAGGCGTCTCAAGATGTGTTTATTTAAGTTGAACTCATTTGAACTTGGACACGCCTTAAAAATGCGGCGTAAAATGCTGAAAAAACATGTTGAAATGGTAAAGGATATTTATGTAATACATGTTTCCACAGAAAAAAAAAATAGCGCAGATATTAGGGCTAGGTATTAATACAGATTTCCTGATTTGATCTGCTTCTGATTCACAGCTTTCAATTCAAATATACTATTTTGACATATACATGTTTCAATTATAATATCCGTGTTGCTTACGTATGAAACAAACTTTTAACCTGGTAAAATACAAAAACATTATACAATATATAAACATGTATATATAGTATATAATAATATATATATATATATACACACACAGTGTATATATAATGCTTTTGGTTGCTTGTTATATTTGGTTGTGGTTGATTTTTATATTTATTAAACAAATAATATGAATATAACTGTTATTTTTTTATATTATTATTTTTAATAATTAATTATCCTTTTCCATTATCCTCGTCATTCCATTCTTTATCCTCTTCCATTTTGTTATACTATAAAATTAATATAATTAGGACTCGTTTTAAATGATTCATTAAAACAACCGCTCATAAGACTCAATTATAATGTCCCTTTTGCTTACGTACGAAACAAATTCAGGAAACCTTTTAATTTTGTACATTACAACAATTTCCTATACATGTTATTATAGCCTATATATAATTTCTTATTATTAATGTCTTATATTTAAATCATAAAACTACACATATTTCAGGAGTCTCTGTGAATGATTCATTAAAGGGGTCATATGATGTTGCTAAAAAGAACATTATTTTGTGTATTGGTTGTGTAATGAATGTTATATGCGGTTAAGGTTCAAAAAAAAAAAACAATTTCCTTCTACATAATGTAAGTATTGCTTCTATCTAGTGGCCGCTGACGATTTTACAAAGCTATTCGGTTCTGAGCAAAGCGAGGTGTGTGCTCGATTGGCCAGCTATCCAGTGAGTGTGATTGCTGCAACACCTCAAGGTGTGGTGAGACGGAAATGTTTATGCCCCTCACATACTGTTGATGCCTTGTTCCGGCCGGAGCGACGAGACAAAAACATTAAAACAAACGAGGCATTTGTTGCATCCAGTGGGGACGTAATTACAGATTATAATGACTTATGTCTTTTTACGCGTTACATCGCGCTGCGTAAACATAAAACCATGTCTGCATTTGTGATCGGAGAAATGACAAACAACAAGCGCTACTCTACACTGCTCAAAACTCACACTTGAATAGTCAGTGGCAAATACTTTAAATATGAAAACTTACTTACAGTCTGTGAGTCAGAAACAGCCGGCATTGTAGTCTACTCTGCAGGTTCAGGAAACAGTCCTCATCCTCCGCAAAATGTGCTGCACGTATCTGAATATTTGGGTTGAACTGTTTGGAACAGTGTTGTAAATACAACTTAAACACTGATTCTAGTCGTGTCCTCTTTTGGAAGGCCAAACCAAGTAGTTTCGCTTTCACAACGAAACACAAGGCGGGCTAGAGTGAGCGGCGGCGGGTGGGCTTGAGATCGGCGCGGCCGGCAGGCTTGCGGCAACCACATGTGACGACCCCGGGCTGGACTCCGCTTCGTAGCGTACACCGGGCTGGACTCTGAAAGCCGATCCGGCGATCCACAGCGCGAAGTTGTTGTATTCCCTCAGCAACCAGCACGGATCAGCTCTAGGCATGAAAGCGGATGATGAAGCGGATATCGTCCTCTTTTGGAAGGCCAACCAAAGTAGCTTCGCTTTAACAACGAAACACACAGCGTCTTCACGACATGGCGGCAGCAACAATACTACAGCGAGAATAAAAGTTATGCCTTCTTTCTTTGCGTGAACATTTGGGCGGCATTAATAACATGCTTATTAGACTCATTTGTTCCTGAATCAGACAACACTGCTCACGCTGTGCGGATAACGAATCACTAAGAATCAAAATAACTGGTTCGTAAGAGTCATTTGGTCCTGAATCAGACTACATTGTCTGTTAAACCCTAGCAAAAAGTTAAAAGTCATTTTTGGAATTTTAAGAATCAATATCGTTCAAATGAAATCTGTATTTTTACTCAACCTAAGTGCAACTTGAATTGGCAGTCTTACATTTGTATTTAAAATAAAAGCAACTTCTGCAGATGTTCGCTAAACACAGAAGCACAACAGAGACACCCAACTTACGTCTTTAATTAAAGCTTTGGCCCGTTACAACTCCATTGTCCCACAGAATCCTTAAACATAGCTGTACGGCGAAGACGGCTCTGTCCTCAGCAGACTGCTGGTTGCCAATTAACCAGTGAAAGGGTGCGTCCACACCCACCTCAGCTGGCAGCGGCCCAATTTACAACCGCCGTGTCACCGCGTGTCTGTAAGTGGGCTGATCTACACATGTCACGGCTGAAGTTTGCAGTCTGCCGAGACCGTGGATGGACAGGTAGTGCCAACCCCACCTCAGCCGGCCCCCCTCCTCCATCTCTCTCTCCCGCTCTCTTCCTCTGCTGATCAAGGACACTCCTATCAGCATGAGCGCAGAGAGGGGCCATCCATCAGGGCAGATGGGTAATAGAAACACTGTGTGACAATGGTCATCAGCGTCGAAAACAGCGCCTATAAACATCCAGTGACACGCGCTCCAGAGTAGGAGGTGGAGGAGCGGGGGTGGTAAAACCAGGAATTCAGACAGGCAGAGAGACAGCATGAAAGATTATGGAAGAAGAGATGGAGAAATGATTTAGAAACGGAGGGCAGGTAACAGAAATGCATTTGTGTGTGCCAGCGCATTGCAAAGTCCAACGCAAACAAAGCCAAGGTCCGTCGTCAAGCCGTGACTGTTTATTTCACAAACCAGACAGAGAGTAACAAATTGACAGAAGTGATTAAATGGGAAAGGAGATGATGAAGAGAAGCGATCATACGGCAGATCTGAGGCCTTCGGTAAAACACCCGTTCTGTCCTCTTTCAAAGGTAAAATCTTTGCAAAATCGCCACCACTCTTTTGCCACTCAAATGCCACGACTTTTGCCACTCAAATGCTTTTATTTATTTACCTCGGCATATATTTATTTCATTCTTCCATTTGCCAAATAAAGACTAATTAGAGGAGTAGAGACGTTTGGAAATAGGAAGCCTGCCTCACATGGTGGGATTTTTTTTCTTCCTCTTTTCAAATTTTTTTGTCAGCTTTTTTTCTCCCCCCCATCAGTTTAATTAGCCAACATTTGTCTCAGTTTTCCTGAGCAGCGTTTGTTTATCCTAGTGTCACATCTGACATTGGCCAATTAGTGCAGTGAAATTGTTTAGCCTCAATAGCACAAGCAGTGGAAAACACTCCCGAGATGTTTCCTCCGAGCTCACGGGGAGATTCAGAGGGAAATTTGGGGAAAGCGAAAAGGGACGTCAGAGTATTTCGGTTGATTATGAAGAATCATGACCACATGGGGGTTTTGATATTGGGTAATGTTTGGGAAGATGTTAATTGTTGTGTGACAGCAGTGAAATATGGATAGTGTTCAGGCAGAAAGTCCTTTCTTAATATAATAATTCTTGAATTATTAACATTTTAAAAATGTGAAAGATTATTTGTTCATTATATAATCATAGTCTGTCACTTACACCTTACAATTACAATAGTATAACGTTAAGTCAACATAAAATCTTATCTGAACTTATTTGCTTTTAATAATAAACTTGTGTGTTCTTGAATGATATATTACTGTACATTATTCTAAAGAAAAAATCTTCATAAAAAAATCATTTTAATTTATACATTCAGTCTTTTTACATTTTTTTACCTTTTTTGTGTCAAATAGTGAATTTTCACAATCCAACATCATCCAACATCCCGTTTTCCTCTGAAATAGGCCACATTTTTGAAGTGTAATGGTTAGTTATTAAGTATCTTTCAAAATACCGCAGTCTCGACAGCTGCTACTACTGTAAATTCATATTAAATTCACACGGGCTCCCATTTAAATAGTTTAAGAAGCCTTTCCATAAACTTTTTCAATGACTGTAGTTGCTAATATTGATTTACCACAGGTTTAATATAAAAACAAGAACTGTAATACTGGTAACTATAGTATTTTTGTGGAAACTATGGTAACCATGGTGAATTTTTGTAAGCGTAGGCTGTACTTGGCTATATACTGAAACTGACAAACTGCCATATGTACTACATAAAGAGAAAACAAAGCAGCAAACATACATACTTTCTATTTAGTAGTACATGTTTCAGATGCTCTCTTGCTATCTACAGGGCTCTCTAGGAAGAGATCGCAAACACACACACACACACACACACACGCACACACACACGGACAGTGGCTGTAGGGTACTTTAATATGAAAGGCCACTATTAATACTCTCTTTAGGTCTTTCAAAGCCATTGTTGTCCTCAAATTGGAATATTTATTTTGTGTTGGTGCTCCATTCTGACTGATGTGCTCAACATGACATGCTGCAGGTTTGAGCTAATGGATATGAAGTGTTAATACATCCCCCGCTGGATAAGTCATTTTGACTCATTCTTGCATGCACACGCGTGTCGGAAAGAGTGAATCTACATGCCTCAAAGAGAAAGAGAAAGAGAAAGAGGGGAAAGAGAAAGAGAAAGAGAGAGAGAGAGAGAGAGAGATTGCGGAGTGAACGCACACACCGCCTGCCCTCACACAACAATTATCACAGTCAAGGCCCACTGCAAAGATAAATTAATGCCTCCTCACAAGACAAAAGATTTTCTGTTCACTAAAATACTGAAGCTATCATGTAGTGGTACGTGTTTATTGTATGTTTGCCATTGAAACTGGCTCTTGGAATTAAAGTAAACACCTTGTTTAACCCAAGAAGCTCAGGTAAGACTAAATAAAAAGCGGTTCTTGTGCCTTTTCCGAGGAGGAACTGTGGTGGTCAAATTAAAATGAATTAAATTAAAACAAATCAACTAAATAATAAACAATGCAATTTTGTGTGTATTAAACTTTCAATTTGATAGATAAAAAGAAAACAAAATTTGTTATAGAGGTGGCATATCTTTTAGATAGACACACCATGAGATAATATATATATATTATATGTATGTGGTCAGATAGTAGATATTATATATATATACTATATATACACATTCTCATATACCGGGGGCTATAGGCAAAAGTATTTATACCCCCTTAAATTTTTCACTCTTTGTAATATTGCAGCCATTGCTAAAATCATTTAAGTTAATTTTTTTCCTGATTAATGTACACACAGCACCCCATATTGACAGCAAAACACCAGAATTGTTGTCATTTTTGCAGATTTATTAAAAAAGACAAACTGAAATATCAACATGGTCCTAAAGTATTCAGACCCTTTGCTGTGACATACATATATGAAACTCAGGTACTGTCCATTTCTTCTGATATCCTTGAGATGGTTCTACACCTTCAATTGAGTCCAGCTGTGTTTGATTATACATATTGGACTTGATTAGGAAAGCCACACAACTGTCTATATAAGACCTTACAGCTCACAGTGCGTGTCAGAGCAAATGAGAATCATGAGGTCAAAGGAAATGCCTGACGAGCTCAGAGGACAGAATTGTGGCCAAGCACCGATTGGCCAAGGTTACAAAAAAAATTTCTGCTGAACTTAAGGTTCCTAAGAGCACAGTGGCCTCAATAATCCTTAAATGGAAGACATTTGGAACGACCAGAACCCTTCCTAGATCTGGCCGTCCGGCCAAACTGAGCTATCGGGGGAGAAAGGCCTTGGTGAGAGAGGTAAAGAAGAATCCAAAGATCACTGTGGCTGAGCTCCATTGATGCAGTCGGGAGATGGGAGAAAGTGGTAGAAAGTCAACCATCACTGCAGCCCTCCACCAGTCGGGGCTTATGGCAGAGTGGCCCGACGGAAGCATCTCCTCAGTGCAAGAAACATGAAAGCCCACATGGAGTTTGCTAAAAAAATGACACTGAAGACTCCAAGATGGTGAGAATAAGATTCTCTGGTCTGATGAGACCAAGATATAACTTTTTGGCCTGAATTCTAAGCGGTATGTGTGAAGAAAACCAGTCACTGCTCATCACCTGTCCAATACAGTCCCAAACAGTGAAGCATGGTGGTGGCAGCATCATGTGTGGGGGTGTTTTTCAGCTGCAGGAACAGGACGACTGGTTGCAATCGAGGAAAGATGAATGCGGCCAAGTACAGAAATCCTGGACGAAAACCTTCTCCAGAGGTAAGGACCTCAGAATGGGAACAGAAGGTTTACCTTTCCAACATTGATCAAGGACCCTAAGCACACAGCGAACCATAACATGAAGGAGGGGACTTCACAAGATCTCTGTGACTGTTCTTGAATGGCCCAACAGAGCACTGACTTAAACCCAATTGAGCATCTCTGGAGAGACCTAAAAAATGCTGTCCACCAACGTTTACCATCCAACCTGACAGAACTGGAGAGGATCTGAAAGGAGGAATGACAGAGGATCCCCAAATCCAGGTGTGAAAAACTTGTTGCATCTTTCCCAAAAGGACTCATGGCTGTATTAGATCAAACGGGTTGTTTGTTTTTGTTTTTTGTTTGTTTTGTTTTGTGTTTTGGTGCTTCTTGTGGCTGCTCTTGTTCTGCTGCTTATACTAAAATACTGAGCAAAGGGTCTGAATACTTAGGACATTGTGATATTTCAGTTTTTCTTTTTTATAAATCTGCAAAAATGTCAACAATTTCTGTGTTTTTCTGTCAATATGGTGTGTTGTGTGTACATTGAGGAAAAAAATTAACTTAAATGATTTGCAACTGGGCTGCAATATGAACAAAGAGTGAAAAATTTACTACCCACTGTGTGTAAAGATATATCTATATAACTATATAGATATCTATATTAATATAGTTTGTGTACTTTAAAAAACTGACTAGAGTGGTGTAATGTGTCACATCCAATTTATGCAGCCTTCTCTTTGGTGTATTATTATATCTATTATTGTTTATTATTATTATTGTGCCTAACTATCTCTCTACTACATTACATCAAAATGCCACTTCCTCTTACAGCACCCTGAAATAGTTATATAACACATAAAAGGACGACTTTGATGTGTCAAGTTGGCAAGGGGGCTTCGAGTTAAGACGTTAAGATACGTCGAGTAGTTCACACTACACAGAGCACAGATTCAATTTAACACTTCCTCCGTGCCACCAGAAAGCACGAGCGAGGCGTTTCAAGTCGCAGACTCCCAAACAGCGGCCGACACTTCCTCTCCAGCCTGCAGTCTATCTTATCTATCTTTCTCATCTGTATCATCCTCGTCTGACTGGAACAAAGACAAGCAGCATCGCTGAAGTGGCACTGACAGCTTTGCAGGGGAAGAGTGAGGCTGCTCTGTGGGGAGAACTGGGAAAGTGTGCAGCCTGTGGTGGAAGGGAGACGCCAGCGTATCTTTCATGCCGCCCTCAGCCTTTAGCTCCGGGCTCCCACTCGGAATCACACACACTCATGTCACCCTAAGGCAGCAGTCTCAAACACTTAGACTCAAACCCAGAGGTGTTTATGGAACTCTACTGCTCAGCCCAGTGTCTTGCTCATTCAATCCCAGCGACTGGCAGTCTGAATGCTGGTTCGGTTGGTGAGGTCTAATTATGTGTAGACACACTGATATGTTATATGTTATATGTAGCGCTCACACATACATAGCCACAAATAGACAAACATATAAGGCACACATGTTCCTAGAGCTAGTGAGCTGTCACGCTGCATACTGCCTACATAGGCAGCTGCCTTCTAAGACAGCATCCTAACTTACTAATTGGGAACGCTCTAAATTGGTAGTGCTACACAAATAGCATGCCCACTAACGTTGTAATTTTTTTTTTATTAGCATTGGCTCAAATCGTAGAGCCATGGTGTTAGCAATGTCAAGGTTGTGGATTTGATCCCGGAGGAAGGAGTGGAGCGATATTGCATACCTTAAATACAAATCACTTAGTAAATAATTGTCAATTAGCATGTTGCTAAGTAACCTGCACAACTAATGGGTAAAATAATTCCTTTTTTTGTATAAAAAGTATTATATATATATTTTAAATGAATTCTGAGTAAAATAATCTATTAAATAGTAATGTGTTAAAGTAGGGGTTTAAGTAGAGTTGTTCTTCAAGTTACTTAAGTATAAATGTCCAATTACTGTTAACTAAAACTATTAAAAACATTTTTAATTGAAATAAAGCTGAAATAAATAAAATATCAATATTAGATGAAAACTTAAAGAAACTGTGTAAAAAATGTATGATTGGAACAATTGAAAAGAGTATGTTAGACATACTAAAATTACTAAAGTAAACACTTTGTGAAAAGTTAAAAAACTTACTAAAGTAAAAACTGAAAAAAATAAATACATTATTAAACTAAATTGAAATAATAAAAAAACACAAAAGCACATAAAATTACTAAAAAAACTAAAGTTAAAGTGAAAACATGAAACCCGAAAACATAAAACTAAAATCTATTTTAAAATATTAATAATACTAATAGTATATAAGTACACTCTTAAAAATAAAGGTGCCTCAAAAGGTTCTTCAAGCGATGCCATAGAAGAACCATTTTTGGTTCCACAAAGAACCATTCAGTCAAAGGTTCCTTAAAGAACCATATCTTTCTTACTTTTTTATAATCTGAAGAACCCTTTTTCGCCCCAAAGAACCTTTTGTGAAACAGAACGGTTCTTCAGATGTTAAAGGCTCTTTATGAAACCATTTAGACAAAAAAGGTTCTTCTACGGCATTGTGAAGCACCTTTATTTTTAAGAGTGTAGTACTAAAGTAACACTGATATAATTAGATTTTTTTCTCGCCTTGAATTTATTTTTTAACTGAGCTCATTGCAATGCATTCTGGGATTGTCTTCTCTGTTAAGAATACATATAATTTGGCCAAAATGAGGTATACTAAGCATATCTCTAGGGTATAAATACAAATATGGGGCCACAGGAATTTTGAAACACACAGAAACGCACACATATATATTTACAGAAACAAGCGCACACACCCACCCACTCACAGACAGACACCGTAGAAGAGCGGATTTCACAGCCAGGCAGCAGATGCTGCCGCACATGTGTCAATGTGCAGAAATGTCAGATATTAAAATGTTGTGACTCTCAGGGGGATCGGAGGGTATAATTTTGTCACCGTTTCATTATGACTGTGAGATTGTAATTGTTGTGGTTTACCTGACATGAGTTTGGCGGCATATGTGTATATTTGTGTGTTTTCTTGTTCACACAATCGTGACTTTGAAACGGGGGGAGGCGATGATGGCAGGCGGGTGGTGGAGGAGGGGTGGGGGGGATCGCTGGATACAGGGTTCAGATGGATCAGCGCGCCCGTGCCGGGGTTTGAGTCGGCAGTGGGCAGATGGACCGCTGACACTGGCACAAGGAGAAAGCATAAAGTCGAGTAGACAGGAGGAAAAAACGATAGAGTCAAAAAATACATCATCATCATCCTCACTGACACTCTGTTGGTCTTGACCTTAACAGGCTGGAGTGTTGTCAGACGCAGGCAGCAAGGCCTGATGGGAGAGTTAGGCATGTCTGCGGGGCGCAGGGCTTCATTCGGATGTAGGGGCTGCGCTGCATCTAAACATGCCTCGGCTCATGCACAAATTGTTATATAATTATGTTATGTTATTTAATCCAACCACTGCCGGGCCATTATTAAATATTTTAGAAGACTATGATCACATTGCCTCCACATTCACTGAGTTTTACACAATTTCATTGAATATTTTTGTCACTTTCTGATGCTTTTAACCTGTAGCATCCATTTTACGAGATAAAACCGTTTTGCTCCAAACACTAAAAGGTTTTGTCTGCCAACCTAAAAAATATGCTTTACAACATTACTCATTTTATACATACATACATATCTCTCCTTTTAAGTTTTGATGAATGAATAAATAAAACATTTAAAAGTGAAAAAAAAAAAGTTTTGGGGTTGATAAGATTGTTCAGTATTTTTAAAAAAGAAGTATCTTATGCTGACCAAGGCTGCTTTTATTTGACCAACAATACAGTAAAAACAGTAATATTGTGAATTATTATTACAATTTAAAATAACTGTTTTCTATTTTATACATTTTAAAACAGATTCCTGTTATGGCAAAGCTGAATTTTCAGCATCATTACTCCAGTCTTCAGTGTCACATGATCCTTCGTAAGCTAATATGATGACTTTTCTTATTATTTTCAATATTGAAAACAGTTGTGCTGCTTAATATTTTTGTGGAAATCATGATACAGTCTATGAAGAACATAAAAAACATTATTTCAAAGAGATTTTTTGTAACAATGTAAAAGTCTTTACTGTCACTTTTGATTAATTTAATTCATCAATTCTAAATAAAAATATTAATCACTTAAAGGGTTAGTTCGCCCAAAAATTTAAATTAGCTTGTGTTTTACTTACCCTCGAAGCATCCTAGGTGTATATGACTTTCTTCTTTCAGATGAATCCAGTCTGAGTTATATAAAAAAATGTCTTTGATCTTTCAATCTGTTTAATGCCACTCAGCGGGTGTTGCAGTTGAACAGTCCACAATTCGTCAAATAAAGCGCGCGCATTCATAATAAAACGTGCCTCACACGGCTCCGGGGGATGAATGAAGGCCCCTTGTAGCGAATCCATGAGTTTTTGTAAGAAAAATATCCATATTTTCAAAATGTAATAATCACTTTTCTCTCCTTCTGCTGACTGTCATCCACTGAGCGTTTCTGCGATGACTTAAGACGCGTTGCGTGAATTATGACCGATGCGGCGGAAACAAACAACACCGGTCACGAATTAGTAGTACAAAACGAGGATTTGTTAAGAAAAATGTCGGAGGATTTCGATATTAACCAAGAGGAGACTGGTTTTCCTTTGCTAAAGTAAGGAAACTTTGCTTCCTTTGCTCCTATAAACAAACTCCCGAGACTAGCATATCTCAGAGGCGCGCGCGGTGCGTACATCAATACCCTTGCCGAACTGATCTCATATAAAAGAACGAGTGAGAGAAAAGTGTTTATTACGTTTGAAATATGGATATTTTTCTTACAAAAAGTCATGGATTCGCTACAAGGGGCCTTTATTCATCCCCCGGAGCCGTCTGTGGCACGTTTTATTACGAATGCGCAAGCTTTATTTTACGACTTGTGGACTGTTCAACTGCAAAACCCACTGAGTGCCATTAAACAGCTTTGAAAGATCAAAGACAATTTTTTTATTAACTCTGACTGAATTCGTCCCTGAAAAGAAGACGTCATTACACCTATGATCTTCGAGGGAAGTAAAACACAAGCTATTTTCATTTTTGGTGAACAACCCCTTTAAATAACATGCACTACCTCACACGTTTAAACCTATTAAGACATTTTGTCCGTAAACCTGGTGCGACGTGTCTCCACACATCGAGTCTGAATAGTGTGCAAGTGCAAATGAGATTTGAGAGTTACAGCAGATGGAAACATTTTTAGAGAATTACAACAATTTGGCTTCAGAAGAATATACGATTCGCATGGACCACTTTTATGGACACTAACAGCGTCTGGTGCACTATTGCGTTTTGTTGTCTAATACTGTTTTCAGAATTCTTCATTTTTGTTTTCCCGTGAGAAAGCTTCTGTTCGAATATGTGAGTGGTAAAATGATGACAATTTTCAATTTTGGATGAACTGTCCTTTTAAGCTAACAACTACACAAATTTACAGTTGCGAAACCTATATTTTGCCTTGCCAAAGAACAAATTGCAGATCGGATTGTACACTGTACAATATGGACATGGAATAAACAACATGTAAACTCTCTGATGCTGTAATCTCATATGGCAAAACACAGGATTTCCCAATCTTGCATCTTATTGAGTCACCCAACAACAAGCGTAGTGTGTGTGGATGCTGAAATCCCACGAAGGGTCGCGCTCTGATCTACAATCAAACCTCTTCTGATCAGGCCACAATACAGACCTTCCATTCCTTTGCTGGTCATCTTAATTTCACTCATACACACACCATGTTGTATATCACATAATACTCTGAGCCATCCCATATTATACCTAGGTCATATTTTACACTTTCTTCATTTGGATGATCATTTAACGATTCTGCTTTTCATTTCTGCATCTTGAGGAAGTGCCTGAAGAGGAGAGAAACCATTAAAGGTGTATTATAAAAATATTATTGACCTTTGAGAAGCGACACTAGACCAGCCTCCGACTGCTTTTTAAGACTTCATGCCTGTTCCTTAGATTATCAACATATGCCAGTCTTAATAAATGTTCTGTCACTTTATTAAAATTTTTTAGTACAACAGTATAATTTTACGATCCCATAAAGGTGGAGGTAGCTCATAGTAATTTTTTTCATGCACAGTGAACTTTTGAAGCACTCTGCAATAGGTTACGTAATTAATTTCTGCTTAGAGTGAACTACTGACCATATATTTTAGCTTTTTACCTGCACTCTTTGTAGTACAACCTTTTATCAGACCTTTCTTTAATCTTCTGTGTCTCTCTCTCTCTCTCTCTCTCCTTCTCTCTCTCTCTGTGTGTGTGTGTGTGTGTGTATAACTTTACTTAGCTATACTTTGGAGATATTTTTTCCAGAAGTTAGACAAGGTTGGAGAAATTAGTCAAACTGTATTTGTGAAAATGCAGTTTGCTACTCTACTAACAAAAATTAGTTGATGCTATGTAAAATGGCAACAATATTTTTTTTACAGTTTTTACAGTATTCACTACTGTTCAAAAGTCGGTGGTCACTATAGATTTTTTTTTCTTCGAAAGAAATTAATTATATTCAGCAAAGATGCATTACATTTTTAATTTAAATAAATGCTAAACTTTTGAACTTTACATTCATCAACGAATCCTGAAAAAGTATCAACTGTAAGCAACACAACTGTTTTCAACATTGATAATAATAATAAATATTTCTTGAGCAGCAAATCAGCATATAATTATGATTTCTGAAGGATCATGTGACTCTGAAGACTGAAGTAATGATGATGAAAATTCAGCTTTGCTTCACAGAAATTAATTTTATTTTAAAGTATATTAAAATAGAAAGCTGTTATTTTAATTTTTAATAATATTTCACAATATTAGTGTACAAAATTATTGTATTTGCAAAAAATGAAAGAAGCCCTTGTAAGTATAAGAAAAAAAAGTAAACTTTTGAATGGTAGTGTAACAATTTCTGTAATCAATATCCAGCACAAAAACAATGAGGGATAATTCACTCAAAAGTAAATATCCTGTCATCATTTGCTCACCCCATGTCATTCCAAAACTGTATACATTTTTGTTCTTTTACAAAAAAGATGATATTTGGAGAAATTACTCCAATGTTGTTTGGTTTCAAAGGTTTTTCAAACTCTTCTTTTGTTTCTCACAGATTTAGAATTTTTGAACTGGTTCATTTTACATCTGAATGAGCTTATTCACTAAAATATTTCCCAGTAGTTTGTGTGTGAGAGTGAAGACTTTTACGAAAGTTGCTTGAGAATATTTGATTGTTTCCTTAGCTGACGGGACTTTAAATTTGCACCTGCAATACAATGTGAGAAAAACAGCCATGTAGCATTTTGTCATGCTACACCATTTCTTATTGAAAATTGTAGCTTGTTCCTTAGAAAAGCTTCACTGGAAACAGCCTAACTACTGTCACACTACACTCTTAAAAATAAAGGTGCTTCACGATGCCATAGAAGAACCTTTTTGTCTAAATGGTTCCATAAAGAACCTTTAACATCTGAAGAACCTTTCTGTTTCACAAAAGGTTCTTTGTGGCGAAAAAAGGTTCTTGAGATTATAAAAAGTTAAGAAAGAGATGGTTCTTTAACGAACCTATGACTGAATGGTTCTTTGTGGAACCAAAAATGGTTCTTCTATGGCATCGCTTGAATAACCTTTTGAAGCACCTTTATTTTTAAGAGTGTACTGGGAAAAAAAAAGTCAAATTAGTAGAGTCGCAACTTTTAATTTCATTTACATTTTATTTTGTTTTCCCTTAATGCCAAAAAATTATTTCATTTGCAAATATCGTGTTTAAACTGATTGCTATGAATTTTATTCATTATAACGTCTAATCATCCCAACAAAAGCAGCCTGTAATGGCATAAAGACATTGAATCAAATAACTTTAGGTGTTAAAACAAGCTTGTAACCTTGTTAAAAATCTCATAAACAAAGGTTGGTACGAGAACCAGCGTAATTTTTGATAAACTCTTAATAAATAAATCTTAAAGTATTAGCATTAGATATGCTTTTTTTTTTAAATAATAATAATATTTAAGGGTCCATTAATGCTCTTTTACAAGTCCTTGATTTTGTTTTGGGGTGTATAGAACAGGTCTCACTACAACTACTATTTGTTTCGAAAACAAATTTTTTCTTCATATATTTTACATTATTACAACACCTCTCTCCCCTGTCTGGCATGAACGGCTCGAATAGTTCCTGTATCAAATGAAGGCCCGCCTTCTGAAATACGAAATGTGCTGTGATTGGTTAGCTGGACCAGTGTGTGTTGTGATTGGCAGCACTCGGCGTCCGGTCGGGAAATGTCATGCCCCTTACAATAGAATGAAGCTGTGAGCTTCAGTGTAAATATTGCGTCAAAATCAAATCAATTTGAGTGTGATTTAAACCCGGATGATTGTAACCACTCCAAGTTCGTCTGCCTTGGGAAAGCTAGTGTGTCTCCGACACAGTGATAACACTCGATGCCTTCTCTAGTGCAGCTCAACCAGGTCTCGTCCCATTCGTCAGTATTTGTGATATTACAAATCCCGGAAAATATGCGTTGTAGTCCAAACGAGCCGTTCGTGGTAGTTTTTGAAAAGTGATTTCTGTTAAATTAAATACCTCCTTTTGAATTGGACTTTGAGCTTTGTAACTTTGCAGATCTTTTTTATGCTCAAACAGCAACATTACAGACTAACTAAAGTTGAAAAAGTAAAAAGGCATAATAGGACCCCTTTAACTTAATTTTTCTAATTTAATTTAACTGTTAAAATGGAATCCATAAACTGAATTTGGGAGGGGAAATTAAAATAAAAAATAAAATAGATTTCATAAGGCCCTACACCCTTTTGGAAGAAAAAGGGCTACAGGAGAAGTGTTCCTGTACTACATGTACTGTAAATCACTTTGAACAACAAGCATCTGCTAAATGACAAATAACCAATTGCACTGGCTTCATCTGTCCCTGCCCTGCTTCATCTAGTTTTGCAATGATGTTTCAGATCCTCCCTCTTTCTATCATCTCGTCTCCCTGCACACAATATGCTAAAGACGGCCTTAAACAAACACATTTACCGTTCATGCTCCCCCATGTAGTTCAGCTGAGCATCTGTATCTAATCATTTGTTCACACGAAGCATAAACGAGAGAGACACAGTGGGGCGATCAAAGGCTGCGCACCACACGACAGTGTGAGATCAGGTCGATTATTTTTTTTTTTTTTACCAATAGGAGATGGGGAGCCCAGGGCGAGGTAGCTTTTATGATCCCCCTCTATAGTGCAAAAAAAGAGAGTGAATGTGAAAGAGAGACAAGACAGAGCAAGGAGAGAGAGAGAGAGAGAGAGAGAGAGAGAGAGAGAGAAAGAGGTAGTGGTTATGAGTTAGATCCTGTTCTCCAAGGCAACGTGTGGAGAGAGATAGCAAGAGAGGGTGTAATGAGAGGTCATCCACAGGCCAGAGACAGGCCACGGGAACAAGAGCATGAGGATTCCCACAGCCGATGCAATCCGACGGGACTCGGGCAAAAATCATGTTCATGGATGAGCTAATGATTTATTAACGTAGTAGAATGAAGCAGGGTGCGGCTGAAAGCCGTCGAAGTGAAAGGAGGCCGCTGAACGAGCGTGACACACGTACGGCTCGAAAGCAGCGGAGCTTTTATTATGCCACATTCGACCGCTTCCGTTCCTTCCGGAAAGCAGCGGAAGTAAGCTGCGCTGTTTTATCATACTAGACACATTTGAAAGTTCTGTTATAATGCTACTCTGTGCGGTCGTCACCGGTCTATTAAACGCACAACATATTAAAGCGTCTTTGATGTGTCCATGTTTTCTACAAAACAAAACGGGAAATCGAGGGGTTATGACGTCATTGGCAGGCGACATAATGACACTATAGACACGGTCCGTGTCACTAGTTAAAATTGCTTATTTCTCTTGATTTAAACATTCTTCGAAACATTTGGGATAATGTAAGTACACAAGTCAGCTAAATATATAACACTGTTCTAGTGGTTTTTGGATATTTAATTACAAAAATCTTACATATTGTGCCTTTAAGTGTCAATTCAACCTTACAAACAGACCTTGTACAATAAAAGTCATTTGTCCATGAATTGTACATAACAGCCCACACCGAATACATTGTTCAGTCTGCAAGAAACAATGGCGCGCACTCTAACGAGATGATACCTGACAAAATGTTTATATACGCACACAAAGTTATGTCAACTAACTAGACTTTATATTATTGTCACACATTTTTCGTACCATTTGTCACAGTTTGGAGCCCTGGATTATACATCAAAATGCAACGTCTCTCTCACTGTAACAGTTCATCGCAGCTGAAAATAGAGTCAATCTGTCACATGCTAAAAGAGAGCCCCACATTTGCACCAGCTGAAGACTTCAAAAGCGGGCCACTCAGGTAAGTACCCCAGAAAGAGTCCCCATTAATCTTGGATGTTTCTCTTAGCTGGGCTTCAGCAGGACTCAAAAGAGACAACATTAAGTGCAGGTGCAGGTTACGCTCAGTTTGCATGAAGTTTTGTTACTGTATTTAATGAAACGAGGTCTGTCTTTTGAAAAAAACATTTTGTAATGATTATCATAATAGTTACTGTGCTAATTGTGATAATAGTCATAAAATAATGAGAGAAAGAATGTTAATGTTATTTTATTTATTTTTTGCTCTCTGGAATACTTAATTTTGATTGGTCCATCGCACCATTCTGAGTTCAAGTATTTTTGCATAATAACCACTAAACTATAACTGACTGTTGTATCTGACAACCAATTTGCATGTCTCTCATATCACCCCATGCTCTCTTCTCACATGTATATGTACAGGGGAGCCCATAAGTTTTTCCATCTGGTTCTCATGAGAGCACCTGGAGATTTGGTTTGGTGCTCACACTGCACACAGTGTGACTCATTAAATATAACTATAAAAAAATTAATTCATAATAGTGATTAGTATTATTGGATTTTTATTTAGTATTTTTTTTTTTTTAACAAATAAATAATAACAAATCAGTGTGATAAGTTACTAGTCTTTTAAAATAAATTGAATCTTAATAAATACAGTATTTTTTAAGTAACTTTAAAATACTATGCTAATATTGAAGATTTTTAAATGAATTTTCATCAAAGTCAGTGAATGAAATGTCCAGTTTTGCATTTTGCTCTGAATACGGCAGCGCATAGCCTTGATTTTTGCTTTCAGTTTGCGTGGAAATCTTATACAGTATTACAGTTGGTCGAGCTAAAAGGGTGATTGTGCATTAACAGCTGTCAACAATGTCGGTACAGCGCATTTTTTATTTTGGTTGCGCATGCGCACCGCTATATATGTACATACTGTATATGTATGCAGTATTTCATGTTCATTCATTCATTCATTCATTTATTTATATAGTTTTTGCCATGTAATTAGCAGATGTACAGTCTGTCACTCTGTGGTTTATTTTACAATTATGGGCCACTAATTGAAAATGATCCGTTAGTCAGTGCACATTTTCGAATGAAGGAAACACATTTAATTTGTGCACTACTATTGAGCTGTGGTGCTCATGTGGACGATGCAGGTTCAAATTCTGCTCACGATTCCCTTTCTTACCATCATTTTCCACCCTCTCGATTCTGCTTAAATAAATACGGCCAAAAATAATAATAAAAAAGTTAGTGGATACAAGAAACTGCTTCTATTAGAGTACTGTAGTGACAAATACTACAGTAGAAGAAGAAGATAAAGTAGACTGAAGACAGCGAGAGAGGAAGAGAAAACATGCAACAGAAGTGATATTATGGCATATAATTGTTATTCATGAAAATATTTTAACATGTTGTAAATACGTGCTAAATCTGGTTCCTCAGGTTCCACTGACAGATAGCATGATCAGTTTCACTGGTGTCACCCCAACGTGTGATCTCTGCTGAGGCCTGAACTGAATAACTGCTAACACCATCTCTCTGCCTTTAAACTGGTAGGAGGGAGATCTTGTTGGACAAACAAGACTGAAAGAACAAATGTCGGCAGTATAGCTAAACGAAGAAGCTAATGAACACAAGAGGGGATTTAACAAACACGTTAACGATTTTGGAGAGAGACGAAAGGTGTAATCAGTAAAAAGTGACTC
Source organism: Sinocyclocheilus anophthalmus (assembly GCA_018155175.1). NCBI lineage: Eukaryota > Metazoa > Chordata > Actinopteri > Cypriniformes > Cyprinidae > Sinocyclocheilus > Sinocyclocheilus anophthalmus. The sequence goes on from JADLZN010005775.1 coordinate 80,023, forward strand.
GCATTCTCTTTTGTGTGTGAAAATGCGAAACCATTTTAATCTGCTTCCTGTGATAATTGGTTTCTGATGCACCATTTATCTTTATCTCCTCCTCTCCCTCTTTTTTTTCCTTCTCTCTGTCTCGCTGACATGGTTAAGTCTCCATCCCCTAGGTATTTTAATTAATGTAACGAGATCCAATTTGACAAATCTCAAGATGTGATGAAAACAAAAAGTGTTTAGTCTTGATAGCTTGTTACATACCTGACAATTTCCTTTGCCGTCGAGTGGTGGGGTTCTAAAAGCAACACTTTCTGTTGTTGTGTTGGGCAAATGTGGGAATGCATGTTTGTTCAGGGCTTGTATTACCTAGAAATAAGCGAGAGTTTTTTCATCAATTATAGCAATATTTGATATGCATCCAAAGTAATAAATCTGTGCCCCATGTTAAATATGCATATCTAATTTGTATAATATTTTCTCAAAATAAAAATAAAAATAACAATAAATTCAGCAGGCCTGCATAAAGCCAAGCCAAGGAGCTTTAAAGTCAAACACACACATAAAGTTTCTGCTTTCATGATGACACGTTCTGTCATACTGTCCAATGATGCTGGCAAGGGGTGTGTCTTAAAACAAAATGGAAAGTTCATTGGTTACTTCCACGATTAAACTGACCAATGCCAATTTTTTACTCAATTGACAAACAAACAAATAATAGATTTTTTTTATTAATGTCTGATAAATATTATAATAATAAAAAAAATATGATAACTCGTATAAATATATAATAATTAATATAATATTATTATTAGTTTTTAATAAGATATATCATAATTATAATGTATAAAAAAAAAAAATAAAAGCATTTGGCAAAACGACAAATAAAAACTCTTTAAAAAGTGATTTCAAATTTGCATTTTAGTTGTACTTAATTTTTAAACAAATTAAACAAACCATTTTATATATGTTTGTTAATTTGTCAATTAAAAAAATATTTATTCAAATTATTCAGGTTTAAATTGAATTACAATAAAATGTATCATTTATACCTACACTTTAAGTGGCAAGCCTAGACAGTGAATAACATGCACTGTGGCAAGAACAATACAATGAAAGATGTGTATTAAAAAAAGTAATTAGACTCAAATTTTAATTTCATGTTGACTTTAGGTAGCCACCTCTTCATTTTAGACACGTGTTCAAATAAAGACTTGGGGATTCTAAGAGTCGGGGAGAGAACGGAGACGTCTTTCAGCCTACAGTTGTCTCTTTTTGACGTGTCGCCAACAAACCGTCCCTGACAGCCTCTAGCCCCACTGGCCATTGTTCCCACTGATTAATTGAGATGCGCAAACACTGACAAAACTCATTTACTGTTTTGGAGAGGTGTGTTTCCGTCCACATTACACAAATTGTTACAATAATACAAACACACTTGCGAACGCACACTCACACACGCAGAAACGCAGGCTGGACTGATTGCTTTTTAAACAGAGAACCTGTTTGAGGCATTTATGTGGATGCTGAAACACGATGTGAGATTGATTAGATTTAAAGACTGTCAGGCTTTGAAAGGAGCTTTTGCCGTTTTTTTAGACTGACATGTTGCGCAGCGTGAATGGCACAACAGTGCAGCTAATGCAGAATTCAGATTATTACCACCTTAGAAAAACTGGATTCTTAAAGGATTATTTTATACAAAAAAATGACAATTCTGTCACCATTTACTAGTCCTCATGTTGTTTCAAACTCATTTGACTTTTTTCCCTCTGTGAAACACAACAGAAGGAATTTTCATCAACTTAATGTTTGCTCTTTGCAGTTACAATAAATGGGGACTGGAGCTTTCAAGTTTCTGAAAGGACACAAAAGCAGCATAAAAATAATGTAAAAGTAGTCTATTGAATTTATACACTATGTTTCAAGTCTCCTGAAGCCATTTGACACATTTGTGCAGCAAATACTGAAATAAAAGTGGTTTAGTCACTGATAGTCTTCCACTCCAGTGAGTTGTTAACTGCTGTGCCTAGATCATTGAATCATCGAGTTGAACTCAAGAAGCAGACCAGAGCAAATTGTGAATTACATAATGAACCACTGAATTTTCAAAAAGATATGACTGATTCGTTCATGAATCGGACATTGCCACTGCTTTCATGAACTCTCATGAATGTGCCATGGGCAACTACACTCCTAAAAGTAAAGGTTCTTTATTGGCACCTATGGTTCCATGAAGAATACTTAACATTTAAGGAGCCTTTCTAACACTAAAATATTTTTATAGTGGAAAATTATTCCTTAGATTATGTTACTGAAGTGAATAATGACTGAAAGTCCCAACACAATCTCATGACAATTCGTAACTATTTTATATTTTGACAAATCGGTGACTAATTCGAACAAAGTCGCATGATCTCATTCGTACCTTTTTATATCTGCTGACAACCCAGTGACTGTTATGTTTAGGGGTGCATACTTTATTTCAAAAAATTATGTATACTATATAAATTATAGGTTTTTATTTTTTTTTAATCATATGATATTGCCACCTCATAAGAGAGTTATATTTTCTGGAGAGATCGTTGAAATAGGTTGAAAAAAGAAGTTATCCTATTGCTTCAGAAGATTTGAAGTAGATCACTTTTCTGATCTTGTAATTGTCTTCATTCACTTTCATTATAAGGAAAAAGTAGCCAGGATATTCTTTAAAAAAAATCATTGTCTGTGTTAAGAAAGTCAGTCATATGCATTTGGAAACGAGGGGGAATAAATAATGACAAAGTTTTCATTTCTAGATGAACTGTCACTTTTACTGGAGGCTACAAAATCATACCAATATGAAAATGTAGGAACTTGGAAAATTTGAATTTAGTATATTTGATTCGAGTTCCCAAGAGGAGGAATACAACACACTGATATTGTTCCAGACACATTGTCACCCATTAACAATATCCACTGCAAAGCCTCTCTTCTTTTAGTATCTTTCTTCTTGCCCTCTTTCTCATCCCTCGTTTCTGCAGGTCCACAACCCCTTCAGTACATTTCTTCATAAGAAACAAAGACCTCCATGCCATTCTTTTCCATTCTACCGCTTTCTACGTCTCTCTCTCTCTTTTACCCCCATCTCTGCTTCGACTGCTGTCATACTCTTCTCATTAATTCCAACCTGTCATCCGGTCGCCTGGCTGTATCTCCCTGCCAGGTGACAGCTTTCCAATGACTGACAAAGGCTCTTTAGGTGATACAGAAGATCTTTCGCACAGCGAGTTTTGTAAAGTGCCCCTCAAATGTCACTTTTTTCCCCTCAGAGCTTGAAGCTGAGGTGAGGGCCCTCACTCGTGTGCTCAGCAGGCCAGAACAGTAAACAAAACTGAGGCCTTTTACACCGGACTGAGCGATGGAGCTAAATCAAAGCTCATCTCTGCTCTCGTAGGCCACGTCTCTTCCAGGAGAGGTCTGCTGAAAGTGCTGCTTGTGATTTCAATTACGATAATATACTGCCAGTACAAATTATACAACAGTTACGTGCCTTTTCTCTAATCTGCAGCTGGGGCTAAAGCCAAAACATTAGAAAGATCTAAAATCTAAAGATCTAAAACAATCTAAATCTAAAGATCTGCTCGCATCTCAGCATGTCTAACAGACATTTCTTGTTGGATGACGGACCATCACCTTCAACTCAACTTGGCTAAGACAGAACTGCTTGTGGTTTCAACAAACCCATCACTTTATCAAAATTTCACCATCCAGTTAGGATTAAAAACCATAACTCCTTCAAAAACAGCTAGAAACCTTGGTGTTGTGATTGATGATAAGCTGAATTTCTCAGACCACATTGCTAAAACTGCCCGGTCCTGCAGATTTGCTTTATACAACAGTAGGAAGATCAGGCCCTTTCTTTCAGAACATGCAACACAACTCCTTGCTCAAGCTCTTGTTCTGTCCAGGCTGGACTATTGCAATGCTCTCTTGGCAGGTCTTCCAGCCACTTCTATTAAACCTCTACAATTAATCAATGTTACGTCCCTTTTGTTCTACTTCTGTGTTTTCTTTTGTTTGGGATGTGTTTGTGTGTGTCTTCTGTCCAGGAAGAAGCTGATTGGTTCCTGCAGTCTAATTGGTGCCACGCCCTGCCTGATCAGCTGACTCCTTGCTGCCTATAAGAGACTCCGTCATCACTTCTTGCTTCAGCTTTTGTGCTCTCTTTCTGTGTTTGCTCTGCCTTGACTCTGCTAGTTAGTTACATGTGTTAGTAAGACTGAGAGTTTCTGTGTGTGTTCAATCGAGTGTTCGCTGGTGAGAGATTGATTTTTGTTTGTTAGTTTGCTTTGCCCATTTATTCGTACTACTGACTTCCACCTGTTCTTTGACTATGATTCTGGATTGCACTTGTTTGGATCTGTTCGCTTATCATTGTAAATAATTGTATATAATAATATTCTGGGGAAGTAGGGAGGCCGATGCAATTTTTGTTGGAACCTTGTTTATTGATTGTTTTTGGATAGGAAGTTAGGGAAGTAATTGTATTTTATTTTGTGAACTAGGGAATTAAGAGGTTTGAATATTAGTTGTTTTCGGTTTGTTATTTTGGCCTTGTCGGCTCCTGAAGCTAAAATTCCCCCTCTTGTAATGTAAAATCATTGTTTCATTAAAATACTGTTCATTCGTTTTCCAAAACTCCTCCGTGCCCTTGTACTCCTTCATGTTGCACCTTCACCCTAGACGGGGCGTAACAATCCAAAATGCCGCTGCAAGATTAATATTTAATGAGCCAAAAATAACGCATGTCACACCTCTGTTCATCAATTTGCACTGCCTACTAATAGCTGCTCGCATAAAATTCAAGACATTAATGTTAGCCTACAAAACCACCACTGGCTCTGCACCCATTTACCTAAATTCATTACTTCAGAGTTATGTGCCCTCTAGAAGCTTGCGTTCTGCAAGTGAATGGCGTATTATTGTGCCATCTCAAAAGAGGCACAAAATCACTTTCACGTACTTTTACATTAACTGTTCCTTCCTGGTGGAATGGCCTGTCCAACTTAATCCGAGCAGCTGAGTCCATAGCCATCTTCAAGAAACGACTAAAAACACATCTGTTCCACCTTTATTTGACCCTCTAACTCTAGCACTTTCTATTCTAATTCTATTCTTTATTTATAATATATCTGATTTTTAAAAAAACTAACACTAGCTTTCTATTTTTTCTATTCTATCTACTTGTTTTTCTTTGTGTGTGGGATAATATATAGATATATATATATATATAGCTATACTGTATAGACCGATAAATATATATATACAGTGGTTACGGAAAGTATTCAGACCCCTTTAAATTTTTCACTATTTGTTATATTGTAGCCATTTGCTAAAATCATTAAGTTAATTTTTTTCCTCATTAATAATGTACACACAGCACCCCATATTGAAAAAAAAACACAGAATTGTTGACATTTTTTTGCAGATTTATTAAAAAAGAAAACTGAAATAATCACATGGTCCTAAGTATTCAGACACATTGCTCAGTATTTAGTAGAAGCACACTTTTGATATAATACAGCCATGAGTCTTTTTGGGTAAGATGCAACAAGTTTTTCACACATGGATTTGGGGATCCTCTGCCATTACTCCTTGCAGATCCTCCTCCAGTTCTGTCAGGTTGGATGGTAACGTTGGTGGACAGCCATTTTTAGGACTCTCCAGAGATGCTCAATTGGGTTTAAGTCAGGGCTCTGGTGGGCCATTCAAGAACAGTCACAGGTTGTTGTGAAGCCACTCCTTCGTTATTTTAGCTGGGTGCTTAGGGTCATTGTCTTGTTGGAAATAAACCTTCGGCCCAGTCTGAGGTCCTGAGAACTCTGGAGAAGGTTTTCATCCAGGATCTCCCTGTACTTGGCCGCATTCATCTTTCCTCGATTGCAACCAGTCGTCCTGTCCTTGCAGCTGAAAAACACCCCCACAGCATGATGATGCTGCCACAGCATGCTTCACTGTTGGGACTGTATTGGACAGGTGATGATCAGTGCCTGGTTTTCTCCACACATACCACTTAGAAGTAAGGCCAAAAAGTTCTATCTTTGTCTCATCAGACCAGATAATCTTATTTTCACCATCTTGGAGTCTTCAGGTGTTTTTTAGCAAACTCCAATGCAGGCTTTCATGTGTCTTGCACTAAGGAGAAGCTTCCGTCGGGCCACTCTGCCATAAAGCCCAACTGGTGGAGGGCTGCAGTGATGGTTGACTTTCAACAACTTTCTCCCATCTCCCGACTGCATCTCTGGAGCTCAGCCACAGTGACCTTTGGGTTCTTCTTTACCTCTCTCACCAAAGCTCTTCTCCCCCGATAGCTCAGTTTGGACGGACGGCCAGCTCTAGGAAGGGTTCAGGTCATCCCAAACGTCTTCCATTTAAGGATTATGGAGGCCACTGTGCGCTTAGGAACCTTAAGTGCAGCAGAAAAATTTTTTGTAACCTTGGCCAGATCAGTGCCTTGCCACAATTCTGTCTCTGAACTCTTCAGGCAGTTCCTTTGACCTCATGATTCTCATTTTCTCTGACATGCACTGTGAGCTGTAAGGTCTTATATAGACAGGTGTGTGGCTTTCCTAATCAAGTCCAATCAGTATATCAAACACAGCTGGACTCAAATGAAGGTGTAAAACCATCTCAAGGATGATCAGAAGAAATGGACAGCACTGAGTTAAATATATGAGTGTCACAGAAAAGGGTCTGAATACTTAGGACAATGTGATATTTCAGTTTTTCTTTTTAATAAATCTGCAAAATGTCAACAATTCTGTGTTTTTCTGTCAATATGGGGTGCTGGGTGTACATTAATGAGGAAAAAAATGAACTTAAATGATTTTAGCAAATGGCTGCAATATAACAAAGAGTGAAAAATTTAAGGGGGTCTGAATACTTTCCGTACTCACTGTATATATTAGGGATGTCAATGATTAATCGATGATCGATTAATTGTCAATAAGAGATGCAATCGATTAAAGCTATCGATGGTCGATTAAACAGGTTAATTTTGGGCTGCGTGCGGCTCATACGCAAAACATGTGCGAGCGGCTGCGAGTGACGGTGACGGTATATAAATGCATCATCATTCACTCATAATTACAAATGAAGCTTTTAATGTGATTTAAACTTTAAAAGTACATTAAAATAAAAACAACACAAAGTTCTTCAACATGGAAAACAATAGAAATGTAGTAACAGTCATTTCCCCAGATAATTCTTTCATATCGTGCTCTGCGCTTTGCAGGGCTGTGGGACACAGGACAGATAGGCTATTCATTCCTACAACTTGTTAATTCGTTCCTACGACTTATTCAATTGTGTCCACTGTCCATGTTTCATTAATTTTGTTCTTTAAATAACCCATGATTTAACTAATTTTCCAATTGAATTTTTACTCTAATAAACAAAGCTGTTATAACCACACTTGCATAATCAGAGTCTTAATTTGTAGAGAAATAAAGTACTGGATTCAAAAACAGCAATAAAGGCGCGGGGACGACCACTTGACAAAACGTTTTCCGGGGCATTCAATGATGTCACTATAGAGCATCGTCACCACAAGTTCTGCCATGGACCTAATCGCCTAGGCACAGGTTTTAAGCCCGGAACAAAAGGGATCGCTTTAAGGAAAATGTATAGCCTATGTAGCAATAGGACCTAATAAAATAACATTTGTTTCATTAAAAAAGAAAAAACAGTGAAATATATCAGCTTAAATGATTAAGTATAGATTTAACACAGAACGTGGCGCGGCGCTCCCAGAAACAAGGTTTTTACTGTTTCAGTGTTTCGATAGCGCCGGCACCTCACGGCAACACACCCCACATTTCTAGCAATTTAAACTTACATGTAGTTGTTCATTATCAAAATAAAATAGTCAACCAAACATATAAAAAGTTACACTGGTCAGTTTAAATAGACCGTAGTATACCGGTCCACTCTGCTGTTATGCCAAGGAATTTTTTGCTCAAGAGGATGATCTTTTTAGTCTATATGCGAATGCGTGTAAAGTACAAGCCTAGTTTACATTATAAATAATAGTTTAACATTCAAACACATTACGAATATGGAAACATTTGGATTTGTGCCGAATGAGACGTGAGGAATAAGCTCCAAATACATCTAGCCAAACCCGTGCTCGCTCCGTCTCGTATGCACGCAAGCGTGCACTGTCACGATCTAATGCACTGTAAATGCCGGATTTTTAAAAACAAATAGGCCTACCGGAACGCAAAAATTTAAAATCTGCCATTTTCCGGAACAGGATCCAGCAGGATCAAATTAAGTACTGGTCATAATACTCACATAATAATGTTTCATGTGAGCAACCGTGTGTTTTGCTGCAGCAGCGACGATGGAAGCGGTTCACTGACTGCGCAACACAGCCACACGCGCCACAGTTAAGTTTGGGATCATTTTATTTTAAATGCCAATAAATGTCAATTGCAAACATTGCGATTGTTTTTTAAAATACAATAACGAGCACCACAAAACCATTTAAAGAGACGCGTTCAGCGGTCTCCGTGTTGGGATAGGAAACAGTCAACAAAGTAAAATTATCTCAAACGAGCTCTCTTCATTTTATCAAATGATCATAATCACATCTATTCATTTTACAATCCTGCTACTAGCATTTTATTTAGACTAAATCCCCTTTAAATCTGGTGAGAAAGCAGTTTTTTTTTTTTTGAGTAACTTTTGCACATCCAGTCAAGCCGGGCTGCATAGACGCATTTTGCAGCATTAAGGTTAACGATTAAATCGATTAATTGATCGTTAATTTAAACGACGAAAATTGACATCCGAAATATATTATATATATATATACTCTATATATGCCTTGCTATGTGTCCTGCGTTAGGCTAACTGAGACTTTTTTGCACTTATATATTGTTGCTCTTTGTTAGTTTTGACTGCTTTTATTGTCCTCATTTGTAAGTCGCTTTGGATAAAAGCATCTGCTAAATGACTAAATGTAAACGTAAAGAGACAGAGAATGATTCAAATGACTTTCTCATTAAAAGTTGTTTTGGTCCTGAATGAATCAGTGTTTTTGAATCAACTGGTAAAGTGAATGATTCAATAATTCACTCATAAATACCAGTCATGTGTTTTATACTTGAAAGAATCAGTTTTTTTTAATAAACTGGTTGAGTGAATGATATAAATGACTCACTCACTTTTTTGCTCCTGAATGAATCAGTGGTTTCAAATAAATCTATTCAGTGAACAATTCAAATGACTCACTTGTTTTGTTTCTTAATGAATCAGTGTTTTGAACAAATCAGTTTAGTGAATGATTCAATGACTCACTCATACATAATCACTTCTGTATGAATCAGTTGAATGAATTATTCAGAGATTCACTCAAAAAGAGAGAGTCAAAAGCTATTTACTTGCTTCAGAAGAGACATATTGTTTAGATATATGTTTTGTTTACATCTTGACTTTCTCAAAACACTGAAAATATGTCTATATATAAATTTCGATAGGGCAAAAGAAGCTCAGAAATCACAAGTCGTGAAAATGAACATCATTGTTTTAATGGACTGTACTTCTATAGATTCTTCATTCCTCATATTAAATACAATGTCTGGGTTGACCAAGGTCTATAGTCTCTAAGCAGAAAGACAAAGCAAAGAAAAATGACCTCACACATACTGATAGCACCTCAAAAACGGCTCTAATTTACATTCAGGCAAATATTAAAACAGAGCAAGCGAAGACAAAACACAAACTATTCAGTATGAATTCAAAAAAAGGTGGAAATGTCCTAAAAGCATTCACAGAATCATACATTAACATGTAGCCACAGGAGGGAACTATGAGAAGTTCATAAATAAAACTTCAAAGCCATTGGTAATTGTTGTCATCCCTTGCAATGGTGTTGTTTTTTTCCATCTCTCTCATCAGCGGTGCTCCCACCAGTCTCCACTTTGTTCTGGTTGTCGGCGTGTGGAATAATGGGCGAGTCACATGTGTACATTTATCTAATTAACATGTGACACACACTGAGAGTCAAATGAAAGGCACGGCCGGGGATCGCCGGTGAGCCGAAGAAGAGAAGCTGCCTCCCACCGAAGTCGCAGTCGGACTAAAGTCATAGTTTGTTAACAGATCTCTACCTTTGTTTGTGCCAGGTTTCGTTTGTTATAATTGTGAAGAGAAAATGGAGGGAGGAGGAGATGACAGAATTTAAGCCTTCTATCTGTTTATTTGGACCTCCATTAACAGACTGTTACTCCTCCTCTAGTAGATGGCCTTTTGGCTACTTTTCCTCACATGTTGTGTGGTTCAATGGCAAAATACAGCTATGCCAGCTTCATATATATTCGAAACCATTCATAGATTCACCAAAAAGTATAACAACTGTGGCACTATCAAAACATTGCTCTGTTTGTTACAGTGCCAAACAAAAAAAAATCATATATTTAAATAGAATTTAAAATATACGAAAATAAATATTTTGCCAATATTAAGCCCCCCCCCCCACCCGCTGTTTACATATATAATTTAGCTAACATGTTTAATAATGAGGGTGCGATTTTTGGTTTTTTACAAGTGTAGGAATTTTTTATTTATTTTTTTAATCTAGATCATTCCAAAAAGCTCACCCAATGGTGTGAGTTTGGAGCAATTCAAGATGGGGAAACCTGTTTGAAAACAGTCATTATTTTTGTAATTTCACTTGGTGATTATATTGGCACAGAAATAGGACACTTCACCTTTAATTGAATAGCATTGTTCATCCCAGTGGTCAGAATTGATGGTTTATTATTATTGAAATAACATTAAAAACACAAATATGCTACACCCCTAACCCTTGGTTTATAACAAACAACTTTCCCTTATTCAAAGCATTCAGCATATTCAAAGAGGTGAACGCCAAAGAGGACAAGCTTCTCAAAAGTGAATGAAAGGGGAAAAATGTGCGGGGAAAAATGAGGCGAGTCAAACCCGAAGGGAGATGCTGATTTAAACAAGTAAATCTTGGCTTGTCTATTTTCAGCCGATGCAAAGAGAGAGAGAGAGAGAGAGACGAGAAAAGAGAGAGAGTATCGCGAGTGAGTTTATCAGCATGGACCTGCGCTGTACATCTTGATGAAGCAGGTTGTCTTCATTGAAGGGCATTATATTCATGAGCATGGTAATTTTGACACAGAAAAGGTCTCCGTAACCTTTTCTTGTGTGAGAATTTTTTACTTCTCAAGGAAATTACAGTCCGGCAATGACTTAATTAATGCTTGCTTTCTGGGCTGCAGTTTGAGGGCCTGTCAGTTTGGTGCTGCCCAGGCTGTCAAGCAGGCACAAGGCTGGGGAGGAGAGACAGATTGAGAGAAGGAGGGAGAGATGCAGACTACACCCAGAACAAGATCTGGTTTTCTCTTTTTCTACCTGGGCTTTCACATTCACCGGGAGCTTTTCAGCCTTCGCATTTCACACTCACCCATGACCTTGCGCTGCAGCCAAAACAGTTAACTGCAACCTTTCATCACCTTCTATACGATCAAACTTACAATCTTTGCACTTTCCATTCAGCTGTTTAGTCTGCCAAACTTCATTATTAAAATGCTGGATGAATGCAGGATGACTGTGACGCATAGCGGAGAAAATACATCTTTGAACCTAAATCTCCCTCTCTCCCTCTCGCTTGTGCCACACGATTCGTTGGCAAATCGCAACCGTTTTTCGCCCACTAACATCAGACTGTAAAAAATGTGAACATAAGGTAGCATTTCCTTTATCATGTCTCATAAAAATAGCAATTTGCTGAAGCTCTTGTAGCACAATATGGAAGGCAGTGTAGCTTGCTGATAATGTTGAGATGACAGATTGTCCTATACTGGGAGGTTTCCGACGAATCTGTTGGCTGGCGTAATAAATTGTGTGGAATGAGAGAGGCAGAAACAGAGAAAGAAGGCTAACGAGGGGTGGGGAGGAGAAGAAAGCGCTCTTTCACGCCAAAACAACCCCTTTAGTCAACAATGAAAACGGAGCTAGCGGTGTAATTACACACAAAAAGAATCTGCCTGTAATTAGGTTGTTATGGCCTCATCGCTAGCAGAGATGCTTCCTCAGACTCCGCTGACATTCACGGCCAGACGGTGGTAAAGCGAGGGCCTTCTAGCTTGGAGGGACCCCTCTGTATGTCCCTAAAGAACAACTAGCACCTCTCAAATTTCCTCAAAATCACCTGTTTCTCAGAATAGCGGCAAGCTATAAACAGTAGCTCTGAGAACGACAAGAAAGGCTTGATAACAGACTTGATTACGCACTAAGCGCTTGAAGGAGGGGGTTGCTCAAATGCATCTCAAGGACAGAAATAATTAGCTTGCAGGAGACAATTTCTGACAGAACCTGACTAGAACAGCCTTAAAGAACTCAACAGCACATCGCTGACACATTTTGGTAAACAAGACTCCAACTTTACCAGCACTATGAAGCAGAACACTGCTAACATACAGTGTATATAAAGACCACTCAGACACAGCATGGCAGCTCAACATTATAGCATATTTAAATGACGATTAGTGCTGGTTAAAAAACACTGATTTCTAAACTGATTCGGAAAGTCATTCACTGTATGCCAGTCATACACCGCAGTACGATTTGAATGTGAAATGATAAATAGGACATTTAAATGCAAAATAATGACAAGAAAACACAGCTTTCTATTGAGTTGACCTCATGGGCTGCATGCAAAAGTACACTGTGTGACCAGTTTTGACTGACTGAAATGGCTCTAATTCTCTTCAGCGAATTAAAAACATATAGTGCAACCACTATGGACTGATTCACAAACAAAAATATCTTATGAAGCAATTCTTTTTTAGTGCATCAAAGGCTCAAAAAGTGTAGACTGATTCACAAATAAATTATTCTTATGAACTAGTTCTTTTTAGTGAACCAAAAGTATATAGTGCAACCATACAGACTGATTCACAAACATACTACAGAAAATTAACATTTGAGTTTGATGAATGAAGTTATTAAATCAACATCACGTTGTTATAGTTTCTCTCTCTATATATATAAAATATAAGTAAAAATAAGGAGACAGGAAATAAGTAGCTTCAACTTATCGAAAATATATTTACGTAAAAATGTAATATCTATATCAGCAATATTTGTGTATTTTATTTATGTTTCACATATATTTAAAAAATATACCTGACAGACAGATCATTACACATGATGACAGAGAGCCGAGATACAATGCTGCCACAACTTCAAATCAGTACTAGCACATCCATATAGGATCCCTAACAGGAAGTGCTACACCAAGATAGTCTTGAAAGGACAGTCATTAGCAGAACTCCTTATACCACACCTAGCACTGCAAATGCTGAGGATGTTTTCCTGCTTTTCCTTGCACATATGCACGGTAATAATACTTTCCAAGCAGCAAACATCCTCTACCACAGCTCATTTCCTGTAAACACACAATGCAATGTCTCAGCGTCTTCACAACCAGGAATTCATTACGAACAAACCTGCAGACGCTGCCAGCCTCCGCTATTGCGTGTATGTATTTGTGTTTGAGAAAGAGAAAGAGTGAGGGAGAGAGAGAGTACATTGTCACACATCTCTTGTCAGAGACAAAGAAAATATAAATATGTAAATTGTATTGTCACAGACATTGCAGATGATTAGGTGTACAGTGTTCTTAAAGAGAGGAGTCCTCAGTGCCTTCTGCGGTCCTGTCACAGAGTGAAGCGCCTGCTTTGATCACTCGCATCGCTCAAAGTGAAATCTGTCTCTATGACTTACAGTGCTGAGGGAAGGATTAATGATTTCTGCAGATGGAAGAAGACTGAGTTCTGCTCTGTGTGGGTTGTGGGTTGTGGTGGGGTTTAGGGGAAAAAATATTGTGGGAAGAGACCAGATGCTTTTGGAGTAGGAGCCTGTCCCAAATGGTGCACTTGAGATCTTGCAATGGCCGTTTGTCATTTTGGTTCTCAGAAGGGTCCTCACAAGCCCTCAATGGATGTGGGGTCCATACCAGACTACTAACCAATAGTCATTACGTAACAAATGTGTGAACTTAAAATATAAGTCTACATTTGGGACAAGGAGTCCACTTTATAGGCTACTCTGAATATTAAACACTGATTGGCTGATTTATCTACACATACATTAGGCCTACCATTCAAAAGTTTGTGGTTGGTAAGATTTTTAAATGATTTTGAAAAAAAGGTCTCTCCAAGGCTGCACTTATTTGATCAAAAATACAGTAAAACAATAATATTGTGACTGGTTACATAAGTTAGAAATAAATCTTTGGGTGGCTAATTTCACTCGCAGCACATTACATCTAGTCTTTGTTTCAGCAATCCTCAGCAAAGTCATTATTACTATGCTGATTGGGTGATTGGTGCTCCAGAAACATTTACGTTTAGAATAAATGTTTAATACCGTCGTTGATACTGCTTAAATTTTTGTTGAAATCGAAACACATTTCAATATTTCAAGAACAACTTTGTTGAAATAGAAATCCTTTGGTAGCCTTTTAGGGATGTTTTCATTTCGGTTATGTTTTCCTAACCGACAACCGCTAGCTCGTTAACCGAGTTATTAACCATTATCCCGACATATTATTTTAAAAATTAGAATTAAGTTAAATAAGAAGATACTTGTCGTGACCCTTAAAACGTACTAACATTTGTTTCCCCGGGATTAATTTTACATGATTAAAAAGCAGCAAACAACGAACATAGAGATTCACCTGAGCAGACATATCACATCACGCATCGTGCAGTGCAGTAGAACATCGCAAGAATTATTTTTACGTAGCATAGAGTTTAAGAAAATTAAAGAAAAACTGTAACAAGTAGCCTATTATGCAGAGTTTGTTCATTTTTGTGCTGCGTGAAAGGAAACCAGATGGCAGAAAGCGTCAAAGCGGAATCCTATTTTTCTTTATGCTTATTTTACAAAAGCACAAAGATTTGTTTTTTATTGTGAATGTACACAAATAAAGGCAAACCTTTTACAATTCTGATTATCTTTATGACTAAAAGGAGTAGGCTAGTTGCTTCCACTGGTAGAAGGAAAAAATTCAAGTGACTGCGCCGGCGCCGCATGAGCGCATATAGTTAAGAATTGCTACCTTGACAATGAAGCAGCCTGTTCATTATCATAATAAAATACAGTCAGTCAACATCTGGTGTCAAAAAAGCACTGGCTCATTAGGGCTGCACGCTAAATCGCATGCGATATTTTAACGCGCATCTTTAACAGGTAAGGCCTTTTCTGTAATCAGCGTAAATCTCCATCATCGTGTGTGCTTCACATTGGAGCCGCATTAACATACACAGAAGCCGTTGTTCACGGACGGAGCTGTGCAAAAAATCGTTGCGAATATGAACGGTTGGTTTATGCGAGCTCTGCACGTGAAACCCGGCTCTGTGTAGTTAAGGCGCCCATGTGAAAGCCCGCGAGGCTGATGGAGATTGTACCCTTGATTACAACCGGCTTACTGACATAGCGCCGTGTAAATTCGCATGCAATATTTATCGTGCAGCCCTACTGCTCAGTTTAAATATGTAGTAAAATCTGTGCCGTTAAGTATTATCACCGTACCGCCGTGATGTTATACAAAACACTTTGTTTTACGTGGATATTGGAATGCAAGTGAAGTAGGCTATATAATTAATAATAAATAATAATGTTGGCATTCAATGCATCCGCGCATACGAAAACATTTGACTTTGTTAGTCGAATTAGAGACCCAACGTTGGTTTCATTTTGTTTTAGCCTAAATGCATTGTTTTGGACTCGTCGTTTATATAGCTATAGCTCTTATATTTTTAATCTTGCTCTTTTCTAAATACTGTAATTGAAAGGCTTTGTTGTGAGTGAGAGGAACTAAAATTAGCCTATGTTTACAGTGCTTCTTATAAGTTGTAAACTTTGCGTCGCATTAGGGCCTATTTTCTGAACTAAATCATAAAATGTACTTCACGTGACTTTTTTTTTCTCTAAAAACATTTTTTTTTAGTCGCCTAGCGTATTTATTAACCCTTAATCCACACCTCGGTCTTTAGCGACCGGGACTCATTATCTCCCTCTCCTCCTTCATTTTTTTTAATTATACATCAACTTCTAAGATTAATATTCATTATAGAACAGGTATAACAAGAAACAAATGTACACAATATAAAAGAATGCCTGTATTCTGGATTAATTATTTTTGAAGTAAAAAGTGTAGTCAGGGGTCGGCTAGAGACCGCCCGAGGTATGGTAGTAAATTATTTTTCGCCCGATGCGCACTATATTTACATATCTGATGACTCCATATGTGCAATGCATCTTTTTTCCTCAAGTTGACACTGTTTGATACACAATAATGAAGTGACGTTTCATTCATAATTACCGCAGGCATAAAACAAACAAATATCATCAGCAAAAATTGAAGTGGTTTGAATGGCTTTAATGCAGAGCAATTACTATACGCAATGAATATAAATGTCACTGTCATTTGATGGTGGGTGTGGTGAATAAGCTGCCAGTGATCAAAATTTTGAATATGGAGTCATTGAAAATGATAGTTTTGAGAATAGGTTGAGATCGTGAATATGAGGCAGAGGGTGTATACTGTGGTTGCTCAACTGGCAATCATCTGCTCAAATTGAACCCTTTTAAGTTTCAAAAGGTAAGGAAATATGCTTTATTTTATTCTTCTGTAATTGTTCTTAAAATGTCAGGAGAGTTTTTTGCTATTGCAGCAGTTAGAGATCCATCCGTGCTGGATATATAGGTCCGGGTCGCTAAAGACCCGAATATGTAATAATGATTGGCTAAACATTCATGCATTTAGGTTAACCATGCAGCAAACCTTTTTTAATATTTTGATAAATTACTGAAAAAAAAAAAAAAAATTACTTTTTAAACCATTTAACTGATTGTATTATTCAGTCAAAATTCTTACTGTCAGTTAACTGGGTTTAAAATGAACTTCCCTAGTACCTTTATAAATGGCTTTACTGTTAGTTTTGATCAATTTAAATCAGTCTTGCTCAATAAAACTATTAACTCCTAAAAGAAAAAAAAAACTTACTGACTCCAAACTTTTGAACAGTAGTGTATATTTTACATAAATATTTTAGGAGTTCAGTATAAATGAAGCTCAATTGGCTGCATTTGTGGCATTTCAGCTCAAATAATACACAAGTTTTAACAGAAGAATTAATGTAAGTGCTTTTATATAAAAAGGTTCACATTTCTGACACCAAAAATTGTCCCCATTCACTTTTCCATTGTAAGTGATTCAGTACTGGCTACAGTCAAACTCTCTCTCTCTGGCCAATCCGGTCCAGTGGCTACAGGAAGCATTGTCCCCAGACCTCTTTATCACACTCTGTCGTGACCATCACGGCTAATTTCTGTTCTCACTGAACAGAAAGGCTCATTTTCTGAACAATAGTACAAATTTGCAACATGTCATGAATGAATGTATCCAGGCTGTAAAAAGCTGCTTGAGACGGTTCAGATTCACGGCCATGTGTCAAGAGCACAAGGATTTGTCTTGCCCGATTCATTTAACGACAACAGAGGCCTTAATAGCAATCAGATGGATAGACAACTCTCCTAAAATGTACTTTCTCTCTGTATTATGTAGCATTAGGACTAATGATTAATTTAATTGAATTGAAATGAACCAGACACAGAAATGCTTTACTGATTTTCTTTCTCAGAAGTCACTGCATAACATCAAAGTCTCTGGTCACATTCTGCGTCTATTTTGCGACACGTTTAGTTAAACGTTGCCCTTCGTCAGTATGTTTTCAAGGTTTTAAGATTAGACATGGCCCAACTCAACTGTTTATGTTAAGACCTAACTGACTGTGTTTATGAGGATACTCATCATTTGCATTTTGACACAATATTTTGTTTATTTGTCCATTCAAGTACGATGAGACGAGAAAGAACTCAGTCATTCGGTATTTGCGCACTTTTCTGTGTGTACACAAAAAAGTATATCAGACAGCATGCAAGTATCAAATTACAGAGCTTTCTTTTGGATCTTTTTGCGCTTGAATGGATTAAAAATGTTTGATTGTTTCAATTGGCAAGACTTAAAAACGTGATGGCGATGTCATTTTTTTGTTCTATTTAGTTTACATGTACAGAAATGCTCTGATTAACTGATACATTTTATCATCTGATATATATTATATGTGACCTGGACCACAAAACCAGTCATAAGGGTCAATTTTTCGAAATTAAGATTTATACATCATCTGAAAGCTGACTAAATAAGCTTTCCATTGATGTATGGTTTTTTAGGATAGGATATTTGGCAGAGATACAACTATTTGAAAATCTGGAATCTGAGGGTGCAAAAAAATCTAAATATTGAGAAAATCACCTTTAAAGCTGTCCAAATGAAGTTCTTAGCAATGCATATTACTAATCAAAAATTAAGTTTTAATATATCTACAGTAGGAAATTTACAAAATATCTTCATTGAACATGATCTTTACTTAATATCCCAATGATTTTTGGCATAAAAGAAAAGTCTATAATTTTGACCCATACAATGTATTGTTGGCTATTGCTACAAATATACCCCAGTGACTTAAGACTGGTTTTAACTGGCAACTACTATTCTTATAGATACCTTGACTATACTTTGTAAGATATCAGACCGAATCAGACAATCTAATATTTGGTCAAAACATGGTTGAAACATAAGACAAATTCCACAGAGGCCCAAGACAACAAGATGTTCATAAATCAGACCCTAGCACTAGCCAGTCTGAAGGGCAACCGCATACCACGCAGGCCCCCCCGGGGCCCACCCCCTGTCACAGAACAGTTTTCAACATTAAAACAAAAGAACACATTGACAAGTCCAAGGAGATTGTCAATTTTGGGGCAAGTTATCAAGAATAATGGTCAAAAGAGATGCACAGCGTGACCGCCACATGGAAACATGTGACAGTGATCACAAGCTTCGGATTGACTTTTCCCTCCACCTCACGAGACAGAACAGACTGAAATTCCTTACAAACATTTTAACCTCTCTGGTCTTCACATAACGTATCCTTACGTCCACAGAATGCCAAAGAAACTTCATTTCCATGTAAATATGCCTCGAAATGACAAAAACTGAACATAGGCACTGAGCAAATAGTCATTTCTATGTAACCCACACATCATACTATCAGGTCTTAATCATTTATTGTGAATGTAATTTGAATAACTATTGAATAGTTTAAGAATTGCTATTCATGTTTAGTATGTCGGTAAAATATAACTAATAAAGTGAGAAAATTCATGCTTGAAACGTTTCTTCCAATAAATACTTGGTCAAATGTATCATATTCTTATAATAAGAAAATCATGTCCAAATTGTAATACTCTACGAGAGCGGGAAAAACGCAGGTCATGTGAATGATGAGATACCAGTTGATTTATGAATGGGAAGGAGAAACATTTCAACACCCCGAGCTACAATTGGTCGAGATACCATTTGGGGTGTGTTAAACAGCCTGGTTTAAATACTAGAAACACCATCAAATCACTCTCTTGGTGCGCTTGGTTCTCTTGGTTCTCTTCTTCAACCCCCTTCTTACTCTCCTCTTTTTAGGCATAGCTTTGAGCTATGCTTTTAATCATGCTTCTTTAGTTTTGAGCGTGCTCTGGCTTACACGCCAGCTCCTCCAAAACCATGAGGAGAAACGCCACCTAGTCTCGTCAAACTTTACATCTATTCCTTTACTTTAGCTCTTTTCTTTTCCGTTGAGAGTTTTGTGTTCTAAGTTAAGTTTTGCCTAACGCCGTGTCTCAAGGGCCGTCTAAACCTCAACTTCAGACCACAGCTCCGCGTCGCCAGCCGACGCCCAATCACTGGCTTCCCAAGACTGAACCTCCAGCCAATCAGAAAAGCGGGAAAACCCTTTCGGCAACCAGACAATGAAGGGAACCCCGCACACAACGCAAGTACCTCGAGATCCTAGCTGAACTGGTGCCTTTAATATAAGTTTGAACCTCATTGAGGAACTCAATGCGATTGTTAATTAAGTGATTGATGGTTGTTCAGATCCATGCAATTGCACATATTGCTGTAAACTTGGGATTTCACATTTTCATTCTCTTAAACTAATTAGTTCCTCACTTTCTCTCTTTCTGCAACCTATGTGAATGCGTGTGTTCATGTGTTAGAATAGTTTATATGTCTTAGATTTATCCAATAAAGCCTTATTTATATTGAAAAGAGAAGTATCTTGTGTTTTGTGCTCACAAGTTAATGTCTTAAACTGCCGATCTTGTTACATGTGCTTATTAATAGTGTTTTCACTATATTTTGGATATAAATATCCATTGCAGAATTGACGTCATACGGCTCGTTCACTGACTCGCTGGCCGTCTCAGTGATCCGCCGTAAAACAGTGATTCTGTCCTAGTTCCCTTGCATATTAATGGTGGAGTTGCCTTTAAAATCTTAAATGATTCCATTTGAGTTAAATTATTGACCTGTTTCCCTTACACTTTCAATAGCTTGTAGCTTGCTGAGCTAGTTTTAGATTAGCTTTGCCAAGACTATTCATTACATCTATCCCACACACTGACATCGAATACTCATACAATTTCAGCCATGACCCATTTTAGCACATGTACCACTGACATAAAACAAGCCGCTCTGTAGACCTGAGTCAGACCTTAATATAACGTCAACTGTGAAATCGTGTTCTGAAGGATTCCCCAAGACTCTTTCTTTTTCATTCTCTCCTTTTGATTCTTTCACAATCGCTTCCTTTTGTTTCCACAGCTGGACCACTTGAACCTTTCTGGTCTCCTCCCAGCATTCTCTCTCACTCTCTCTCTTCTTTGTCTTCCTCAGCCCTCTCTTTTATGTATGTATCTATCTATAGTCCGGCAGATGCAAGCCCCATTTGTACTTCCCCTGACACTCCTGCAGGGGCTTTGCTTAGGGATGCAGAAGCCACAGCCAATCCTGGGTGCAGCTCATGGATCAACCTGACACTTGGTCCCGCTCACAGATTATGAAGCTATAGGGGAGCCCTGACGTGCTGGTATTGTTCTCCCATCTAAATATGGAACAATACGGTCCGACCAGCGCGCCACTGACAGCTTATTCCCTCTTATCACTCCTGTGGTGTGGCGGGACATGATCTGCTGGGCCTCTCTCTCTACATGCACACACACAAACACAAACACACACACACACACGTCTGCTCACCTGTGGTTTGCTCAGGCAAGGCCAAACCAGATTATGGTACACACCAGGCACATTCCATTACAACTTTTTTTTTTGGAGAAAAATATGTTTATCCATAGCCAACATTTGGTTTAATGATTAATTTAGAAAAAAAATTAACTCATGTTTTTTCTTTTTAATTATTTATTTATTTGACATTTTGTCAATTGTATTTGTATTTAATATTTATTGCTAGAAAACAGCTAATTAAAAAAACTAACAAAAATAATTTTAATGTATTTTGACATTATTTAGATAACCAAATGCAAAAAAATAATAAACAGCAGAATTTTTTTCATTACATATTTGTTTATTTTGTACCCTATTCATGGAAAGCAATCTTAGCAAACAAAACTGAACACTTTAACAACACTGACATTTATAAGATACAAGAATTTGTATAATCTGCAGGGAAAAAAAACTATCTATCAAAGTGGGACATGTCTATTAATCTGTTCTTTATTCTTGTGAAGATTACGCTTATAGATTTCACAGCTCCATGCTGGTTTATCATGTGAATCTACATGCAATAATCACTAGCATCAGAGATTAAAATCACTGGCTATGTCATCAATTTATTTCAATTCTGTTCAGAGAAAACCGTGACAAATGCAGCTAAACTTCGATTATTCATTCCTACTGTCCAGAGAGGGAGCTCCCCAGCATTGCATTTCAATCACAGAGAAAAGATAGAAATTGCAATTGCAATAAGAATGCAAATCTCTGGTGTCATTAAATCTAGAAATTCAAAGGCAGCATTGCATTTATGTCATGGTGAAGGCAGCCCAAAATGCACTGCATCAAGCTCAGTGAAAATCTAATCCAAGATGAAGTCTTACGCAGCAAGAGAATTATGACAAATATATTTATAGTTCAATTCAATACCGCAAAGTCTCAATAAAAAAAGTTTTAAATAATTAAAAACGTTGACATAAAATGTGTAAAGAAGTCTCTTCTGTTCATCAAGGCTGCATTTATTTGATCAAAATACAGTTAAAAACAGTGTAATATTATGACCATTTAAAATAAATGCTTTCTATTTTAATACGTTTTAAAATATAATGTATTCCTGTGATGGCAAAGCTGAATTTTCAGCAGCCATTACACCAGTCTTCAGAGTCACATGATCCTTCAGAAATCAGTCTAATATGTAGGGCTGTCGCGGTGAAGGAATTTTTGAGTGCCTCAATAGGTATAGCCCTTTCTGTGTTTTATCCACACTCTCGCCACACACACAAACACTAGATTATATATCTGTGTGGTATGTGTTACTGAATAAAGGTCATATCAGAAACAATGCAACCGAAACAAAGCATTGAACAGGACGTTGAAGTAGAAACAGAAGAGAATGACAAAATAACCATGCACTAAACAGAACATAAACCAGACAATAAGATTGTTAGGCTATGCTTAGCGCATATGTTAACAGTTCGTTCTGATCATTGACATCCGACGTGACCAAGAGACTTTCTATTGATATTTCCACCTGCACGCATTCTAGAGGGCTGTCAGTCAGTGCAGTTACAGTGTTGCGCCACAAGGTGGTGGAAAGGGACTGTCTTTGAGTGAGTCTTTAAAACGTTCATTCAACTACACGTTCAAAAATGCTGATTCATTAATTCAAAGAGACGTAATGAAAGATGCTGTTGAAATCATTTTAACTTTGAGAGCCACTTTAGAAGGCTCAGCTGACCAGCTATGTGTCGGTGCTAAGACAGAGATTTCGCTTTCCTTTGGACATGACAACCTATTTTCACAATATACTGTATGTGACTCGCAAGTAATCGCACATGTTCAGTTGATCTCTCTCTCATTCGTTGTCTGTTTAGGATTGTTAAGTGCAAATCTACAGAGCCTCAGTACAAATCAGCATGGTACACATCATGTTATCATTACTAACTTATTTAATATTCATTACACATGCACTAAGTGTAAAACGAGAAGGGCATAACCTTACGGAAAAATCGCGGTTGCTGCGGTTTTTGCATTCCTCTGCGGTTTGCTCGTCAATATTGCGATATTGCAGTTATCGCGACAGCCCTACTATATACTGATTGCTGCTCAAGGAAACAATTTCGTATTATTATCAATGTTGACAACAGCGTAATGCTTAATATTTTTGGGGGGAAACCATGCTACATTTTTTTCAAGATTCTTGGCTAAAAGAAAATGTTCAAAAGAACAGTTTATTTAAAATATCTTTTGTTGTAACATCATAATTAAAGGGGTCATGAACTGTATAGGTCCACTATAATGTTATCAAGAATTTTACATAAAAAAAACAATTTAGAAGTAATACGGCTATTTTTCTCTCCTGTGTTGACTCTCATCAGAACGCTCTGTTTGAATAGACGTGGTGGATTGTAGACTCTGTAGTAAACACCCACTGCTATGATTAGCTAACAGTTGTGTAAGTTTGACAGCCTACACACTTCATAGATGGACGCCGCTGCTGTGATTTAGGTTAAAAACACATAAATACTCATATCAAACGATCTGTAATAACAGACAAAGCAATAGTGACCACGTAATAAAAACAGTTACTCACACTTGTGTGTTGTGACATTACTGTCTGATCCAATATAGTCGGCACAGCATCGTCCTTTAGTTTCAATCTTTCTGAAAATCTGCATCAAATTGTGCCTTGTTTGTAAACGAATCCATGGTGAAATGAAGTGAATGAAGGACCAAGTTCTTATTGACGTGGTCAGGATCTTTATTAAAAATAAAGTTCATCCACGCTCAACTTATGTTTTGGTGCTCAAGCGACTCAGAAGTGTGTATGATGGTCAATGCACAACGTATTGCTTCGGAGCCATCTTATTTTGGTTTCTGCATAGACCTGCGTTTGGCTCTCGTTATTTACACTACATGCACGAATAAGTGGGAGGGGCTAAACAGGCAGTGATGTAGAAGCAGGCGTTGATCTTCCTCTGCGGAGGCGGGGTTTAGCCACACTATTACGTCATAAAGTGGCACATTCCACAACCTGTCATTTTGGCAGATTGGCTTCAATATAAGCTGTTTTTAGACTAATGAGAAAGATTTAAGTTCTGAAACTCACAGGATGTTTTTGTAGTACAACGACCTCTTATATGTCAAAAGATCAAGGGAATTTTGATTTCTCAGTTCATGACCACTTTAAATTTACTGTCACTTTTGATTTATTTAATGCATCCTTGCTGAATAAAAAGTGCACTAGGTTTTGAAACAGAGCATATCTCTACGCTGAACTCAACTTAAACGTCCCGCCCAGAACACAGGCTGCAGTCCATCACAGCAGGCGCATGTCTGCCATTTTGACTTACAGGCCACCATTACGTGGCTCAAAATGAACGAGCAGTTTCACAGGCGCTTATGTCTGTAGTCTTCATCTCAGAGCAGTAATCCACTCCGCACAGCCTACATGATGTCAGGGGTGGGTGGCCCTCCTCAGAGAGCGGGAATTTGTGCACCGGGCCACTCTATGGTAGTACATTCTACTGCGATGGTTATCAGTTGCTATCTGTAGCCGTGTGTTTGTGTGCAGTAGACAGGGGAGAGGCTCTTAAGGGCTAAATGAATCCTGATTCCCCTGATATTTCTCTCCCGCTGGGGACTTCCTCTCCCAGCCTGCCACTGACGATGTGTGATGCGTTCCTCAGGGAGAGAGCAGTAATAAGCAAGGAACACACAGCTCCTTGACTGACGGCGCTACTGCTGCGCCGTCGTTGCTAACGTGCGCACACTTGCACGCTCTCAAAGATGCATATGCGCTAATAGACACCTATCAGCATGTGCAACGGATGTGTGAAACTTTTGAATGCAAGGAAACTTAACAAATACTCTCGGACGCTGTGTGAATGGGAAACTGCAGATCCATGAGAAATCACAACTGAGAAATCATTCAAATGTTTCCTCTAGACAGAAAAAAAGAGGTAAAGGGATAGTTCACCCAAAAAAGAAAACTCTTTACAAACTTGCATGACTTAATTTCTTTGGAACATGGCAGAAGATATTTTGAGAAATATCTGAGTGTTTTTTGGTTCATACAATGGAAGTCAATGGGCACCACAACTGTTTGGTTACCAACTGATCAACCACTGATTTTGGGGAAGAGGCTGTAGAATAGATCTATACACCTTAAAATGTTTTAGCCGAAGCACAGAACTACAATCCTGTTGGTATCTTTAAGAATAATCAATTTAGCCAAAATACTGAAGGAAAAAAAAATTAAACTCCAAAAAGATGGATTAGGATCTGTGCAAAGACAGTAGGGATGCACCGATACCGGTATACTGGTATCGGTATCGGGCCCGATACTGAGCTCCTGTACTCGTACTCGTTAAAATGCCACGATACCAAACGCCGATACCACACAGAATGTGATAAGCCCCATATTCAGACAATGAAACACCGACAACAGACAGCAGAATGGAGTTATTAGAGATTAAGGATGTCTACAAAGTATATGTATTAGGGATGCACGATATATCGGCCACCATATCGGTATCGGCCGATAAATGCTCATTTTTTCTGTTATCGGTATCGGCCTGATAAGAACATTTGGCCGATTACCTTAAAGACGATAATAATGCATTATTTCCTTCAGAGACAGTTCAGATGCGCGCTGTTCGTTTGCAGCCGTTTGTGCAATTGTACGTTGTAATATTGCGTTTATTTTATGCACGATATCTGAGTTATCTCATATAGAATGCGTTTGGTTAAGTTAAAAAGAGCGCTTCAGTTTACCAGTGATCGTCTTTAGCTCAGCGCACGCAGTTCAAACAGCAGTGCACAACATTAATAACTATGATTGGGAATGTTGTGTATATAACATTCTAATGAGAACATTATTATAATAAAACAATGTGAATTCTTTGGGTTTAGTTGCTGAGTTTCAACGCGTTGATATGGGAAGAGCGCATCCACAACAAGATCACACATTCTGACTATAGCACGCAATAACTGCATTATTTTGTACATATATAAGTTGTAATATTATGTTCATGTTGTATAAATATCAGGTTCCTAGAGTAATAAGCTGAGCCGCAAAACGCTTCCAGGCTTACCAGTTCATTCAGCTCTTCAGCTTCAGCACGCGCAGCTCAAACGCTGCTATTTAAAACAGTGGTATTAATTTACTTTTTCAAAATCATTGATACATCATTAATAACAACAACCACTTGTATTTTCTCTTATTATTTTCATCAACAAAATGGTTTAGTAATTAAAATCATTTAACTATTGTCTGTGCAGAGGCTATTCCATTTTATTGATCTATGGCACATTCATTTAGATTCTTTACACGTGTAATGATGTCCAGAGACTTGTTTGCATTATTTATGCATTATTTTATTAATTTGTAAGACTTTTTTATGACTAAATTTGGTAATGGGAGAGTAAAATATTTTTAAAACGTACACCGTTCAAATTAGGCTGCTTATGTTGAAGTGTTTGGAATGTGGCTTTTAATGATGAGACCTTTATAATCAGGCTCTCAAAAAGTATATAACAATTTGGATATAGACTTATCGGCCAACATATCGGTTATCGGCTTTCAAAAATAAAGTATAATCGGTTATCGTATCGGCCAAAATTTTCATATTGGTGCATCCCTAAATATTTTGAATGAATATACCGTTAAAACATTCTGTATAACGCCTGTATAGCTGATGTGCGCGAGTTGATAAGCAAAGCGCGCTGAGTGGATTGAGTGCGCGGTGGCGCAGATGCGCGAGCTTGTCGAGTGAATATACCTTTCTCACAGACATCACTGGAAAGTTTGTAGTTCAGTCGGATACGTCAAAAAAAAGTAAGTAAAACAATGCACAAGTTACTAAACGGTAGGGAGAGAGAGAGAGAGCGCAATTCTGTTGTGTGATCTTTGATGTTCACTCACTTAGCACACGCATCATTTGGATTAAAACTAAATCATAAAAAAAAAACATTCATATGGGCATTCACTATAAACATAATTTATTTTAAACCTTAGGCATACACGACTTTCTGGCGAAAGTTAATCTAGCAGCCTGTGTGAAATGCGCTAGTTGTCCCTCTCATTCTGCACCAGTACAAATACATGCACGCGTTGCGCGGGTTTTACTTGCTTGATTGTTTCTGCATTAAATGAGTGGGCTTTGGAATAATAACGGCACACGTTCAGAAAAAAAAAAAACGGATTCTATTTCTGAAAATATCACAGTTTCGGAGATTTATACCGAGTGGTTCCCTGCATTATTACAGCAAAGCGCATGATTACAGTACTAAGCTGCTGCAATGTAGCAGCTCTAATGCTATTAAATTAAAGATGATGTACCACAGAGCAAAAAAAAATTAACAGTGAAAGTAACAAAAAACTTGTAAAATACATTTTAATGAACACAATTAAGTGTGAAAATAACAGAAGGAAATACAGTGAAACCAAAAATTATTCAGACACCAAATATAATTTTTGATATTTTTTTACTAGTGGGTGCAGGACACTATAGTTAATTTATGTAAGTGAGGATAGCAAAATAAAGTAAACTGTGACAAATTATACCCAAAATTTCTTCATACAGTGGACTACCAGTAAAACTGATACAAATTTGGGACCAAAAATTATTCAGACCGAGTTTGGGAAGAAAAAAAAATTGAAGTTCAGGTTTGCATGAAGCTGGGTGACCGCATGCCCAGGAGACTACAGGCTGTCATTAAGGCTAAGGGCTGCCCGACTAAGTATTGATAGTTGTGTAAATACTGTCATACTAACAGCTGTCTAATTTTTGGTTGATTGTAATACATTACATACCTTTCTATCAAAGTTATCTAACATTATCAAGCTGAATTTGTTCTGACTCAGTTTAACTCTGAGTTCTTGTTATATTGTATTACCATTTTCTAAACTATAGCGAATAAACTGTGATAATGTAAGAAATGTTGAAGGTGTCTGAATAAATTTAGGTTTGACTATCTATTTGATAAATGAAGTTAACCAACTAACATTATACATACTCCTTTGGTTTCTGTCCCCAATATTTAAAAAATTTACAAATGCAATAAAAATATTGGTATCGGTACTCGGTATTGGCAAGTACCAAAAATAAAAGTATCGGGCGAGTACTGGAAAAAGTGGTATCGGTGCATCCCTAAAAGACAGTGTTCAGAATTTGTGTAAAGTTCACAAATATCATCTCCTGTGGCTCTATTTTTACTTCTGAGGAGTTTGAAGAGCATATCTGATAGATGTAAGAAAAGTTGACAGTTAAACGCACCATATGAAATAGCATACTAATCTTACCATATCTGCCATACAGTAAAATTTACACTCTTCTGGGAAAATGGACCACAAATACGGATGACTCATGCTATATTGTACATTTTTGTCCAATCAAAAGCTCTATAATAATGTCCCTTCCTTTTATGCCACCAGAAGGATCATGTGGCACTGAAGACTCTGATGGCTTTGCCATAAATGCAGCATGGTGAGCATTTCCTTATTTTTTACTTTTTTTAAACATTTAAAAATCTTACTGACTCCAAACTCTTGAACGATAGTGTATATTTGACAGAGCATGCGGTAACACTTTATTTTAAGGGTCTCTTAGTTGCTTATTAGCATGCATATTACTAAAATATTAGTCATTTATTAGTACTAATTAGACCCAGATTAATGACTTATTCTACATCCCTAATCGTAACCCAAATAACATTAAAGGGGTCATATGATGCTTTTTTAAAGATCATTATTTTGTGTATTTGGTGTATATATATGTATAATATGTTGGCATGCTTTAATGTTCAAAAAAAAACATTATTTTTCAAATACTGTACATTATTGTAGGTACTCTATGCCCCGCCTCTCTCAAACGCGTTGTTTTCTACAAAGTCCTTCCTTCCGACAAGCGCAGTCTGCTCTGATTGGCCGGTTGACCCAGTGCATTGTGATTGGCCGAACACCGCAAGCACTCGTCGGAAATGTAACGGCCCTTACCATAATCGCGAGCTTCATCTTTCAAAATAAACGTAAAGACGGAGCCCG
Source organism: Sinocyclocheilus anophthalmus (assembly GCA_018155175.1). Taxonomy (NCBI): domain Eukaryota; kingdom Metazoa; phylum Chordata; class Actinopteri; order Cypriniformes; family Cyprinidae; genus Sinocyclocheilus; species Sinocyclocheilus anophthalmus. Next base: position 109,263 of record JADLZN010005775.1, read on the forward strand.
AAAGGGGAACAGAGTCTCGTGACAGACCCAGAAAAACAAAAAACCTCCCCCCCCCCCAAAAAACTGATGAAGCTGGTTATGTGTTTGCAGTACACAAGCCACGTTAAAACAGTTGTCTCCACTGTGATGTGACCCCCTCCTCTCGCTCTCTCTCGCTCTCTCACTCTCTCACACACACACACACGATGCGCAAAACTCCGCATTTGAAAAGTCAATAAGCAAATACTAAACTAATAACAAAACAGTAGCTGAATCAGAAGCGCCAGATTGTCATAGCAAAGTCAGAATTACCTCCTATCCTAGGTTCATGAAACGGTCGTCCATAAAATGCATTGCTGTTCTGTTGCAAGTAATCCTAAAGATTCCTAAATGCATCTACTTTCGGAAGGCCAAAATAAAGCGCTTTTGCTGGTTTTTTTTTTTTGTTTTTTGTTTTTTTTTTTTTTGTCTCACCTGAAACACACTAGCATTCCCTGACAGGGCTGCCGTTCAACACTAACTCGGTTATCTGAAAAACACACATTTCTTTGTGTGAACATTTGGGTGGCATTATGCTAATATTTCCACATATAGTGACGTAGATATGTGGGGGTGTGGTAGAACGAGCCGTTTTAGGGGGGCGTAGCAGAGTCTTAACTTTGACAAAGAATATCTATTTGGTTTTGAGACTAGTCTTTGCAACTTCATGGATCTTATCTATCAGCTTGTAAAACTCCAAAGAGAAAGGAAAACTTGAAATCGCATCATATGACCCCTTTAACCCCTTACTAACTATTAATAAGTAGCAAATTAGGAATTTATTAAGGGAAAAGTCATAGTTAATAGTGAATAAGTGTTCCCTATTCTAAAGTGTTACAGAGCACGCTAGCATAAATAGTAGATGACCTAAACGAAATAAATCCACAAAACTCCTATTTTGATGTTTTAAAGTCTCCTAAGAGCAACATCTGAGCAATAAAATGTTATTGTGGGTGTGCATATATCTATATTTGAGTGAAAATGTGACTGTGTTGGAGGGGAGGGTTTGCAATGTCAGAAAATAAAGTCAAATGTGCCATTTTGAGGATTATTTTAATCAGTGAGAAGAGCAAGTGTGAGTGAGTGAGTGAGAGTGCTGTCAGTCTGGAACATGGAACTGAATGTATGAACGCCCAGATTTCCACGAGCTGCTCTCCACCACCCAATTAATCACGCACATTATTCCAACGTTAAATAAATATGTTGATTGTATCCTTGCTGAGAAAAATGAAAGTGTTTCTCTGGAGGAGAAGGGCATGGTTAAAGCTCAGGGCGTATGTGGCGTGTGAGTGGCGTGTGGTGTGGTGTGTGTGTGTGTGTGTGTGTGTGTGTGTGTGTGTGTGGGTGTGTGTGTGTGTGTGTGTGTGTGTGTGCGTGTGTGTGTGTTTGTGTGCGTGTGCGTGTAGAATCTGCAGGTGGTGTGTCAGGGCGATGGTCAAATGTGTCCTCTACACCTCCTCTCCATCCACACACCTGAATCAGAGCTGACACCAGAAAAAATCCTTATAGTCTGCAACACACGCACGCACACACACACTCACTCACTATCTCCTCATCGCTATCTCCCACACATTCATTCACACATGAGGGATGCATATCACAATGTAAATAGATTGTCTATGACAACATTTTCTACGTCTCAATAAATGATTTTGTTTAGCGGTCATTTGTCATGTTTTCAAGCGATAGCTTTAAACAAGCATTTTCAGAGAGCTAAAGCGTTTGTCAGTGTAAATTATTATCTATGCATTTAATATAACTTACACTAAAGCAATAAGCTGCAAGAGGCCATGCATTACAGTGAATTTACCATGGAATAGGGGCACACTTACTTTACTGTGGTAAAACTATTGCAATTCACAGTCTGCTGGCAAAAGCAAAGTAATACAAAATTACATTTACAAATATTTATTAGGGACGCAAAACAGATCAGAGTAAGATGTCAAGAAACTTTTTAACGTTATCAGTATCTGTATACAATTAGAAAGATGGGCCAATATTTAAACCAATAAATTATTGTTAAATGATCATTATTTTTAATTGGTCTACATATTGTTACAAAATAAAATATTAGCATTAGTATTTAGTACAAATTAATAATATTTAATAATAAATAAAATATTGTTTTATGTACATAAAACATTTACTTAAAGTAAGATTTGTTATATTGTTGAAAGTTAGATGTCCATTAAAAATTGTAATTATTGATATAAGCTTCTGGTTTCTTATAATATAATAGGTATCAATAAATATTATTGTCAGTTATCAAGATAAAATGTTTCTAATGTTATCTATAAAATATTAATCATGTCAGTTAGTTGTATACAGTAATAAACATGGATAGTAGGAAATATTAATGCGATTATCAATAAAAAAAGGTGACATCTATAAAATATTAATAATATCAGTATCTGTAAAATATTTTTGTAAATATGGTTATTGGAAAATATGTACAATAATGGTTAGCAATAAAATACGATGATTCATCTGTAAAATTAATTATCGTCTTAGTAAAATTATAATGACCAGTATGACACATATTAACGTACGGTTATCAAGAGAATAGTGAGGATCTGACAATCTAAAATATTACTGGTTATATTGTTAAAATATATTAATATAATTACAATTTTATATTATGATTATACTACTTACATAAAATAGTTCTTATAATTTATATTATCTGTTATCTATTATTTGTAAAATATTAATAATTATTATTGTGGTATCAGACCACTAATGAAATTTTCATATCAGTGCATCCTCCTTATCACAACCAGTCAGTCTAAGAAAAATGATCCATTTTACAAGGCATCACGACACAGATAGCTTGTAACGTGGCACACCTGATGCTTTACCTATAAATTAACGTCTCTGGTCGTGAGTTCACAGACTATCCGGCCCAACAACACCTCCAATCGCGTCCTCTACCGTCAATTACAGCCCCCCCGTTTTCTGTCCACCTGACCAGCGACGTTCGACGTCTGAACTTCCGTAACCTCTATTCTTCCCCCATCTCTCCTCAGTCTTTCGTTTGATCCAGCAGTTTAATAACCTCAAGTGCTGTCATGGTCGGTTTTTGAAAAATGGCTCCCATAAAACATAACAGCCTCAATCAGGCAGTGGAGATTCACCCAGCTCCGACTATCTCCCAGTGTCCCCTTGTCTCCCGTCGCCGCCTTAATGAATTAGTGCTGAAATATGCAGTGGCACCTCAGTCATTAGCACAAACGTGCATCTGTGATTTAATACCATTTTTCCCAATGTTTGCTGTGGAGATGGTCGTGGCTGACTGGCATGTTGAAATATTTGAACCCTATCAGACAATGGGATAAGACCAGCCTGTTGCTCCTGAGTATATCAATGGTAAATCCCAGCTGATTTACAAAGCATTAACATTTTACCGAGCCCCGAATTAAAAAAATTAAAAAACTCATTGATTTACACAACTACGCTCCCTTGCCTTCAATTTTCTTTATTTCTAGCCAAAGTAGGTGATGACATTTTGAAAATAAATACTAGGCTAATTAAATACTCGATGGCAGAGCAGCGTGTGGTTGATGGACTGGCGTAGTGTGGAGTTGAGTGGAGAGAAGGGGGCTGCCACCGGTGCTTCTTTGAATGCTGGAATTCATGTGAAAGTGAAAAGTGTCCTTTTTTACCCAGACAGATATGCTACATTGAGAAGTTTGGGGTCTGTAAAATCTTAGGGTAATCAGAATTTGCTAAAAGCAATTCCACAATGCAAAAAAAAAAAAGTTCTAAAATAAATGTCATTTTCTTTGTGGAAACTATAAACTACATGTACATGTTCAAAAGTTTGGGGTCAGTAAATTTTTGAATGCTTTTGAAAAAAGTCTCCTATCCTCACCAAGGCTGCATTTATTTAATCAAAAATACAGAAAAATCTTTTGACACATTCTAAATGTCTTTACTCCCACTTTATCAATTTTAATGCATCATGCTGAATAAAAGTATCAATTTATTTTATATATAGTTCCCTCGTTTTAGTAGACTGTGTCCATGTTGTACTAATTTGTTCCCTCATTTTCATCAAAACAAGGGAACAAATTAGTTCAAAGTGGCTACGATTTACTAAAATGTACTAAATGTGAACAAATTAATTCTTAATTTGTGACCACTATTTAACTAAAACAAAGGAACAAATTCTTAAACGATGGCCACAATATATGTAGACACATTTGTTTTCCACATCATGTGAGGCTCCACACTTTCCGACCCCAAATTTGACCTGTATTGTATGACAATAAGCATAAGATTTTGGGCTGATTTGATACAGAAAAGAGGCTGGTTATTAAACTCACAGTAAAGCTAATGTTAATGAAACTTTTAGTAACTCATTTAAGTTATTCTGTCTGTGCATACAGATGAATTGATGTGACACTCAACAGGCTACCAAAGTTTGAGCAAAGTCCTGAAAAATAAATAAAAAAGCACAAAATTAATCAACATGTTGTAAGAATAGAACTTCTCCCGAGTGAATTAGCACCTTCATTTTTTGTGTCAAAAATTAATTGTATCCCTTTCCAGCTTTCCCAATGAGATATTAAAATGAGATGTAAAGCAGAGGGGGTGGGGACCGCTGATTGTGCTAATTGATGCATTCAGAACACTGTGTGGGACCTGGGGACGCTACGCCACACAGGGGATGTCAGTGCCTCTAAAGATGGCAGCATATCTGCCTCACCATTTATAGTCTTTAATCAAAATCTACAAGCGGAAATGTGCTGTACAGACAGCGTGGGCTCCCTAATTCCAAAGCACCATGGGGTTCAGTTTAAGGGAATAAAAAGAAGAAAAAGTAAACCTTCCAAGAATTCTTTGACTTGTTTCGGCATGGAAGTTAGCCAGGCTTGCATAAGGAAATACATGAGCTGGAAATCAACTGTAACTGCAATTATATTGTGCATGACACGAGCAGTTCAGGAAGTAATCACAGTTACCCCACATGGAAATGAAGAACATACTCACTTTACTCTTAGTTTAAAACACAGCTTTTCAAAGTTTACGGTGCGCCAGATATAAGTAGACTTCACTTCCTCACATTCAAATCTGCCATGTTGATAGTTCACGTGAGAGCCAATGAAGTTTATGCACAGTTTCTTCTTCTCCACATTCTTCTGTGCTCTTTGCTTATGTCAACAAAGACATTCTCATGAGCATCATTAATCCACCGGATCTGAATGGCGTACTGTCAGTAAATTATAAATCAAATATCGTTCTTCACGCCGATAAAAACATGAATAATGCAGGCATGAATGACATGAGGGTGAGTAAATGAGGAAAAAAAATGAAAACTATTCCTTACACTGTAAAAAAACATTTGACAAGAAAATACCGTTTCAGTCTTTCTACTTCAAAATGACATGTTTAACTCAATGTGTCACTTGCCGTTTATTGGTCATTTTTGAGAAATTTACTAAGAATTTTTGAGTGAAAACTGTTTCTACATCATTTTTCTTTAAGTGTAGAAGACATTTACATAATTAAAATGAATGTTGTTTTAATTATTTTAAAGTCTACAGCCAATAATAGAACAAGTTTTGTAAGTTTTCTTTTTTTAACAAAAATCAAATATGAATTCATTGCTCAGTTTTATTTTTCAATAAAGCCATTGCCTATTCAACAGAAAGATTTTTTCAAAAGAAAGTGAAACATGCAGTTGCTTGTTTTTCAAAGTGTTTTTTCCCCAATTAAAACAACTTAACTGCTAACAATATTGACTCCTTAAGGTTAAATAACTTTTCAAGTCAAGTGAGCTTTATTGTCATTCCGCCATATGTGGAGACTTACAAAGGAACGAAATGCTGTGCCTAACAGAACCACGGTGCTGCACACGTATACATTTCCCCCTCATCTGTAAGTAAATTTGGACAAAAGCATTTGTAAATGTAAAAGAAAAAGTAAAAGACCTTCTCTGTCACAGCATGTCAAGATTTTGAGATTGGAAAAACTAGACTGCTCTGAACAAAGCTAGACATTAACCACTAAACACTTCCAACATCTACTGAAAAACCTTCCCAGAAGAGTGGAATCTAGGGTTGTGACAGTGAGGAAATTTTCCCACCGGTTAATCGACGTGTGACAACACTGATAATACCGGTATCACCGTGGGGGCAGTAGGGCTGTCAAATTTTTTTTTTCCGAATTTCAAATATTCGTTGAATTTAAAATAAAAATCCACATTCGAATGCAAAAACGTTGCATTCGACTTTTAGGTGTGCGTTAAGGAGGCAGCCTTATCAGCGGCACACGAGATGCGATGACGATGTAGGTGTCATTGCATTATAATGTTTTTGTTAGCCTGTCCAGTTGAAGCCACTAGATGTGGCGCTGCTGCGTTGTTCATTCAAAATATTGTGGGAAAAGAGAAAATCAATGCGGAGAAGATCTTGTTTACACTAAAACCGAACCCAAGCCGTTCACCCATAGCATATATTTCACGGCATTTCTTCACCCTAACGGAAATTATGCATTTTAAATTCTAATATAATTTGAATATTGATAATATTTAAGTGCAAAATTTGAATTTAGTTTTTCAGCCTTTTTGACAGCCCTAGGGGGCAGGGGCGTTCCCTCTTTTCCTCGCTTTCCTTCGATTTTAAATAGCTTGTAAAAGCGGCGTGCACATTTTACGTTCACTTTCAAATAGCGGCAATTCGGAATAAAGCAATTGTTAGTTTTTAGTTTGTTTGAATTTTTCCTCTTTTCCTCGCTTTCCTTCGCATTTAAATAGCTTGCAAAAGCGGCGTGAGCATTTTACTTTCACTTTCAAATAGCAACAATTTCGGCGTCAATTACTTGAATGCAACAACAAAATAACAACGTCTAACTCACTTTAGCGTATATATAAAACAAAGAAATTTTATTAACAAAACAAATAAAAAATACACCACGCTATAGGGCAGGCTATGCCTAATATAAAAAAATTACTTACATAAAGTTTAAATAGGTATAAAAAACTGGAAATAGGTAAAAATTAACCAACTAAATACGAACGTAAGAATGTTTATTAGCAAAACGAATTGAAAGTCTTGGAGGCCGGCATTCACCTTGATATCAATAAATACATAAATTACACAAGTTATAAATAAAGAAAAATCTGCAAACACTGTGGAACCAATTAAACAAGAACGAATGTTTAAAAACACTTCCACATCACCTAGATAACCGTCAAAAGTCACATTAGCTTTCAATCCAAAATAACTGCCCAACGGCGCTTTTGCATTTGTTGCGAAACGGGGGGGGGGGGGGGGGACATCCGCCATCGTCGTGTTCTGTCTCACCTAATCACCTCCACCATCACTCTCTTGTCAGTCCGCTCGACTCCTCTCCTCACTGGAGAAATGAAATCTGGTCTGTGATGCAACTGTCGTTCAACTGCATTGAAAATCCGCATTCAGTTTTTAATTGTAGTGTCTGTTTTTTTACTGAACTAAATAATTTTTATTACTATAAAAAATCTAAACGACGGTGGGGGTCGGTGCCAAGGTGGGCAAGTGACGTAACCGGTGTTGCGGCTTAACAATGGTATCACCGTTAGCACCGTCTATCGCGGCAAGCCTAGTGGAAGCTGTTAAGAAAAATCAACCCATTATTAAATTACATGTTCGATAAGCTCAACAAACTGTTCAATAATGTTTACAATGTTCAAAATAGATGAGGAGTTTTTGTATCTGCATACTTTTGGCCAGGTAAAGTTCTTTTGAGCACTTGTTGAGCAATAATTTGAAAAGGGGACTTATTAAAACAAAACTATATGAAATATGATAACTTATGCGATTAGAAAACACAAAGAAAAATGTGTACCAAGCAAGACAAACCAAACCACCCTGTCATTTATGGACCAACCCTCTCCCTTCATACTTTTGCAATGTTTTCACCTTAAAAGAAGAAAACACAGGCAGAGTGAGAAAACACAGACTTATCTCAGGCCACTTCTAGAGCTTCATTTTTAAAGTGTCAAGCAATTTGTTTAAAGGCTCAAGTCACGAGTCAAGAGACGGCAGCAAAAAAAGCTGAAAAAAAAGAAGCGGCCTTAATAAAAATTCATAGAATCTGCTCAGCCACAGAAATGGATGGCGACTGAGGGGTCACATTGCATCTGTGGTGGGAAGGTCAGAGGTTGCGTACAGTTCTAAAACAAGACGGTGTGTTTTCATGCATCATATAACAGATAAAGATTTTCGGTGTCGAGCCAGACCGGCGGGGAGGAGGGGGACACGTGCAGGGTCCCGGCATCCACCGTCGTGTGTTAATTCTGTCAAGGTGTCATCCCTCTCTCTCCCTCGCCTATGTCACACACTTCATCTTCAGCGCTCGTCCAGGTAACACGCAGCCGGCCTGCAATGGTCTGTGTTATGACACACGTATAAAATGTTCTATTTTGTACCAAACGCACTACATGCTAAACGCGGTACGTCACGGCAGTTTTTCTTGATCCTTTATTCCGGAGTAATGCGATTATTCTACACAAATGGTGGGGATTTGATTCAGGCCAAAAGCATCGCAGGGCCCCAGCGCTTGGGGCTAGTATTCATCAAGTGTAGAAATTATGTATTGAATGTGTTCTTGTTTATGACATCATTCAGCCGGATGAAATAGAAGCAGAGATTGGTTGCAGTGATTACCGTAAGCTGCCAGTGTTTTCATTACAAACAGCAGACGATTTCTAATAAAAAGATTAGAGGTGTATGGCATCTTCAGAATCATGTCATGGAGTGAATTTATCATGACCAGGACACTAGCGACCCCATTTTCCACAGCTGTAAAATAGATGTACGGTACATTTCATTTTTTATATTATTTTAAAAATGGTCCAGCGGTGACAGCCGTTACAGCGCTCAGTTTGGAAAAGAATCTGATGGCAAAAAGTGTCTGCTCTTTTGATTCTTATAGCTAATAGTTCAATGCTTGTTAGTTCTAAATACTGAATGCAATCATAAAGAACACATGATGTCATGGCACTTGGTGCTATTTTCCACAACTATTAGGAGCGTAATGATGATGATGATAAGACATTTTTCATGAGCACCAAATCAGCATATTATAATGATTTCTGAAGTATCATATGACGTAGGCTACGTTCACACTGTCAGTTTTTGGGATTGACAACCGCATTTACTTACAGGTGTGAGTTTCGAAATGTCCCGTTCACTCAGCAGCTTACAGTAGTGTCTCGAATGCTGTATATATGAACATGCAACGGGAGTCAAGCCCGTATTCTTTACCAGTTACCATAGCGACAGTGAACCAAGTAATATGGCGACATCCATAAAAATGAAAGTCTTATCACTTTCTGTCACGACAAGAGTCTAATTGAGCTGTAAGTTCATCCATCAAATCTTCATTAACTGACAGCAGCTTTTATATTTGGGTGGAGAGCGGTGAATTTGAGTCGCGCACAGAACACAAAACTGACGGGAGCGGCTCCAGTGGAGACTGGATCTTTACATTTTAGATGACACACAGCTCATTTCTCCGTCACTGTAAGTTACTAAAACCACACATGAAACCACACAACACATGGTAAACACGTGTTTGTGCAGCAGAGCGGCTCTCTCTCGCACTGTATGACGTGACGGACAACTATTTGTCCAGTCCTGTTCCGTTCACACAGAGCAGGCTTTTCGAGAATGCGGTTGTGAGTCCTGAAAATTTACGGGTGTGAGTTCGGTTACAGAATGCGGTTGTCACGCCTGAAAATAACCATACTGTGCGTGAACGTAACCGTATTAAGGACTCAAAAACAAGACTGACAACCGTATTCTGCTGCTGTGTGAACGTGGCCACTGGGACTGGAGTAATGACTGCTGAAAATTCAGCTTTGCCATCACTGGAATAAATTACATTTTTAAAATATATTAAAATAGAAACAGTTACCTTATTGTAATAATATTTAACAATATTATGGGTTTTTTTCTAAATCAAATAAACAACAATATCATCACCATAAGAAATTTAATATTTACCAACTATTTTACAAATATTGATATTTTATATTTGATATATATATATACAGTGGGTACGGAAATAATTCAGACCCCCTTAAATTTTTCACTCTTTGTTATATTGCAGCCATTTGCTCAAATCATTTAAGTTAATTTTTTTCCTCATTATGTACACGCAGCACCCCATATTGACAGAAAAACACAAAATTGTTGACATTTTTTGCAGATTTATTAAAAAGAACAACTGAAATATCACATGGTCCTAAGTATTCTGACCCTTTGCTCAGTATTTAGTAGAAACACCATTTTGATCTAATACAGCCATGAGTTTTTTTTTGGGAAAGATGCAACAAGTTTTCACACCTGGATTTGGGGATCCTCTGCCATTCCTCCTTGCATATCCTCTCCAGTTCTGTCAGGTTGGATTGTAAACGTTGGTGGACAGCAATTTTTATGTCTCTCCAGAGATGCTCAGTTGGGTTTAAGTTAGGGCTCTGGCTGGGCCATTCAAGAAGTTGTTGTCACAGAGTTGTTGTGAAGCCACTCTTTTGTTATTTTAGCTGTGTGCTTAGGGTCGTTGTCTTGTTGGAAGGTAAACCTTCGCCCAGTCTGATGTCCTAGCACTCTGGAGAAGGTTTTCGTCCAGGAAATCCTTGTACTTGGCCGCATTCATCTTTCCCTCGATTGCCACCAGTCGTCCTGTCCCTGCAGCTGAAAAAACCCCCACAGAATGATGCTGCCACCACCATGCTTCACCGTTGGGACTGTATTGGACCGGTGATGAGCAGTGCCTGGTTTTCTCCACCCATACCGCTTAGAATTAAGGCCAACAAGTTCTATCTTGGCCTCATCCGACCAGAGAATCTTATTTCTCACCATCTCCCAACTCCATGCGGGCTTTCATGTGTCTTGCACTGAGGAGAGGCTTCCGTCGTGCCACTCTGCCATAAAGTCCCGACTGGTGGAGGGCTGCAGTGATTGTTGACTTTCTACAACTTTCTCCTATCTCTCGACTGCATCTCTGGAGCTCATCCACAGTGATCTTTGGGTTCTTCTTTACCTCTCCCACCAAGGCTCTTCTCCCCCGATAGCTCAGTTTGGCGTGACGGCCAGCTCTAGGAAGGGTTCTGGTCATTCCAAACGTCTTTCATTTAAGGATTATGGAAGCCACTGTGCTCTTAGGAACCTTAAGTGCAGCAGACATTTTTTTTGTAACCTTGGCCAGATCTGTGCCTTGCCAACAATTCTGTCTCTGAGCTCTTCAGGAAATTCCTTTGACCTCATAATTCTCATTTACGCTGACATGCACTGTGAGCTGTAAGGACTTATATAGACAGGTGTGTGGCTTTCATAATCAATTCCAATCAGTATAATCAAACAAAGCTGGACTCAAATGAAGGAGTAGAACCATCTCAAGGTTGATCAGTAGAAATGGACAGCACCTGAGTTAAATTTATGAGTGTCACAGCAAAGGGTCTGAGTACTTAGGACCATTTGATATTTCAGTTTTTCTTTTTTAATAAATCTGCAAAAATGTCAACACTTCTGTGTTTTTCTGTCAATATGGGTGCTGTGTGTACATTATGGAAAAAAAATTAACTTATGATTTTAGCAAATGGCTGCAATACAACAAAGAGTGAAAAATTTAAAGGGGTCTGAATACTTTCCGTACCCCCTGTATATATTTTATATATAGATAATTCTATATAATTATATATATATATATATAAACCTCTACTACGGAACATCTATTTAACTTTCTTCCTAAAGAAAATTAAATGTATTTCAGGTTTTTTTTTGCATTGTGGAATTACTCTAGCAAATTCTCATTGCCCTAATGTATTTACTTCAATCTTTATTATTACTGTAATTCCCTATTCTTAATGCAAAAACTGTACTAAAATCTTTAATCAAATTCTTTTTTTTTTATTACTTTTCCCATTCACATCATTGATTTTGGAGACACTCTGGCATACTGTTTTAAACTATAACTTGTCACAATGCTAAAAATCCTAATGGTGCAAACCCAAATGCAAATGTAATGCCTAGGACATTTATTGGAAGTGTTACAGTTAGTTCCTTGGCAATACACATTGTTGGAAGGTGAAGATAAAGATTTAATTAGACATCAAACACACATTTCCCAACCGTTTATTTGAACTGATATCCTTGAGTAACATATACTCATGGCGAACAAATACTGCCACTGGTTCTGCTAATCAACAGCTTAAGGATTCTAATTCCTGATCTGAAGTCTGTTCTTAGCATTTCACTGTTCTCCTGTGTTCAATTGGGACAATTACTAAAAATAGAGCATGTCTGTGCTTTAAGGTGCACAAATTCACCCAGCAGTACAGCCAGGGGCCTTTAAAACACTCTTCGAGTTTCTATATGCTGTCTCTATAGCTGTCTTCTGCTCAGCCCTCATTTCATATCTTATCTATTTACTTATCTGGTGCCTCAGTCTGCCCAAAAGAAACAAATAATTTCAAAACCACTGAGGGGAAGATTATGCTAAACCTCGAATTTGCCTTGCTTGAAAGAAAGCCTCCGCAACGTTCCGCTCAATTTCGACAATACACGATTGTTATGGTAGCATAATGCTAATTGTCTATGGATATAGAAAGGGAAAATACAGATTTTTTCGTCCCCTAAGAGCTGAGCAGTCAAGCTGTGCGTATCTACAAAATAACTTAAACTGGTGTCTGATGGTGAATACGAGGCAAACGGTAAAAGCTGATTGTTAAAGAGAGCGCTTTATAGAGATGCCATCTCTAGTTCAGAAGGAGAGGCGCAGTAGCATTTGCCTTGAAGCTCAGACAACAGCTGAAATATCCTTCCTGAAAGACTGTGACATCAAAGAACTTCTTAGCGCACATCTGTCTGCCATCCAGCAACTGGCAGCGCTTGAGAACTCTGACTTACTGTAGTGAACGTTTTGTGTTCTGCCACCATAAAGTTGTATTATCATGCTACCAATCTACAGTGCCAGTCACAAGTTTGGACACTGATATACCACATAATATTGTAAATCATCGATAAAGTCACCAAAAACTATGAAATAATGACCAAAACATGCTAAACAAATCAAAACTTTTTAATATATGTTTTATCATTACAATAGCCACTCTTTGACTAGATTACAGATCTGCTCAGCCATTTTGATGGCTTTTGCTTCACTAACTGCCTCAAATCAGCCAAATAAAATAAATTAAATAAAATTTCTAATTATCAAAGAGACTTGAATAAAAAGTATGACTGTTTCCACAAAAATACTAAGCAACTGTTTTCAACATTGACAATAATATTCATGTTTCTTGAGCAGCAAATCAGCATATTAGAATGATTTCTGAAGGACCATATGCCACTGAAGACTGGAGTAATGACTGCTGAAAATAAATGACATTTTACAATATATTAAAATAGAAAACAGTTATTTTGAATTGGAATAATATTTCACAATATTACTGTTTTTATAGTAATTTTAACCAAATAAACGCCTTGGTGAGCACAAGAGACGACTTTTCATTAATAATAATTACAGTATACAGTATAAAATGCTAAAAAGAAAATAAAACTGCACATTTGCTGACATGGGTATATTTGAAAATGGAGATAAATGTTCTTTAAAATGATCTTACTTTATCAACGCTCACATCAATTTACCTCATGCTGTGGGGTAAAAGGCCCAGAACGCTGCTATTAAATTAACATGTCTTTTTAATCAAAACAAACTTTGTTTTTATTTTATTATTATTATTTTTTACATACATTTTGTTGCTATCGCAATGTTCAAAAAAATCCTTTTAGCCCCATTGTTCCTCATTATAATTATATGAGTGGCTGTGAATGTGGAAAGTCAGCCAAGATTCCATCAGGGAGAGAAAAAGAGAGATTAAAAAAAGAAACAGAGCATTTTTGTTTTCTTCTCCACAACCCCTGTCTGCTGATTTACGAGTGGACACCACACTATTGTTTACTGTTAATTGCTATTAAATTATACCATAGTTCCATGCAAGATGACATTTCGCCTCAAGTAGATATACTGCTGGCAGCACTTCCACCCAGCGTGAATTCAAACAACAGCATGGCCTGTAAATTTGAATGTAAATACATCCATGTAGGAGGGATAAAAAAATGAGAGTAAGCCATCATCTGCCGGATGTGACAGACACAGGTAAGACCATCAAGGAGGACGCCAAGCTGATGAGAAGAGACGAGACCTGGCGAAAACAATGGCCCTGGACAGTCTCACAATAGCTTCATTAGAAGGGTTAACGTTATCAAGGCTTGGGGGGAATGAGTGGAAATATCAACCCCTGCTTAATATGGAACCTTCTGGAAGGCACAGCTTCCATAAGGTTCCATCATCTTGACGGCGAGGTGATTATGTTTGGTAATCTGATGCTCGTTAAGACGTAAGCGCTGGCATCATGTGATGGAGGAGATGGGTATCGGTGAAAAATACAGGAAAAAAAGAGGCACATACTGATAATACACACAAAGGCATAGTGAGAAGTTAGTGGTTCAAATCTCAGTTCTGGCACTCAGCTTAGATTCATTACTTTTCATCCAAAGATTTGTTAATCCACCCAAAAAATGGCAATTCTGGTAAGTGTATTGTTCCAAACCTGTACAACTTTCTTTTTCCGCAAAACACACACACAACATTTTTTTGAAGAAGAAGAACCAAACAAAATTGGAACCTATTGACTTTCTTTTATTTAAAAAAAAAAACGTTTAAAACATTTTTAAATTATATTTTTTAGTGTGCGTGTCACACAGGTCCGGAACGATACAAGGGTGAGCAAATGATAGTGAAGTGATGTGTGGTCAGGGATGGTGACCCATACTCGGAATTTGTGCTCTGCATTTAACCCATCCAAGTGCACACACACAGTAGAGAACACACACCCCCGGAGCAGTGGACAGCCAATGGGGAGTAGTTGGGGGTTTGGTGCCTTGCTCAAGGGTCTCACCTCAGTCATGGTATTGAGGGTGGAAGAGAGCACTGGTTATTCACTCCCCCCACCGACAATTCCTGCCGGGCCTGAGACTCGAACCCGCGGGGTTCAAGTCCGACTCTCTAACCATTAGGCCACAACTGCCCATTAAAGGTCTGTCAGAAGTGGGATGATGGCAGAATTTTCATTGCATAAACTATCCCTTACAGTACTAAACTTGTAGCTGGATCATTGGTGACAAATACTACCTCAAATATTGCAAAGTATATGGAACTAAAAATTACCACTGAAAGTTTCGCATGTTACCATTTTTATAATTTTACTAATTTTATATATACATTATGTTGTTAAATTTGGCAACGTACTGTAATATTTATTTCTGTAATCGATATATAAAGTTTGCCCTTTTATTAATAAATCTGCACTTTCAATTGGCAGAATTTCTTTACTTGTTGAGCATTTAATTCAAAGCTCAATAAATATGAAATATTGTACATTTTGTACAAATATTAATGTGTCTTAAATATATACAGGTGGTACGGAAAGTATTCAGACCCCCTTAATTTTTTCACTCTTTGTTATATTTCAGCCATTTGCTAAAATCATTTAATTTAATTTTTTTTCCTCATTAATGTACACAGAGCACCCCATATTGACAGAAAAACACAGAATTGTTGACATTTTTGCAGATTTATTAAAAAAGAAAAACTGAAATATCACATGGTCCTAGTATTCAGACCCTTTGCTGTGCACTCATATATTTAACTCAGGTGCGTCCATTTCTTCTGATCATAACCTTGAATGGTTCTACACTTCATTTGAGTCAGCTTTGTTTGATTTACTGATTGACTTGATTAGGAAAGCCACACACCTGTCTTTATAAGACCTTACAGCTCACAGTGCATTTTCAGAGCAAATGAGAATCATGAGGTCAAAGGATCTGCCTGAAGAGCTCAGAGACAGAATGGTGGCAAGGCACCGATCTGGCCAAGGTGTACAAAAAAAAATTTTTTTATTATTTTTTTTTTTTTTCTGCTGCACTTAAGGTTCCTAAGATCACAGTGGCCTCCATAATCCTTAAATGGAAGACGTTTGGGACGACCAGAACCCTTCCTAGAGCTGGCCGTCCGGCCAAACTGATCTATCGGGGGAGAAGAGCCTTGGTGAAGAGGTAAAGAAGAACCCCAAGATCACTGTGGCTGAGCTCCAGAGATTCAGTAGTCGGGAGATGGGAGGAAGTTGTAGAAAGTCAATCATCACTGCGCAGCCCTCCAACCAGTCGGGCTTTATGGCAGAGTGGCCCGACGGAAGCCTCTCCTCCATGCAAGACACATGAAAGCCCGCATGGAGGTGTGAGATGGTGAGAAATAAGATTCTCTGTTCGGATGAGGCCAAGATAGAACTTTTGGCCTTAATTCTAAGCGGTATGTGTGGAAAAACCAGGCACTGCTCATCACCTGTCCAGTACAGTCCCAACATTGAAGCATGGTGGTGGCAGCATCATGTGTGGGGGTGTTTTTCAGCTGCAGGACAGGACGACTGGTTGCAATCGAGGGAAAGATGAATGCGGCCAAGTACAGGGGGATATCCTGGCCGAAAACCTTCTCCAGAGTGCTCAGGACCTCAGACTGGGCTGAAGGTTTACCTTCCAACAAGACAAGGGTCATTACCCTAAGCACACAGCTAAAATACCGCAGGATTGTCTTCACACAACCTCTGTTGACTGTTCTTGGGTGGGAATGATTGCCCACCAGAGCCCTGACTTAAACCAATGAGCATAATACTCTTGGAGAGAACATAAAAAAAATTGCAGCTGTCCCCCAACGTTTTACCGCCCACCTGAACATAACTGGATAGGTCTTCAAGGAGGCATGGCAAGGATCCCCAAATCCAGGTGTGAAAACCCTGTTGCATCTTTCCCAAAAAGACTCAATGCTGTATTAGATCAGAAGGGTGCTTCTACAATACTGAGCAAAGGGTTTGAATACTTAGGACCATGTGATATTTATTTCAGTTTTTCTTTTTTAATAATCTGCAAAAATGTCAACAATTCTGTGTTTTTCTGTCAATATGGGGTGCTGTGTGTACATTAATGAGGAAAAAAAAATTACTTAAATGATTTTAGCAAATGGCTGCAATATAACAAAGAGTGAAAAATGTAAGGGGGTCTGAATACTTTCCGTACCCACTGTATACAGTGGAGATCAAAATTAGAGAACCACCTACAATTTCCTAAATTTCAAGGTCACTGTTTAGTCCTATTTGAAGTTATGCTAACAGGAATTGAGGGGCAGTTTTAAGCATATTTGAATTTCTGAACTGATTAACTCAAGTGTAATTTCATAAGACACCTGATTTGTCAAAGCTAAACACTGCTAAAAACTGCAAAACTACTGATTTAGGATCCGTTTCTACCAAATTTTATAAATACTCTTAAGCTGCATTAAACTTAAGCTGCATTAAACATAAGTACAATCAGTCACTCACGAAACAGCCTCTGTTGAACTTTTTGTAAAAGCCTCTCTTGTAAAACAAGAAGTACACAAATCTCAAGTCTTACTTGTAACAACCCAGAAGTCTCATGAACAGGTCACGATCAACACGTCCCTGTACAGTATTTAGCACCTGCAGTCATGTTATTGTAGCCATACAGGAGTGTCTCTCTCCATTAGAACTGTTCAAGAACTTCAGCTGCGCTCGAGAGCCTGATGCAAAAGAGTGAGGATCGATGGGCCGGATCAATCGCCTCCCTGGTGGCTGAGTTTTAAGTGGCGGGGCCCGTGCTTGTACATCCGCATCAGGAGACCTGTCATGCTGTACTTACAATCAATTAAAGAAATTAGCCTCCTCACCCCCAGCCCTCCCCCTGCTCTCCTCCCCACACGTGCTGACGGACAGGGGAGCAGAGACACCTCTCCCTCAACAGCTGGCTCTAAATGACATCAGTGTGGGAGAAACATCTGGAACGACACCTGCCAGCTCTACCTCAGCAGTCGTTTGCGCGGCGAGAAGAGGATGAAAAAATGTGCTAGGTACTCGGCGAACAGGATATGTGCAGTCAAACGAGAGACATTCATTCTGGTAAAGTGAAGGTGAATGACTCGATGACAGAATATTGATGGAGGAGTGTCATCCTGTTGTGATGTTAAAAATGGAGCTTTGGTTTTTTAAAATTTATGCACCAAATGTTAGTTGCAAAGGCTTAAAATCAACATGAAACATCCAGAACCCATTTTACTTTTATAATGTGATTTATTTCAAAATGAATCAGGATACTCAATGTGAATGATTTGATTTTAGCCATCTGGGATTGGACTGTGAAAAGTCACCTATATGGCAGGTGGTTGAAGTAGGGGGGACTGAAAAATAAAGCCCCATTTAGACCATTAATATTTGGTCATTTTTCTATGATCAGATCA
Source organism: Sinocyclocheilus anophthalmus (assembly GCA_018155175.1). Taxonomy (NCBI): domain Eukaryota; kingdom Metazoa; phylum Chordata; class Actinopteri; order Cypriniformes; family Cyprinidae; genus Sinocyclocheilus; species Sinocyclocheilus anophthalmus. Next base: position 127,635 of record JADLZN010005775.1, read on the forward strand.
CACTTGACTATAATAAAAGTAATTTTATTATAAAATTAATAAATGTAAATACATTTCATTTTGAACTTACATTATCTGCATTCAGATATGCAAGTAATATGTCATGAGCTTATGCTGCAAATGAGAGTTGAGCTCCAATCAGAATGGCACTGAGAATGACTTTTAAATTCCATTTAAATTCTTGAATTTGAGGTAGCAAACAAGGTAAGAAAGTAAAATTATCATAGATTATCAAGAATCATAGACAGACAGACATATATAGAACGTTAGAAAGATAAAACAATACGATAGGTAGTTAGAACAATAAATAAAATGATAGAACGATAGAGAGATATATAAAACATTAGAAAGATAGATAGAATGATAGAACGATAGATAGAACGATAGATAGATTTAAAACACACATCCACCTTTTTCCTGAATGCGGAAGATGCTTTACATTTCCGGTCTCTGATGTTTCTAGTCAAAACTGGTGCAATAGTTTCAGCACTTCATAGTGTCACACTGACCGTCTTTTTGCAGTAACTCACCAATCATAGTTTAATGGGTAGGAAGAAGATATGACGCAAGCAACATCCATCACGGTGGTGCTCATCGGTTACTCAGGAAAAAGGTGGATTTAAGAATACTGAACAGCTAGAGGTATTGCAGTTGTTGATAACCCCGCTCACTGTAACCTCTGACCACGCTTCTTTAGCTCACGGTCCAGATCAGCAGCTCCTGCTCTGTAATCGCTCTGTACGGACAGGCAGGAAAGAGCGTCAGTTTGCGAGGTTTGAAGGTGACATGGATAAGTAGATAAAGCTTCAGACTGGGTATTCAGGCCACTGGTGAAGCATCCCAAGAGCCCTTCAACCCTCTCTGTATCTCTCTCTGTATCCCCACCCCCTTTCTCTCTCAGAAGGGGTGGGAGCTTCCTCCCCCTCCCCTCCTCTCACCCAACGGCAGGGGAACGACCTGCAAGGTCGGAACCCTCGGTGGACGTGCCCGAGTCTCAGAAGGAACCTTATTCTAATTTCAGCGCTATTCCATTCCACTCTGGCCCATGTAATAAATCTTGTTTGGTGACAAAACGTCCAATTAAGAAGGAATTGACACAAAAAGAAAGGTGTGTGAGGGAAGTATGAAAAAAAATTACAAGAAGGAATGCTGCCTCAAGGACAAAGTCTGCCGCTAATGAACATCAGTGGCATAATAATCGGAGTGATTGGAAAATAAGTTCCTCATTAGGAACTTAAAAGCTCTAAATCTTCAAATATAAGGTGTTACAACGCTAAATTTAACTGTTAAACCAAATGACATGTCTATAAATTATGATATCTTCACTAGTATTCAATAATACTAAAAACATCCAGTTCATATTACTCCTGTACAGTATACAATGAAATTATAAGATCCTGTCGTATTTGCACATATAGAGGTTACAGAACTCGGACTGCTGGGATACTTCCTTTATCTGTAGTCAAGAAAATCTTGTCTATAGAGCTGTTTGGTCATTACATAAGTTTGTAGGCCAACCCAGAAAGCTAATTCATCAATAAAAACAAATGTCACAAGGATATGAGCTAACATGCTGGTCTTATCAGACAGTTGTTGTAGTCCTTATTAGCAAACTTACATTTTTAATGAACACAAAATTCACATTTGATGTTTTACAACAAAATGTAATGTGAACCACAGATTTTATTTACTCACAAATGAAAAAAAAATGCAAATCTAAAAACTGAACTGCCTATGGCTTGAAAATGTTCATTCTCTTCCAGCTTTTAGGACTACAAATATTTTATACAATATTTGATTGGTAAACATGTCCAGATCACATTACACAGCCAAAAATGAGGCCTTTTTTCTAATATTAAGGTTTTTCTGCATTTTTCATGACAGATAATATAATACAATAATATCATAATAATATAAGTTAGTTATATTAGTAATTGTCATCCATTCCTGAGAGAGATCAAAAAAAAATGGACATGCTCTTGACAGGTTAGACAAGATTCACCCTGATGGCTGATTGTGTTTCAAGCAATTATTACATCATCCCATTAAGCAGAGTAAATTCTCTGATGAACGGAATACAACATTATAGTAAAATCCACTAATTAGCGATGGAAGCTCTAATCAGTCACTTGTTACTTAAGCAGACAATATTTGTCCAAAGCAACTTGCAGCGCACTAATTGCAGGGCCAGTCTCCATGGAGCCACATGGGGTTAAGTGCTGTGCTCAAGGGCATAATGCTGATAGAACTGGGCTGTAATCTCAAGTTAATTCTCCAGTTCCTGGGTCACCCCTATTTCAAACTAAACCTGCGAGCCCACTTCCATAACCTTCAGGCTTTCACCATCACTCAAATCAAACTTTAACATATATTTTTACACATTAGATGACTATTGTACTGAAAACAAATGTAATATCTTAAAGTGAGAATAATGAAAACACTGTAAAGTTCTCTTAACTCATCTATTATACAGTATGTCTCATACTAGTCCTCTACTCACATGCCATCAGTCTGATAACACATATTAGAGACAATTGTCATATCTGTGTGATTGATTTGTGGTATTAGTCTCTTCCAACATGTGACGTATCTGGTCACATCCACGCAGCCAGATACTCTCGCCAGACCGTCGGTTCTACGCCTCAGTAGTGGACTAAAGATCGCCACTACGGTGCGCGCTGGTGTTGTGATAAGGATAGGGAGGGGCGATCGGGACGCTGTTGCACCAGATCATGAATGTTTCATGAGAGGTGAGACTCTGGTCTGTGGAAATGAAACAAGATACATTTCCCTATATTTTCCCAATGACATCAAAGCTCTCTAAAGTACACAGTAGCACTTATTGTGTCAATAAATGGTGTAGATATTAAAGGATTGTTTTTCTCAGTTCTGGCACAGACAAAAATTGCATCAAGATTTTTTTTGTCAATGGAGCCAACATAAAATACTTTTAATACCATCAGTTCTATTGATGTATTTTAAAATGTTATGATAAAATTAGACAAGATTATTTCTAATCAAAATAACCTTTAAGCAATCTTTGAGGAGAAGGTGTATGATCAAAAAGCATCAGCAAATATAATTGGAAAATTGGTTCCCCTCACTGGTTGTACATACTGATAATCCCGTCCCAAACTGGTAAACTCACCCCATTGGTTGATGTGCTGGGTTGGCATCAGTAGTTGAATGGCTAACTTACACTGTAGTTGTCTATCTCTGCATTTTATTTCAAGATATTTAATGTTTAAATATATTTATATATTTAATAACAACTGCACTACCGTTTGGGGTCAGCAAGTTTTTTTTTTGGAAATAAATTATTATTTTTATTCAGCAAAGACACATCAAGATGATCAAAAGTGACAGTAGAGACTTTTATAATGTTACGAAAATAAATACTTTGAATAAATGCTGTTCTTTTGAACGTTCAAAGAATCCTGAAAAAAAAGTCTCATGGTTTCCACAAAACAACATTGATAATAATTAGATGTTACTTTAGCAGCAAATCAGCATAATACAATGATTTCTGAAGGATCATGCGACACTGAAGACTGGAGTATTGATGCTGAAAATTCAGCTTTGCCATAACAGGAAAAAATGATGTTTTACAATAATTTTTTATTTGTAATAATATTACACAATATTATGGCTTTTACTGCATTTTTAACCAAATAAACGCAGTCTTGGTCAGCATAAGAGATTTCTTTCAAAAAATAAAAATAAAAATCTTACCAACCACAAACTACTACTAAAAAAAATATATAATTTTTTTTTAAAACAAGTAACCTTATTTTTATGTAAGCTGCTAGAACTAAATCGGCAGTGGCAACAAAGTACCAGACAAACATGACGATACCAATACAACTGCCAACACAATACAGTATAGTGCCTGCAACAAAATATAAACAAAGTTGACATTGCAGTGTTTAAACTGTATTTGTGTGGTTTTCCTGTTTCTCAACTACTGATTATGTAAGAAAATCTGAATTGTCTTGAGAAAACTTTGAATAACATGACCTTTGACCTGCTTCAGAAACATGCATTCGGCTAGAAATGACTAATGCCATAATCTGTAAATATTTAAACGGGATCACGACATTTTGAAAAAGACTTCATTAGCATTCATTATTTAATTAGCTTATGATAACACATATGGAGTATCTATATATATCCAACAAATGGCATTCGGCATGAAAACAATTATGTTGGTTCGTTTGAAGCGCCTAATTCGACTCGCATGTTCGTTTGTTATGCGACAGGAAGCAGAGGCACGAGTTTTGAAAAGCAAATGAGTTGAACTAAACATTTCCCTCAGAGTCAAAACAATCAGTTATCACCAGATCAATGCACATCAGTGAAGCCAGAGCCGTCAGATCAAAACTCCTTCCTCTTGCCGTGACATCACTCCCATGTTGTCACCGTGACGACGCTCCCCCATGGTAACAAATGGAGCCATCAGGGAGGCTTAGAGGAGGCTGGTGTTCCCTCCCATTTACAAACTCCTTCATCAAATCCCACCGGGCCCTGCGTTGATTACTCCCGCAATTAGCAGTGTCAACTCCACGATATGGATTAAGTGGTCAGGTTTGGGTCTGGAAGCTAATTAGTCGTCTCCCTCCCTTTATGATTTGTTGATTAATTATGAATATTTAGTTAGGAAAAGGGATGTTAATTATTAATCAAAATTAAATTATCTGGTGTAATTAACCACAAAGTTTCCATTTTTTTAGTCTTCACAGGGCATGTGTCTGCTTGTTGGATGTGAATGGGAAGTGTTGAGCGATGAAGAATCGGGGGGTGTTACGACCCGCAGTGAACGGTAAAGGTTAACACAATGTTTACATTGCATCTGGGATGAATCACAGTGGGCATTTTATGAATGTTGCATGGAGTTAACGCCGTAACGTTTGGGCAAAACGTGATGGTCTCATCAATCCATCCATACGTCAATGTATCTGTCTTGCTAGCCATTCGTCAATCTTTTTTTTCATGTAGTGTAAACAGACCTGGATAACCCAGCTGAAGCGAGACTCGATTCTTTGTCTCTGAACTGGAACATGGAGGTGAGGGAGTCCGGTGATGAAAACTACTATATCCATCTTAATCGGTGACAAAAACACACACCCACACACACACACACACACACATACACACCACACGCTTCTGTTCTAAAACATAGTAGTACTGCGTTCTTGAAGCACATGCTAGGGGTGGACGCTATGAGCTAAAATTCATATCACGATATTTTACACTGTCCAGGCGATATCGATATTATATGAGAAAAAAAATTATAACTAGAAAAAGTGAGGGATTGGACAAAGACCTGAAAAGTCTTTTTTTTTTATTGTGCCATTGTTTTTTCTCAAAAAGTGCAAACGTGCAAAATGAGGTAGGCCTGTATGAATTAAATTAAATTAAATATTGCGTGTTTGAGTAGGCCAGTGGTTCCCAAACCTTTCTGCCGGGCCCCCCTTTTGTAGAGAAAAATATTTTCAAGCCCCCCCCCCCTTTTTTTTTTTTTTTTTTTTTTTTTTTTTGTTTGGAAAGTCTCTTATTGCTCACCAAGGCTAATTTCTTTATTAAAAATACAGTAAACACTGTAATATTGTGACATTGTCAATTTAAATTATTTAGTTCTCTGAATGTTTTTGAACAGATTGTCTCTGCTATTTCCTGTATCAATGAAAATGTAATCAGCTGTAATTCAAGCTTGCCATTACTTCCAGTCCTTCAGTTTCACATGATCCTCTGCATAAATCATTCTACTAATGCTGATTTGCTGCTCAGTTACCCATTTCTGATCATTGTCAATGTATTAAACTTTGTGCTGCTTATGTTTGAGGAAACGATTCTCTTATGAATGTTTGAAATTGTTCTTTGTGTCAGAGCACTGGAGTTCGTAAGAAATAGAACGCGGCATCACAGGGTTCTATTTGATTTTGTCAAGTCGAGCCGCTGGCGTCTGCTGTAGACACGTTGTTTTGGTATTTGTGAATCTTAAGTATATTCATAATCTGCTTTACATTTACCTGGCACTGGAAGTCCTTTCACAAACTTGTAACTTACATGCTTAGAGCAGAACCATGCATCTTTCATTTATATTTCTACATGGCTCCCTGCAATACAACTCTGATTCTTCATTCACGCCATCTAGTGGTCTGTTATTGATACAACCACAACTTCTACAACTGATAAACCGGGAGCGCTCCAATCGGTACTAAGTTTCTTAAGTTATTGTTTGAGTCATGCGTAAAATATGTCAAATTAATATTTTGCGTTCAATTATTTACTTATCAGACAAGTGGCCGCATGATAAGCGGGAAAATAACACAGTGTAGTCTTTATCACCCTGCAGAGGCTTCTTTTGCAAAATAATCTTCTGACTATACACTATCTCTCAGTTTGGGAACCACTGGAGTAGGTGATTTGCGCTCTATTCATTTGGTCTGTTATGATGCTCTATGTGTTTGATTACTAATGCCCGTGTAGTACGCATTGCACACAGAGGACAAAAACGTTTATCGTCATTTGTGTTAAAATTTGCGAAGCGTTCAAAATTGAACAAAACATTATAAATGCAAAATTTGAATTCATGAATATATGACGGAATTCACGGTATAGCAAAATCCATATCATGGAACAACATAATACCGGTAGTCACTTTCATACCAGTATAGCGCCCACCCCTACAGCATACTAACGGAAAAGAAACCTCATACAGTAAGTGACCTGAGTATGATCTACATAGACAGGAAGTTCCACAAGGGAGACTCTAGAGTTCAAAGTTACATTTTGCTAAGCTAATGGTGTGATATTCTAATAAGACAAAAACAGCAAACATATGCATATATGAAACACACATTTCTCTCATATTTTCACTAAGCACACTACAATGCATTCTGGGGATCAGCTTCTCAGATACATTTGAGGCAACCTTTGAATTGTACAGACATTGCACACCTGACAGACTTTTAAGTCTTTCTTTAATTTTATCAAATATACAGTACAGAAACTTTGGCACCCTTGGTTTTACTTTTTTTTTAAATAATTATCATATTTCAAAATAATTCATTAAAATGTTAATTATTTTACTGCTTTCGCAGTAATTCCTGAAAATAAATATTTCCATTTACATGTATGCATTTTGCGAGATGTTTTATCCAAAGAACTTATAAAAGAGATTCAATCTCTTCATATACTGTAAACCAAGTATTTATAATAATAGTTAATTAATTTTAGTATAACTTAATTAGCAACACACAAAAAAAAAAAAACAAAACACCATTTTAAAAGAATTTATATAACACTTTAATAAAAGCATTCAAATAAATAAAAGTATTAAAATAATAATAATACATTAATAATAAATGTGTACATTAGATGCCCGATACCGATACCATTATCGGTATCAGGCCCAATACTGAGCTCCTGTACTCAGAATCGTACTCGTTAAAATGCCCTGATACCAAACGCCGATACCACACAGCATGTGATAAGTGTCATATTCAGACAAAGAAACACCGACAGCAAACAGCAGAATGGAGTTATTAGAGATTAAAAATGTCTACGAAGTATATGTATGCAATGAAAATCGGAAAAAACCAAATATTCAGTATTAATGCCTGTATAGCTGATTTGCGCCAGCTGGTAAGCAAATAACGCTGAGTGGATTGAGGAGGTTGGAATATCCTTTCCTCACAGACATCCACTGGAAAGTTTGTAGTTCGGTGTCGGATATGTAAAAAAGGAAGTAAGTAAAACATGCCAAGTTACTTTATGTGTGAGCGAGGGAGGGAGAGAGAGAGAGAGAGAGAGAGCGCCACTTGCGCCACACTGTTGTTTGATCTTTATTGATGTTCGCTCACTTAGCACACGCATCATTTGGATTAAACTAAATCGTAAAAATAAGACCAATTATAGGGCCATTCACTATAAACATAATTTATTTTCAACCTTAGGCAATACACGACTTTCTGGCGAAAGTTGAAAACTACATTCTGTCGTTTTTGGGGGGGTGAAATGCGCTAGGCTGTACGTACTTGTCCCTCTCATTCTGCACCAGTACAAATACGTGCATGCGTTGCGTGTGTTTTGCTTGCTTGAGTGTTTCTGCATTATATGAGTGGCTTTGGAAAATAAATCGCTGCACGTTTCAGATGAAAAAAACCGCGACTTCTATTTATGAAAATATCACAGTTATGAGATTTATAACGAGTGGTTCCCTGCATTATTACAGCAAAGCGAGTGATTACAGTACTAAGTCGCTGCAATAGAGCAGCTCTAATGCTATTAAATTAAAAAATATGTACCATAGAGCAAAAAAATGAACAATGAAAGTAACAAAAACTTGTAAAATAAATTTTAATGAGCATAATTAAGTGTGAAAATAACAGACGGATATACAGTAAAACCAAAAATTATTCAGACACCAGATGTAATTTTTGATATATTTTTTCTAGTGGGTGTAGGACACTATAGTTCTTTTATGTAAAGTGAGGATAGCAAAATAAATTTACTGTGATATATTATACCCAAAAATTCTTCATACAGTGGCCTACCAGTAAAATTTATAAAAATTTGGGACCAAAAATTAGTTCAAGTGTTTTTCATGAACCTGGTTGACAGCATGCCCAGGAGACTATATGCTGTCGTTAAGGCTAAGGGTCACCTGGCAAAGTATTGATAGCTGTGTAAATATTGACAGCTGTATGAAAAAATGTGTTTTATTGTAATCCATTACATACCTTTATATCAAAGTTATCTAACATTATCAAGAAGAATTTGTTCTGACACAGTGTAACTCTGAGTTCTTGTCATATTTTATTACCATTGTCTAAACTATAGCGAATAAACTGAGAAATGTTGAAGGTGTCTGAATAAATTTTGGTAACTATCTATTGATAATGAAGTTAACCACTAACATTATACCATAATCTGTTTGTTCTTTAACCCAATTATTTAAAAAAATATAAATGTAAAAAAAAAAACATGAAAATATCGGTATCGTTACTCGGTATCGGCAAGTATCAAAAATAAAAGTATCGGTATCGGGCTAGTACTGGAAAAAGTGGTATCGGTGCCTCCCTAGTGTACATATAGGGAGTGGTCAATATAAAACTAAAGTACACTGAACAAAAATTATAAATGCAACACTTTTGTTTGTGCCCCCATTTTTCATGAGCTGAACTCCTTTGCCAAGATAATCCATCCACCTCACAGGTGTGGCATATCAAGATGCTGATTAGACAGCAAGATTATTGCACAGGTGTGCCTTAGGCTGGCCACAGTAAAAGGCCACTCTAAATTGTGCAGTTTTATCACACCGCACAATGCCACAGATGTCGCAAGTTTTGAGGGAGCATGCAATTGGTATGCTGACTGCAGGAATGTTCACCAGAGATGTTGCCTGTGAATTGAATGTTAATTTTTCTACCATAAGCCGTCTCCAAAGGCTTTTCAGATAATTTGGCAGTACATCCAACCAGCCTCACACCCGCAGACCACGTGTAACCACACCAGCCCATGACCTCCACATCCAGCATCTTCACCTCTAAGAACGTCTGAGACCAGCCACCCGGACAGCTGCTGCCACAATCGGTTTGCATAACCAAAGAATTTTTGCACAAACTGTCAGAAACCGTCTCAGTGAAGCTCATCTGCATGCTCGTCGTCCTCATCGGGGTCTCGACCTGACTGCAGTTTGTCGTCGTAACCGACTTGAGTGGGCAATGCTCACATTCGATGCGTCTGGCACTTTGGAGAGTTTTCACTGTACAGGGCAGATGGCAGACAGCGTGTTTGGCGTCGTGTGGGTGAGCGGTTTGCTGATGTCAACGTTGTGGATCGAGTGGCCCATGTTGCGGTGGGGTTATGGTATGGGCAGGTTTATGTTATGGACAACGAACACAGGTGCATTTTATTGATGGCATTTTGAATGCGTGACGAGATACTGAGGCTCATTGTTGTGCCATTCATCCACGACCATCACCTCATGTTGCAGCATGATAATGCTTGGCCCCATGTTGCAAGGATCTGTACATAATTCCTGGAAGCTGAAAACATCCCATTTCTTGCATGACCAGCATACTCACTGGACATGTCACCCACTGAGCATGTTTGGAATGCTCTGGATCGGCGTATATGACAGCGTGTTCCAGTTCTACTTCCTGCCAATATCCAGCAACTTCGCACAGCCATTGAAGAGGAGTGGACTAACATTCCACAGGCTTTTTTCAACAACCTGATCAACTCTATGCGAGGAGATGTGTTGCACTGCGTGAGGCAAATGGTGGTCACACCAGATACTGACTGGTTTTCGGACCCCCCTGGACACCCCAATACAGTAAAACTGCACATTTTAGAGTGGCCTTTTATTGTGGCCAGCCTAAAGGCACACCTGCCGGAGATAGACCGATTTGTGAACAATATTTGAGAGAAATAGACCTTTTGTGTACGCAGAAAAAGTCTTAGATCTTTGAGTTCAGCTCATGAAAAGTTGGGGCAAAAACAAAGTTGCGTTTATATTTTGTTCAGTGTATTTAATACCTTCATGAAGCGCAGAAAAGAACCGTGAAAATGCGTTTGAATAATTCTAAAACACAATTTCGTTTTTAAAAGTTGAATATTCAAATGCATGACTAATATTATACAGGTGGGGTACGGAAAGGGTAGTCAGACCCCACTTACATTGTTTCATAATTGACAATGTCAAAAAACACAGAATTGTTGACATTTTTGGGGCAGAATTTATTACAACAGAAAAACTGAAATAATCACATGTCCCTAGGAGAGTAATTCACGGACCCTTTGCTCAGTACTTGTACAGGTAGAGGCACCCTTTGATCTAAATACGCCATGAGTCTGATATCAGAGAGGAGAGGGGACAAACACATCCAGTGGCGGAGAGCAGGTTTTCACAGCCCTGATTGGGGACCTCTGGCACAAATTTTCCTTCCTTCCCTTGCGCTAGGGCCTCATCCAGGTCTGTCAGGTTGCCGGGGTGTCTACAGACAACGCGCTTGGTCGTGGACAGCCATATTTAGGCATCCTCTCCAGAGATGCTCAAGTTAGGTTTAAGCTAACATGGGCGCTGGGCTGGTCGGTCGATTCAAGTCGCTGCAGTTAGCGCGGAGTGTGGTAGTGAAAGGACACTCCTGTCAGTGGTTATGAATAGAGCTGATAACGTGGCGATTAGGTGTTTTCATGTGTTTGTTGAAATGTAAAGACCTTCGGCCCAGGGGTACGTGGAGGTGCCTGAGCACTCTGGAGAATGTGTGTTTGGGACTCGTGTGTCCATTATATCCCCTTGTGCTGGCTGGCCAAGCAGTTCATACATTTACCATATCGGATTGCACCGTCGTCCTAGTCCCTGCCAAGAAGACTAAAAAGCACCCCCCAGCATATGCTAAAGAGTCGCCACCACCATAGGCTTCACTTGTGTGGGACGTATTGGACAGTTGATGAGCGTGCCTGGTTTACTCCACACATATACGCTTAGAATTAAGGACACAAGGAAGTGGTCATAGGTGCGTGTACTATGTACAAATCACGTCACGTCCCAACACAATCAATCGTAACTGAATTTCTCACGCATCATTGGAGTCCTTCAGGTGTTTTTGTTAGCAAACTCGCGATGCGGGCTTTCAGGTTTCATTGGGCCCTGAAAGGAGCTTCCGTGAAGGCCTCCTGATCTGGCAGAAAGCCCCGCACTGGGCAAAGGGCTGCAAGGTGATGGTTGACTTTCTACGACGTTTTCTCCTCATCTCCGACTAGGGAAGTCATCTCCTTTGGTCGTGCGGTGCGAGCCGCAGTGAATACTGTTGCTGGGTTCAGTTCGTTTAACCTCGATCTCACCAAGTCTCTTCCACGCCTATACAGCACAGGGGGGTATTGGCCGGGAAACTTCCAGCTCTAAGATGGAATGGTTCTGGTCGTCCCAAACGATCTTTCCGATTAAGGATGTAATCAGGCCACGGTGCTCTTATCAAGAACCTTAAGTGCGCAGAAATTTTTTTTGTAACCCTTGGCCAGTATCTGTGCCTGCCACAATTCTGTCCTCTTAGCTCTTCAGGCAGGTTCCTTTGACCGGGGTCAAATGATTCTCGTTTGCTCTGAAAACATCAACTGATAGAGACTGTACAGTGGTCTTGATATAGACAGGGATGTGTGGCTTTCTATCACGTCGGCATATCAGATAAGGTCAGAGGTCAAAACAACAGACTGAGAAACACTCAAATGAAGGTGTACATAACGCAATCTCGAGGATGAATCAGGAAAAGATATACCACCGCCACCGGGAAACTGTAGTTACAAGTAAATGAAGGTGTCACAAGACAAAGATACTAATGCTGTCGGCTGACTGTAGGAAGACCGCAATGTGAGTGCATTTCAGGTGTTTCTTCTTTTATAAATCTTCAAAAATTACAACAGCTTGAAAAGTCACAGATGTTTTTCTGTCAATACATGGGGGTGCTGTGTGATCAACAATTAAATGATGAAAAAGTGTGTGTACACCCTATCATGTCTTTCATAGGACAAATGCTGCAATATAACAAGGGGGTGAAAATTTAAGGGGGTCTGAATACTTGCCGTACCCACTGTATATATATACACATATACATAGATATTATTATACTTTCTTTATAATTATATATAATATATATCAATATATATATATCTATATATATATATATATATCTACACATATTAATATATTAATTGTACATTTTATCTATTCAAAGACAATAACTACATTTTAGGATTTGCATTTATTATTCACAGTTTACAATTATACATTCATATTTGTATTCAGATATTCACGACTTATAACGAAATATTCAGATTTTATAAATAAATATCTAAATATAAATATATCTCATAATATCTGTGAATGACACATGCAACTGCAATCTTAGGAGGCCGTGAAATCGGCTACTATTTGGAACTGTGTCTTTCCTGTCAAACGTGTAACTGTGATACCTTAAAATGCTGCCTATGGATACAGGTCACTATGTTTTGGAACACAGACCCATCGCAGTGTCCTCAGCCATCCGCTTTTATTTACATTACGTATGAATCAACGCTCCAATGATTATCTTCTGTTTACCTAGATGGAGCAATACGGTGATATTTATCACTGCACCGTGGCTAAATATAGCTGTGTAGCCACGGCACCCAGCGACACTGTGGGAGGTTCGGTTCAACTGTTGGTCTTTAGGCTGACAAGAGGCAGAATTCCTGATGAATGCTTCTTTTCATCTGTGTGGCTGTGTGTATTTGACTGAGTAAATATTTAGCCACATTGGACTTGGCTGCTGATTCTACCCAGATGGACGGATTGATGCCTCAGTGGCAAGGCTTGCCAAAGACAATCCAGAGACCTTATGTAAGTACCGCCCGGCTCTGCAGAGCAGATTGAGGGCTGAGGTGACTAACCGCTATTTACAACCTATCTGGAATAATTCACTTTAACTATCCCTCAACCCCAAATGTAATGGCTAATGCTGCATTGCTAATTCAGAAGACCAGGTGATCCATCGTAACGCAAGAGAGATGAGGTATCGTGGTCACTGAATTGCCATAATGTTGGACGCCATCACATAAGCCTCGACTACAAAATCATTCTGTTCGTAAGCTCAGTATTAATATCATCTTGTTTGTTTTTGTCTAGAAGCACAACTCCTTAAAGACTGAACAAATAGCTAAACTTCATATTCATCATTTTACAAACGGCCATGTTTCCTTTCACATTTGTATCAATTCATCGTAATCACAAACATATTCGGATGCACGGACAGGGTCAATGAGTGGAGACGTCAGCACTTTTTATCAATTTACCCTTTTAAATGCATTTCTTCATACATTTCTCACCTTTAATTTTCCATCGGGGACTGTGACAAGATCGAGGAGATTATCGGATTTATCATAATCACCAAAAGCTATGCATGACGCGGCCAATTTACATTAAATAAATATAAGATGGGATAATTCCTGCCTCTGAGCTGTGCTTCACGATATCACAACTGCAAGTAAATTTGAATGACAGAGCATAAAGACCAGAAACAAACAGAGAACGAGAGAGAAAGAAAGAGGGGAGACTGAGATAGATAAAAGTGTCTGCGTTCATTACTAACTGGGAAATAAATAGGGGAGACCAGGGGCAAAATTTTTATGTTTTTCTTCATAATTCACAGACTACTAACAAATCACAAACCACATGAAAAATCTGCCATTTAAAATCAGATTGTAATCTGAAAATATATATATATTTTTTTATTTTTTATTTTATTTATTTACTTTTATATGGCCTCAAAAACACATAAGATGTATTGAAAGTGAGAGCTAAGACAAAGCCTAAGACATATAAACTTCAGAAAATATTTCTATGTCAAATAAATGCCGTTTTTTAAAACTTTCTACTCATTAAAGAATTCTGGGGGGAATATGTATCACAGTTTCCACAAAAATATTAATAATCTAGTGATGCACCGAAATACAATTCTTGCCGAAGCCGAACAAAATTAAACACTGGGTCGAAGACCGAACACGTTTTTTCACCAATTTCGCCAATTTTTTCACCATTGAATAAATTAAATAGCCAGAATGTTCTTTTTTTATTGTTTTGTCTTGCTTTTCTAAAAAATACAAAAAAAAAACATTTACAAAACAACAATTTAAAAATATTTACTTAACACTGAACATTTTTTTTACATTCTAGCAGACATTATACCAATAAAACACAGCTTAACTTAAAATTATTAAGTTAGTAAAATAATATTTTTTTGGCCATTTTTGAGACCCCCTTCTTGAATCAGGCATGTTTTTTTACTGTACAATTAAAAGCAGCCTTGCTGAGAAGAGATTTTTAAAACATTAGAAAATATTATAGATCCCAGTCTGAACACTGTCTGTAAATGTTACAATAAAAGTATTAATAGAGCTGTTGTAATTATTATTTTCATTATTATTTTCTTTTTTTATATTTTACAGAACTACAGTAAAATTACAATAACAACATTTATTAATGCTTTTCTCAGCTTTTATTTTGGCAGAAACCCGCAGGAAGACCTCAGTGCTTCTTTTTGTTGACAATGATTCACATTACGAATTTGGGAAGACAAATTTCAATTCATAAAAATGTTACTGAGCAGCTGACGAGAGGATTTTCTTTTTTCTTGCGTTTTGGACTTTGAACCTGCCGCCGCGAGTTCGTGCAGCTCTGTCGAATACATGCAATTTGTGCGTGTCTTAGAAACGTAACTTCTGAGTGTTATTTTAATGTTTAAGGCAGTTTCGCGATTCATCAGCATAACGTAACCAGCAATTAATCACCCCATTGTCCTCTTCTCATCGAAGAACATGCGGATGCGTACTAAAACAGTCTCTTGCTGTCGGTGCTTGTAATGATTTTTGCATCTTTCTCGGACAGCTTTAAATGTTTCCAAACTGCCGTCATGTTTGCTGCATTTTAGCGCACAGGCCTCTAATTTGTCACTCACGTCATTGTTCGGTACAATTTATTCGGTCTTTTCGCTTATTTTGCGAATAATTTCGCTGAACATTCGGTGCATCCCTATAATAATCACTGTTTTCGACATTGATAATGAAAAACATTTTTGGTGCATCAAATCTCCATATTGGAATGACGTTTGAAAGATCATGTGACACTGAATATATATATATACTGAATATACTGAAATAGAAAACATTAAATTGTAATATTTCACAATATCACTGTTTTAATGTATTTTTGATCAAATTAGTGCAACCTTGATGAAGATGACTTCTTTCAAAAAAAAATTTAAAAATCTTACCAACTCCAAACTTTTGAATAGTAGTGTCAAGTCATTCTCGTTCTGCAAAACAAATTAAATATATTGATGACTCATCCTGCACTACACAGAGTTTTGTCCAATTAAATGCTCTGTAGAATGAGAATGTCCCTCCCCCTTATCTCACATACAGCCGACTAGCAAGTACAGTAGGTTAATGGCTGTGACAAAACTAAATTCTTCTGGATATTACAAAAAAAAATTAAAGAGCCATTCAATATACTAACCAAACACTGGACAACTGCACTCATCATGTTCAACAAAATCCAAGATGATCCATTAAAGGCCTCAAAACTTGAAAAAAAAATCACCAGAAGAGAAATCATCTAAAAATATTTTTTCAAAATCAATCTTGTTGAACAAGTGCCATCCTTCTTGCTTGTTTGCTACAAAAAAAAAATCAATAGTACTGCAATAGTGATTAATCTAGATTGTGATTCCTTTCAGAATGCATTTTTGAATGCATTAACTTACATCTGATCAAAACTTTGACAAGGCCATGAGGTCACTTGCCTCTTCATGAAGTCATCAGAAACTGATGTCTCCTTCTCATCAGATAAAATCAACTCAATCCTATGCAAAACCAATATTTATGAGCCACCGTCCCTAGAAACATGCCAGAACTTGAGTTCTTCTTTGTGCCTGTGCAAGGATACGCTGGAGTCGCATGATTGGCTCTGTGAAATACGGAGGCTGAATAACGAGCGCGGTCTCTAAACCCGATTAAGGGAAGGAGCCATTTTGTCTTCTCCCCTTTGCTTTTCGCTAATTACACAGAAGCTTCAAAAGAAATTATACACATCGTGACTGACCCCCAAAGTGATGGCTATAGAGGCGTGCCGTGCTATTGGCGTGTTGTGAAATGACAGTATTATATTAGAATTAGAGTCCAGTCGTGATTTCTCACAAAGTACCATTGTGTTTAATATAATCATTGCAGAAACATACAAATGACGGACCCTCGGTATCATTGTTTCCTGATCAAAATGAAATTACTACGGTGTCTTCGGCACGGCTCTTCAAGGCTTCTTTTGTTTCCCTGCCCTGTTCCAGCCGCATTGATTTCCTACAGGCCTGAATTAGCATTCGTCTTTCTCTCCCTCTCATTAATCAATTTACACACTCTCTCTTTCTCTAATTGCTGGCCGATGCCGGTTATTAAAAGCCCTTTCAGAATACTCCACGGATAAGCAGAGCACAAATCCCCGCTCCTCTGCAGCAAACGCCTTTTCTTTTTTCGCCGCTGCCGAACGGTCTTCTGTTATTCTTAAAACGTAGGCAATATGTTTGGAGAATTGTAATGCTCAGCCCACAATTGTCCATAATGAGGTGTAGGTGAATGTTGTAAGTGGCAAAGCCCTGAGGAAATACGATCTAGTCATATTTGGAAATTGCAGGGGCTGAATGAATTACACTGAGACAGCGGATACAGGAGATTAAGAAAAATGCGACAAATCTTTTGCGACCCTGCCAAAGTTTTGCGCCACGCTCTTCCGATCTGCCCTAGTGCTTACATGCGTCATGGAAACAGTAAATAAGTGAACAGATCATTGCATCTGGTTCTAAATTGACAGTTTTGACCTTTTCCTGGTCGATGCACTCTCATAACATTGACGATTTCTTGATTTGCATGTCCTGAGGGAAATACCAGAGCTTTCAACACAACAAAAGAATAGTTTGAAATTTGTGGCTAAGTGTAGGCTTTAGCTATAAATCAAATGCACCAAAATTTTGCAGGCAAACAAATGTGACCCGTGCTGGCAAAATAAAATTCTCCATTAAAATACCTTCAAAATGATGTATGATTTGTTGGAATCTGATGAAAAATTACTGAGCTACACCTGTTTGATGTCGATAGAGTCAGCAAAGTCAATTTTGAGAAAAATGGAGTTTTAAAGTTAAAGGGGGGGGGGGGGGGGGGGGCTTTCTGAAGGTTCCAAAGCAAAATCACCTACAACGTTGCATCTTTTCCTCCACTTCTTAAAAAACAGTAGTACAAATAAAATAAAAAATAAATAAATAGTGCCATACCTTTTTCATTTTACATCTAAACAAAAAGCTTTCAAGAAAAACAAAATAATCAAAAGTAAAAATCTCTTTAGTGTGTTCATTCCAAATAAATTGATTATTAAAACTACAAAAGCAGTTCAATCAAGAGCAGCGAGTGATTCCCTCTTTTCTTTTTTTGTTAGATTAACATTAATGAGACAGAAGTCCTATACTGTAATGCACGGATCTAATATAATTTTACACATCAGATGTTTTTCCCCAACAGTTCCCCAAACTTTCACTTAAAACATAACAGATTATTATGCGTAATACTTAAATACTGTAAATTCTGTGTAAGTGTATGTTATCGGGATCGGGGGGGGGGGACCTGCAGTCGGAAGTGCCTTTATGGCGGCGCTTCGGATGACATTCCATAGGCGCTTTTCCATTACCCTTCAAATTGCGCAAATTGAAATTGCGAATTGAAAATACGCCTAATAGAAACGCGTCAATTTCGCATAAACGGCCATATATCGCAAAAATGTTTTTACGCTTGCATGAGGTGGTTTTAAAGGCAATGCGAAAAAGGAATAATTCGAAAAACTGCAATGGAAATGTTTTTTTTCCCACATTTATAGGTCACATGGTGTATGTAAAAAGTCACATGGTCATTCTTCAATGCACTATAACCTCCAAGAACACTTCATAAGTGGCCGTGCTCCAGTTTAAGGGGCTTTCCCTACCATTAATGCTAAGACCATTTACACTGCATACGTCTGCGTTGCAGTGTGGCTCTGATACGGTCACTGGAGCTGATTACGGCCACTCAATGCTTGTTTTTATGTTTTTATACAGTCTAAATGGTTTAATTCCAGCTGCCCACTCAGTTTTCTGAGCGGCTCTCTTTGCTGCTTCTGTCAAGACCCACATGAGCTCCTTTTGAATACATATAGCCAAAATCCGTCAAAAAAATCCCACCACTCCGTTGCCAAGGACTTATCGCGAGAGGCAAAAGGTCCGTTTAGCCGATAACTTGGGTAATGGAAACAGCCTTCAGTTCGCATACTTTTTTAATCGGGGGGGGGTGGGGCATTCAGAAAATATCGCCAAAGTTTTGCGCAAATCTGTAATGGAAACGCGCCTAGTGTGAGAAGCGAGAGGAGAAAAGACACTCCTCTCAGAAAACGTACAAATAAAGGTAACTAAACATCTAAAATTATTATTTGGAGCCTTGGGATCGCTAGATGACGGCTTAATGAACTCATTGTTGTGAAAACCTCAAAATCGGCATTTTTCACTTTTTTTGCCTGTAGCTCAAAATTAGCCTGTGGGCATTCCGACTCATTTTGCCAGCACGGGTCACAAATAGCGTAGCAATGTATAAAGCACAGCTCACACAGAACTTGCTATCAAACCAAGCAACATTCTGTTGGTCAGCATGGTAAAGTCAAGAGACCAACTTAAAAATGAGCGAAATTTGCTAGGGGGACTTTTTCACCCTTACACGCAACTCCCAATCACACAGATTTCTATTGGAATGACTCAGTTTCTAAGAACATTGGTAAATGTGACCGCACTTTTTTTCAGCTGCACATAAACTTCCACACATAGGCTGCGTCTAATATTCTTCCACTGTATGTAGCAGGGGTTGCACCGACTAATCGACTAGTTGACTTCAATGCTCTGCCATTACGCTTTAAGCTTGACGTCGACTAGTCGCTGGTCCTATAGAGGGCGCAACAGGATAAGAAATCTTTGAAGGACATCCACATTTACGCTCCGTTTCCAAACAGTTAAAATGACAAATAAATGCATACTCTGAAAGCGCTCCACAAGACGTGTGATTATATTACTGGATGCTCGAAATTGAACGGGAGAATGCACGTTTTAAACCGCTTATTGTACAGGTAGGTAAGTTAATCGCCGTAATGCACACACATTAAAGACAGTAGCTCGTACATCACACACAGATCGCGCACGCACAGAATCATTCAGCGCGGAAATGTATTGTCAACACTGTTCTGTGATTTCTCAATAAAATAGCTTTGAAACTGAAAAGTTCAAGCATATATTTCTTAACTAAATCCCACAGCTTGTAGAGTCTACTAGTAGAGTGACGCTGCCAGGTAGAATTAATTCAGACACGCAATCGCTCTCACTAATGCATTCATATGAATGTAATCTTTACTGTGCTACTTTATCTGTATCTGATTTAGAACGAGCAGAAATCTGTGAGAAACATAACGACTCAAAGACAAAAGAACTGTTAAAAATGAGCTGTTATAGGAGCAATAGCAATGTGGGCAGCGCTGTCATATGCCATAGCTGTGCACAAGGTGTTTATCACAGTTCCAGACTTATTTGTTCATTAATGACGTCATCAGCGACTAGTCAACTTCGACTTGACTTTCATCACATAAAAGTCAACTTTAAAAAAATCAGAAGTCATTCAACCCCTAGTGTGTAGACTAATTTCAATGAAGAACTTACTTTTCGACCATGAACCATGTTGGTATTGACCTTTGCCCTGGGATTTAATAAGAACAACAAACAACTTAACCAACAAGGAATGACTTTCGTGCCTACCTAAAGCACTTAAACTTGTAGGAAGCTGCCAACCATCAGTTTTTGTTTTTCAGTATGAACAAAATGTCAACCATTTTGTTCTTCAGTATTCAAATGTAATGGCTTCTCAGCTCCTGTGGACTTGTGGGATAGCAAAGTATGCTACTAGTTTGCATGCTACATAATGAAGCTTTCAGACATTCTACTCATTCAGCATATGACTTTTGTATAAAATACAGAATATTCTGACACATGAATAGTCACAGTGTAGGTAAATGTGGCTATAAATGGTACTAGTGTTGTCAAAAGACCCGGTACTTCGGTACCAAGTCGGTACTAAAAAAACTGAAAACTTTACAGTACCAGGTTTTTTTTAAGTACCGGTGGTACAGAGTACCCGGTCAACCCAGTTCTTGATGCGCTATCCGAAAGGTACGCAGATGCGCTCTCTTCATAAAAGCACTGAGACGTGGTGACATCAAAACGAGGAAACACACCAAACTAACAAAACACTGTAAAGACACCCAGATCAAATGAAAGAGTTCAAGCAGGTAAGTTTCATTTTAATTTTTAATATTTAGATCAGTGTTTCCCATACATTGATTTATTTGTGGCGGCCCGCCACAATATCAAAACTGACCGCCACAAATAGATTTTCCAAAAGGCTTTGACTTCATTGAATAAACATGAGCACTGCACGTGTCAAAGTCGAAACCCGGTGCGGGTGTTTTTATATCACTGTATTTCTAAAGGAAACCGACTGTCTTCAGAAAATTATGGATGTCATTTTCATTTCATCTTGCCTGTAATGCCTGAGCAGCGTTTGTGAGCTGAGCGCTGCTTTGTGTACAGCCGTTACTGGGGAAACCTCTATCTCTCCCGCTTTACAAGCGCCTCCTGCTGGCAGAGAATGAATTTGCATACAGTGGGTACGGAAATAATTCAGACCCCCTTAAATTTTTTCACTCTTTGTTATATTGCAACCATATTTGCTGAATCATTTGTTTAAATGTTTTCCCATTAATGTACACACAGCACCCCATATTGTAAGAAAAACACAGAATTGTTGACATTTTTTATTAAAAAAGAAAAACTGAAATGTTGGTCCTAAGTATTCAGACCCTTTGCTCAGTATTTAGTAGAAGCACCCTTTTGATCTAATACAGCCATGAGTCTTTTTGGGAAAGATGCAACAAGTTTTTCACACCTGGATTTGGGGATCCTCTGCCATTCCTCCTTGCAGATCCTCTCCAACTCTGTCAGGTTGGATGGTAAACGTTGTTGGACAGCCATTTTTAGGTCTCTCCAGAGATGCTCAATTGGGTTTAAGTTAGGGCTCTGTCTGGGCCATTCAAGAACAGTCACAGAGTTGTTGTGAAGCCACTCCTTCATTATTTTAGCTGTGTGCTTAGGGTCATTGTCTTGCTGGAAGGTTAACCTTCGGCCCAGTCTGAGGTCCTGAGCACTCTGGAGAAGGTTTTCGTCCAGGATATCCCTGTACTTGGCCTCATTCATCTTTCCCTCGATTGCAACCATGTCGTCCTGTCCCTGCAGCTGAAAAACCCCCCACAGCATGATGCTGCCACCACCATGTTTCACTGTTGGGACTGTATTGGACAGGTTTGTTATGAGCAGTGCCTGGTTTTCTCCACATTATACCGCTTAGAATTAAGGCCAAAAATAAGATAATCTTATTTCTCACCATCTTGGAGTCCTTCAGGTGTTTTTTAGCAAACTCCATGCAGGCTTTCATGTGTCTTGCACTGAGGAGAGGCTTCCGTCGGGCCACTCTGCCATAAAGCCCCGACTGGTGGAGGGCTGCAGTGATGGTTGACTTTCTACAACTTTCTCCCATCTCCCGACTGCATCTCTGGAGCTCAGTCACAGTGATCTTTGGGTTCTTCTTTACCTCTCTCACCAAGGCTCTTCTCCCCGATTGCTCAGTTTGGCCGGACGGACAGCTCTAGGAAGGGTTTTGGTCGTCCCAAACGTCTTCCATTTAAGGATTATGGAGGCCACTGTGCTCTTAGGAACCTTAAGTGCAGCAGAAATGTTTTTGTAACCTTGGCTAGATCTGTGCCTTGCCACAATTCTGTCTCTGAGCTCTTCAGGCAGTTCCTTTGACCTCATGATTCTCATTTGCTCTGACATGCACTGTGAGCTGTAAGGTCTTATATAGACAGGTGTGTGGCTTTCTTAATCAATTCCAATCAGTATAATCAAACACATCTGGACTCAAATTTAGGTGTAGAACCATCTCAAGGATGATTATAAGAAATGGACAGCACCTGAGTTAAAATATATGAGTGTCACAGCAAAGGGTCTGAATACTTAGGACCATGTGATATTTCAGTTTTTCTTTTTTAATAAATCTGCAAAAATGTCAACAATTCTGTGTTTTTCTGTCAATATGGGGTGCTGTGTGTACATTAATGAGAAAAAAAAAATAACTTAAATGATTTCAGCAAATGGCTGCAATATAACAAAGAGTGAAAAATTTAAGGGGGTCTGAATACTTTCCGTACCCACTGTATATGCCGCCACAAATAGAGTGCAAGTCTGTGGGAAACACCGCTTCTGTTATGAATATTATTCAATATTTTAATTTGAATGTCGGATTGAAATGAACATCGCTGTTATTAGATTACTTAATCGTTAGCATAGGCGCGGCTAACGCTAATATAATGAGCATTAGAATTAAGTTTCTTTATTAACTATTTAATGCTCCTATTACTTGTATTAGGGTAAAAAAAACCAGGAGGACATGATGATATTTATTATTTTTACACACCAGAGGCTTTTAAATGAATTGTGAATCTAAAATATGCGTGTTAGAGAATGTACAAATGGTTAGCATTGTTTGTGTCATATCAGTCAGAAAAGCAGTTCTGGGCTTTGTTTTTTGTTTTTTTAGCTAACTTAGTTGTTATTCTTGGCTGAATAACTCTAGGTTTTCAAAAGCCCTTTAAAATTAAATATGTACACAGTTTGGATTAAATTAAAGTATAGTAAAAAATTTTCATTAGCATGTTTTTTGTGTTTTGCTTTGGTACCGAAATTGGTACAGAGAACCGTGGATTTTCACTTGTATTGGTACCGAATACTGAAATATTGGTACCGCGACAACACTAAGTGGTACATATATGCAAGGAAGACAAGAATACAGACCAATAGATCTTAATCAGGTTAGGCGGCATATTGAATTTAACACAGATGAAAAAGAGGCACTATATAAAGGTACAACTTTCAAAACATTTTTTTTTCATGAAGATGTTTCATCAGCTGAACAACTGGTGTTGTTATATACAATCCATTGAATGCACTTTACTTCTATCCCTCAGTTCATTATTGTCAGAAATTAATTAAATAAACCTAAGAAAGTAGACCAATCGTAATTCAGTATGCAACTTATGAAGTCATTACTGCAGTTTGTTTCGATACTCCAATCTGATTGGCTTCGGGCTTCTTTTGGAACTATTTCCATTGACGAAAATATATATGACCTGCCAACATAAGTTACTTCCTATTACTTCTTAACTCAAATTCTTAAAAGTGTTGAGTTAACAAAAACCAAGAATAGCACGTAATGTTGATCGAGGTTGACGGGTAATTTGTGACTAACAGGATCCGTTGACATATAGGGATGATGCAGGAAAGCAGGCTGTTGTTGTCCTGCAGAAAGAAGCAACAGAACCAATCTCACCACCCAACCTCACCCCACACCTCCCGCTTCATCTCCTTCCTCAGCTGTCGGAACGAGAGAAATGTGTCATACTAAAGGGCCATTTTCTCCATGTGATCGAATCAAATCGGTCATAAATCTATTTGTTATTGACGAGGTAAAGAACATTTGCAGCCTCTGGCACAATGCACAGGCTCTCTTTCTCTATCCCTCTCGCTCCTTCTATCTCTCTCTCTGTCTTTCTTTCTCTCAGTACATCACTCTGTGCTGCGCTGAAGGCAAAAAAACAGAGTTATGTTCCTATAACAAAATATTTTCCAGAGGTCTAACAACTCATGATGTCCTGACTGCCCAAGTAATGGAAGTAAATGAATCTATAAATAATCCCTCTTTCTGACAACAAATTGAACTACCCACAATTCCCTCTTCTCTCCAAACACGCACGCACACACAACAACAGCAAACTGCTACTGTCAGCCGCTCCGCAACACATGTTCGAAAAGGCCAAGAGACTGGGGCAAACTTTTAAATAAACCACACTGTTTTACTAAAAATGTGTCACGAGAGAGCGTGAATATATTGGCCCTAATCAGCCAAAATGGGTGATTCATTGGTTAATTTCAGCAACTGGGGCTATACATTATTCCAGGCCTGCCATGGCTAATTTCTGCCTTTACAGACGGCGAGGATGACAAATGGAACGTCAGACTGGCTACAAGTGAAAAAGCTCCATCATGCTCGCTCTCCCACTTGAGTTTTACTCACACTAATGATGTATACTAGCCTGCAACTACACTTGACCTGCGGATTATGTGGCAATGGAGGAAAAAAATAAATGTTTACCCAGAGGTTTTTGAGGGGAAAACTGGAGAAAAAGAAAACAGGCATATATTGGGGGGAAATCTGAATAGCTGTCAAGTATATAGGAGTTTAATCTTGTATAAGAGAGTGTGGCTGGGGTTGACATTCTTTCGATATAGCCACAAAGCTGGTGCATAGAACTCATTCTGAAAGTAAAAACAAGAGCAAATCTTTTAAAAAAAAAAAAAATTGGAGAAAGACATTTCTATTAAAAGTATCTGTATAGGTATGGCTGCTAAAATTAACAGCGGGGTCCAAAAGTCACTTTGAAACATTACAAATCTGGCAACCAAATTTAAAAAAAAATAAAAAATAAAATAAAAAACACTTTTAAATCACGTTTTTATTTATACCCTATGACATATTAAAAATAATAATACCCAAATTAAATGTAATCTACAAAATTTTTCAAGTAAATAAGAAAGAAACTGTAAATATAGTAATACAACTATTTAACCTAAAATGTTATGCTGATAACATATTTAAATATTAAACATACATAATTTCTAACAAAACATTGAAAAATCCAAATAAAAGCATTTTACTAGTGGTCTTAGACCTTGGACCCCACTTTTCAAAGTAAGAAGAAATTAATGGGTGATTTGCGTAAACATGTTCACAGGGCCGTGAATAAACCGGGATTTGAACCATCGCCAAGGCCCTCACAACAGGTCCTTCCAGGCATCGTGGCCTCGTCCCCCACCAGCTGATCAGCCGAGCTCTGAAATATCATATCAAACAATGAGGACAGAGGCAGTGAGTCGCCAGTGCCGGGGACGCTGCAGTGGCAGATGGCCAAAAAAAACTAGACAAACTAAATTGCAAATTGCTAAACAGGGCTAACAGGTGCGAATCGCACGTCTCCGAGTCCTGATGGCGGACTGCGAAAACGGGCGGTTCTGAGAAACGAGTAAAGGATGAATGTGCTATCAGCGGGTGTAATGTGCGCAGGACGCAGATATCCGAGACCGGCCTCCAACTTTGGACCTCTCCAAAAGACTGACCGATCAATCCATCCAGCATGTCAAACGGGAAACAGTGACCACCGTATCATGCATCATCTTGTGATGGTTTCATCTATAAATACAAGGAGAACTTTTAGGATTCAGAACAATGGTTCCGTTTATGGGATATGCAAGAGTGAGCACGAAACATTTCTGTTTTGAGGAAATAAGAGATAGTTATTTGCATTAAAACGCTACAATTTTTGCGCTAATTTGCCCCTCTGTTTCATAATTTGAATTTGGGTCTGCATGCACAGAGACATGCAGCTCAATAAAGAAATTCTAGTTATACAGCTAGATTTTACTCCTCGAAATGACCTCAACATCAGTCACAGACCTCAGTCAACAGTGCATACTCTTCTAATGAATAAAGTTACAACATCTGAAAAGAAAAGATGATTGGCCTTCAAACAAATTGATTTAATGACAGAAGAAAAGGAGTGCGTGCACTGACCCGTGTGACCTCTGAAAGAACAGCTAGTGCTGTATAAAGACAAGCACAAGCAGATGTCTCCGAGTGCTTCGCTGCATTTAAATACCAACACTAATGAGGCTAAAAAGCTATGTTGATTGGTGAACACCGAATAAGAAGGTGTAATTAACCTGTATAGCTGAAAGGGGGGAAAAGCTATTTAAGAATTATGAAGGAATTAGAAAGTGAGGCTATTTTTTCCATTTAATTTTTTGTATTTTTTAATTAATTAGAATTTTAATTAAAATTGTTACTGTAGTAACGATTGTCCTGTAATTCCCAACAACTCGCCAAAATGAATTATGGGAATGAAATGAATGAATTTTAAGAAGATTTCCTCTGCGACACTGCCTGGTCTGCCATTACTCAAAAAACAGAGTTCATAAAAATTGAAGCATTAAAAATATAAAAATGTTAAGGGTTCAGCGCAAATCCTAAAAAAGGGTAAAAAGATTTGTGGGAAAAAGAAGACTATGTTGAAAAATGGTACGTGTGTTGTCCACCCCCCACAGTCTCCTCGCAAGTCTATTGAATATCTGGGGGCATTTTAACCAGGAAAATAAACACAATGTTCCCCCGATTCGCATTATATATGATAAACATACACTAGGAACTTACTATGTTTTTTATTTTTAATCAAATTATAACCAATGGTGAACTAAATGTAATAAAAATAAAGATCATGTAATATAAATATTACAATAAACTACACACCCCCCATATATAATTCTAACAACAATATATTTTGTAATGCAGATGGAAAGATTTCGCCTAGGAACATTCTTGAACAAAACCAAACATCGCCGAACAATAAATTTAAATATAACATTTATGAACTGAATTGCAAGTTGTTTCAAATAATTTAATGAATACAATTTTGTTCATCGCCATTAAAAAACATATTCCCACTTCCCCTACCCGGAATGTCAAAAAAAGATTCATTATTATTATATACAGGTCTAAAAACAAAAGTTAAATAAATGTACAGTGTTTGTGCAATGCTTTGAAAAATTATATAGTGTGCCAAGCTGGGAAACTCACCACAACACTCTTATTTCAAACACCACCTCTCTATCAGAAAGGATGGAGGGGGAGAGACGGATAAAACCAGAAGAGAGAGAGGCAGAGAGAGTATCGGTGTGAGCCCTGCTTCGGCTGGCCCCAGTTACTTGTTCTCTCGCGCAGGGGCCAGCTATCAGTTCTTAACATGTCAACTTTGTCTTGATTACAGCGCCCTGGATCCTTGCTTCAGCCGGTAGTGCTTGAAAGACGACATGGTAATAACAGAGTTCAGCGTCGGCAACTCGCCATCCGACCTGCGTCGATAAGGCCGCCGTCCCCCAGCCTCCTCTGTCACGCATCTCTCACCTCCTTCCCCTTCCCCACCTCCCACAAGTGTTTTCATCTTCGAATGCCGATTTGTTTTCCAGCAGGTCTCCACCCACTCCATTGTTGTTTGCCCCTCCCGGGGGCCCCAACCCACTCATTCTTCTGACACGGCTGCCCGCTCCCGGCCGCAAGAAGGGCTGGCGGAGGAGGGTGGAGGAAGCCACAGCCTTGCCAAGGAGGCAACCCCACAGCGACACCACCCAACCGCTACAAAACGACGAACCCCAGTTGCTGACTTCGCGGTCTGACCTAAAGACCGCCAAGGAAAGCAAGGTGGGAGAGTCCGGGGTGGTTCGGGAACGCAGTGGGCATCCCCCTGGGCGTTAGCAGATGCGCGGTGATGATGTTTCGTGCGTCGGTTTCTCCACCTGTGGACCTGATAGCCCTGAAAAAAGGGAAGGTGGGGAGTCTGATCATGTGTCTCAAGCGGACCAGTGGTCATCTCTGCGTTCACACCTTCCATCCTCGGACGGAGGCGCTCTAGCCCAATACAAACAATAAGGACATCAATCTTGCTCAGCAAAACACCATAAAGACACAAACAAAAAATGTATATAGTAATGGACTAGAGATGAGCGAGGGTGGGGGGGGGTGGGGGGGCCGGGGGCACTGTTAGCAGGAGAATGAGCCCTCTGTCTATCCACAGCTGGGTGTGGGTGCTGTACGTACTGACCCGTGCGCTTCTCGAATCTGTCCAGGTGGCATCTGAAGACGTTCCGGCCACGATGAGTTGGACCACCCCAGAGCTTCCGGTCATATGTCAAGCAAAGACGACATTGTTACCTATTAAGATTACTAGAGGCGACTCGGCAAGTCTGGTACATCCCTGACTAGAATTTTCACAAGGAATGAGCGGCTAGTATATGGGAACCCAAGCTCAGTTTAGGTATTTTTATACAATCTTCTAGAGACGCCGAAACAAAAAAACAAGCAGCCCATCTACTTCAATTAAGTCTTCACTTAAAGGACATGAGTTGGTTTAGAAGTATGATATGAATTTTTATGCTGTTAAGCCCCATATAAAGAACGCCATTTTGTTTGTTATGAAAATTGATATGTATGCGATGTATGAGATGTAGAATGACAAACAGATACACTCGTCACCTAGGATTCAAAAGTGGTCTTATTTTAAGGACATGAATGACTTGTTGATTCAGCAAGCTGAGAATAAACCAGCACAGGTACAGGGATAAGACATTGTGTAAATGGTGACAAACAAATACATTTAACTATTAGTAAATGTGTTTTTCTGCAGCGTTCTAAGTCATGAAAAATAATTTATGGGGAAAAAATCATCACGGTTTCTACAAAAAAAAATTAAAAGCAGCACAACTGTTTTCAACATTGATAATAAGAAATGTTTCTTGAGCAGAAAATCAGCATATTAGGATGATTTCTGAAGGATCATGTGACACTGAAGACTGGAGTAACGGCTGCTGAAAATTCAGATTTGCCATCATAGGAATAAATTACATTTGAAACTGTATTAAAATAGTCAACTAAATTGTAACAATTAAATTGTAAAAATATTTCACATTATTACTGTTTTGCTGTATTTATTATCAAATAAATGCAGTCTTAGTGAACATGAGAGACTTCTTTCAAAAACATTCAAAAGTCTTTCCAACCCAAAGATTTTCAGAGGTAGTGTATGATTTTCAATAGGTTTTTACCCTAGAGGTTCAGAGGTCGAGTAAGGGGGTGGACTTTGGGTCAAACATTTTTGTACAACTCAGTTACAGTTTTGTTTAAAATATTATGAATTGGTTGGTCCAGCTGTCTTTGCATGCAAAAATGTGTTCTATGTGAACAGCTCCATTTTATCATTATTTTTTTAATTAATAACACCAAATTAACATCGTAAGCAGCCCTAAACCAAAAGAAGTTACCTCAACATTCAAAACCACGTAGCATAGTTAACTAATAGCACTGCACTCTTATTGATACTGCATTGATATTGGCACTTCCTTGCATGTTACTTAATTGCTCCTGTTCGTTCTGTCCAAAACACAACATATGCGTTTTCTTGTACAGCAAGCCACTTTGGTAAGGAAGCACATGCCAATAAAATAAATTAAAATTTATGCTGTACCTATCGGCCATTGATTGTAAGTGTATAAACTCTCTTGTCAAAGTGAAACTAAACTGCTTTTGCTCCCACTGCCAGATATAGACACATTTCTAAATCAGTTAAACATATGCAATGAGAAAGTAAACTGCATTATCTTGTTCTGCTTCCTTCTTGTAGAGCAAGAATCAATGTTACTACCCAGCTAATATCAGTTATTTTTCTGCCGCTGTACAAATTAATCTGCATCCAACCAGAAATGTGCCACAATAGTATTGAGTTATAAAAATACTGTACATTACAAAATGGTAAACAATAAACGAATGTGAACTGAACGTGCCTTTTCTAGCATATCCAGCCAGGCAAGGTAATATCAGCAACAGAAATGAATATTCCAGCTCTGTGCTTGCTGGAAATGACAAAAGAATTAGGGGTTAATTTAAATGTATGTCTTTAAGCTCAGTTGAGCTTGCCAATGTCTGTGGTTTTACATTCCCAACTTGTCACTTTCTTATGTTTTAAAACTTATCATTCATTCACAAAGAGCAAGCAAGAGTGTGAGAGAGACAAAGACAGAGAGAGAGAGAGAGAGAAATAATAAAAAGCTGGTGAATCCCCATGAAGCTCACTATGTGAACTGTCACATTAATAACCCTATGCTGGTATTCAAATTTTCTGTCGAAAGCTAAAGAAAGATTGAGTGCCCTGCTGTTGCACAGCCAAGATTGAAGACATGTCTCATTGACATTGTTAAAAGTTTATGAAAATATATGAATCCTCAAATGCCATTGGCTCCACCGCTCCCAACTCTGCCCACTTCTATGAGAAATCAGTCTTTTAATCAAAATGATTGAACACTGCGAGGCTGAACTCAGGAATATGAATAAAAGTGGATATGGAGGAGGTGAAGGGAGAGAGATGGGTACAATGGTGCACTCGCATGAAAAGAGGAGTGTCCGACGTCTTATTGCGGGGTACAACAAGATTCAGTGTTCAGCCCCTCTTTATTTCGATCTAAACGTTTTGCGTATCGAACCACACTGCATTGTGGGATTTAAAGAGTGAAATACAGAAGAGACTGCAGCTGTTGTCTGTGCCCTATTTTCAGAACCAGGAGAGACAAAAGAAATGTTAAATGCTTGTGTTGGCATTTCTCTTTCTCAAAGAAGCAGATCTGAACAGTGGACAGAGGAGGAAATACCCGGCTGATCTGCTATTTTGCTCTGTGCGCTGAATCAAAGCAAAACCATCCAGGCCTGTGTGTACGTTTAGCTTAAACTGGCATATGGCATATTGATGAGGGTTCAGACGTACCCAGGTGCTACTTTTCTCTTCAACATCATCTCAGGGAGGTGAACAAGCAGAAAGGCCTCACACTCCAGCACCGTGGCTCAACGCCTGTCAGCTACGGCCAGATAACCAGCCGTGAAACACATGGGCAGAACAGGCTAATGGAAAGTCTCTGATTCCCACTGGAGCATTGGATCAAAACACAGCTCCGAAATCTTTACCGGGAATCATTGTTGTCAAGTGTTCGGCTTACAGCAGCAGCCTCTTATTTGTTTGTCAAACGCAGAACAGCAGCTGCCGAGGAATCTGAAAGGATGAAACTGGGAAGAAAATGCTTCAGATACTTACAAATACCACAACACAGTCATTGATACTACACACCATTACACCAAACACTATGTAAAAGGTATAGTGCAGCAAAAAAATAAAAAATAAAAAATAATTTGCTCACACTCAAGTCATTCAACTCTAGATCATAGTCAAGCTCCAAAAAGGAGGGAAAAAAATAGATAAAACATTTACATTTATTCATTTAGCAGACGCTTTTATCCAACGCGACTTACAATAGGTTGTTTGTACATGACGTCATTGCTGTGGCGCAAAATGCGCGGGAGGCAGGTAAATTGATTTTTTCGATTAGAATCGCTAGAATAACCCAAATGCCTATGTTTTGCATTGTTTATGGATGCTGAAATCGGTCAAACCGAGAAATCACAAGAAGCTTTTATCGTGTACAGAACTAAAAAGGACCTATTGGATATTCTCCCCCCCCACCCCCACCCGCCCCCCGCCCCCGTGTGCAAATGGTTAATATAAGATATAATAACATTAAGATTTTAATAATATATTAAGATATTAATAAAGATATAAATAGATTGGGCTGCCACCTCTCATGCATTGTGACAGTCAGAATTCAATCAGTGCTAAACGCCACACGTAGACACGTAAATGAGATATTATTTGCAGTTCAGAGAGCTCCACTGATTATAAAGGAACATCGTGGGATTGTGATAAATTGAAGTGAGTGACAGCTTTTTAATGATTATATCGAGGCGCTATTTGCTCGCTTTCTAGGCTATAATCAATACAGAATTTGAATAAAAGTTTTGTTTTACGTGCTGCTAACAGGACCAACGGCCACATACCCTGTACATGCAGCAAAGTTTCAGGAGTGACATATATCCCGCATCCCTCATATAAATGCGGGATTCAATTTCAAGATAGCCTGTTTGCAATCAGGGTTGGTTGCTTAGCCTATATCCACCGCCTCGATGGCAGGCAAGTATTTCAGTTTAGTTGAAAAATCGCTTCTCTTCATAACATTAGGATCACGTCCAACATATTTTGTCAATTTCTGTTTATACCTTTCTCTTGTAATAGTGTCTAAACCAGTACAGTACAGACTTTCCTCCATTTCATCCATTCTGCTTTTCACTTCCTGCCCTCCATCTGATTTTTGCACATCATCAGAATCATGTGATTGCAAACAAGCTATTGAGGAATACAACAAGCGATTCATCACAGGAAGTGCTCGTAATACAAAGTTACAGACAATGTTCAGATTAGTACTAGACAGGGGGACTAAGGAAAGAGAAAAGCAACGTTTATTTGTTTGTTTGTTTTTTAAGGATGCAGTCAAATGTTGACGAAAGAGATTCGTTTTTTTAGCTGTCGCTTGAAAATTGTCAGGGATTCTGCATTCCATATGGGGGTGGGAAGATCATTCCACTAGCCAGGAACTGTGAATGAAAATGTTCTGGAAAGTAATTTTGTGCCTCTGTGATGGTACCACGAGGCATCGCTCACTAGTAGATCCCAGGCTTCTGGAGGGGATGTAGATTTGTAAGAGTGAGTGGAAATAGGAGGGTGCTGAGCCTGTGGCTGTTCTATATGTCTCGAACTTGATGCGAGTGGCAACCGGTAGCCAGTGCAGGGAAATAAAGAGAGGTGTGATGTGGGCCCTTTTGGGCTTGTTGAAGATCAGTCATGCTGCTGCATTCTGAATCATTTGAAGAGGCTTGATTGTGCATGATGGAAGTCCAGCCAGAAGAGCATAGTGGTAGTCCATCCTAGAAATGACAAGGGCCTGGACAAGACGTTGTGTTGCATGCTCTGTTAGAAAGGGCCTGATTTTTCTGATGTTTTGCAATGCAAACCTGCAAGATCGAGCTTTTTTTTGCAATGTGGTCTTTGAAGGTCAGCTTGTCATCAAAGATTACACCAAGATTTCTGACCGAACTTGATGGGGTAATTGTTGATAAACCTAGCTGGATGGTGAAATCATGATGTAGAGTCAGAGAGGCAGGAAAGACGAGAAGCTCAGTCTTTGCCAGGTTGAGCTGTAGGTGATGTTCTTTCATCCATGTCGAGATGTTCACCAGGCAGCCTAAGATCTGTGCAGCTATCGTTGGATCATCTGGTTGAAATGAAAGATTGAGCTGTGTGTCATCAGCATAGCAATGGTAGGAGAAACCATGTTCCTGTATGATGGATCCCAGTGATGTAGTGTATATGGAGAAGAGGAGGGGTCCAAGAACTGATCCCTGAGGAACCCCAGTGACTAGTTGATGTGCTTTGGATACCTCCCCTCCCCAGGCCACCCTCAAATACCTTCTTGTGAGACTGGATTCAAACCAGCAATGAGAAAAAGACTGAAATTTATGTAGTTATTTAAAGAAAATCTTCAAACCCCTCACATCAAATTTTCAACTGTGACATTCAATCTTATTTTCATTCATACTTTTTTGAGAAGTGCTTGCTCTTGCAAACAATTACATAAAAATTGGTATGATGCATCAACATACCAGCTTTAAATGTGATTTAATTTTCTTTAAAATTTTGTATGACTTCAAAAGACTTGAAATATAACGCACTTGTCATATGGATCACTTTTATTGTAGTTATTTTTGTCCTTTTTGAAGTTTGATAGCCCTTAGTCACTATATTGTTCTTGAAACAATATTCTATGGAAAAAGAATTGTGTAAAAATGTTTCAAAATGTCTCGTGCTTTATGATACCAAATTACATCATACAGGTTTATAATGACAAAAAGGTGAACACATTTCTTTATGTGTCTTTAAAAACTCTTAAAACATGCCTTCCATATGTGACTTCATCGCATGAATGCATTTAACCTTTGTGCTTTAAATGTGAATGTGACACATTATGGCATATTTGAAAGAAATTTTCAATTTGTGCACATTCACATACTGTACAAACATAGCAGGTGTTGGAACCTGAATGCTATTACCCTTCTCAGGTGCACTTTATAATGACCAGGGGCAAGGGGAAAGGGGGAATACGGTCTTGTGGAGGTATATAAATGAAAGGAGGGAAGGAAGAAAGAGTGATTGAGCACCTTGGGTTTGAGCAAGCTGTCCCGTCTGTTTGGCCCTACCTCTCCACTCCATCATTGGAGTGGACAGATCCCGACCACTAGAGAGAAAAGAAGGAGAGGGGAACCAAAAAAATAAAGGATTTGTACAGGATAGTCCAGTGGGCTGCATACAGGGTCCTAAATCACTCGTCAAGCACAAGTAAAAACTTCATAAAAAACTGCAACATAATAGGAGAGGCTAGCTGTCACATTTTCATGGCAGGATTATTTCATGGCCATCTTTAAATATCTACACAAAGGCCATAACATTTGAATTACATACATAAGGATATTGTATCCATACTCTCACACTTTATCTGCTTCTATTTTAGAACACTTGATGATTATCTAATCAAAATAACAAAATGTTTTAGTCATACACCAGCAAAGCGCCTCGCCCATGCCAATCAAAGTTTACTTCAAGAAATTATTTTTATTTTTGGGTGAACTATCCTTAAATCAAATTGTAAGACAAATTTTATGACCCTAAAGAACAAATATGTTTCTAAAAATATATATATATTAGTTATATTTTATTATATATATAATTATAATTATATATCATATGTTCTGTAATATTTTTAGGGCTGTCCTCGACTAAGGATTTTTCAGGTCGACTAGTAGTCATTCATTTTAAGCATCAGTTGACTATTAGTCACACTTTTATTAATAAACCATTTAAATCATTAAATGCCTACGTAGCCTAATATGCGCTCAAGCGCACAAATAAAGTTTGCCACAGCGCACCACAGAAGTAATGGTTATGAATGTGTCAGTGAAAAACATTAAGGAGACTGCATTAACATTTTAATAACTTTATAAACTAGTGCTTTCTTTTTTTTTGGTTTAAGAGATGAAGTCGGCGACACTGACTCGGTCATCTCCTCAGTAGTGGATGCGCCTGTATGCATGTTTCACACAGATTACATAATCTGAGAATATTTGTTTTCCATTTGAATTGGCTTATTTGAGAGTAGACATTTGTGTCCGTAAGGTAAAGATATACACAGTGTTTTGCGCTCAGGTTCACAGAGAATGAGACGGCAGAAAGAGCACCATGTTTGCTTTCATTATTTCATAAAAGCGCGATTGGTTGTTATTGTGAGCGCACACAAATAAACGTAGAGTCTTTACAGATTTGAAAGATGTATTACTCTTATCTGTATGAGCAAAAATTACAGAGTAGTTTAAGAGCAAGTGAGCGCACGCCGTCGACCTGGCCGTCATGCGGTTAGCGCGCTACTGTTCAGTTTCCGCAGACACTTGAATAGCACACATTTCTCTTGGTTAACATTAGATTGAGCATCCATGTAAAGTTGCTAACACTTACATATTTCAGATGATAAGCCATATTTGAGGTCGATGAATGATAGGCAAGCGTTTGGATGTCCTGCCCGACGTACTGTATTACCAAAGACCAGCCGTTAACGATCTGTTAGTCACTGACTGCGTGACTTCGCCTGTGGAGTTTTTTTTTTCTGCGACTTATAAAATTTTGGTCGACCAAGCCTCTTCTGGTCGACTAACGATTAGTCGACTATTAGGGGGCAGCCCTAAATATTTCATTCATATTTTTTGAATGATTTACTACCATGTCTCTGTTACACCTACTTGAAGCGTCGCCCATCCTTGCAGGGTGCTTCATGTCCTCGGACATTGTTTTGATTGGGAGTAGTCCCTTTTGAAGAGCGTCTCTGAATCTTTCAGGGCCGTCAAATTTTAAAACATATCTTCAAAGCCGCAATAGAACCCATCAGTAATTGAGGTGATAAATCTATTTTTTCCTTCATCGCTGTCTCTCGCTCCATGTCTTTTGAGTGTGTCGCTGATGAGTGGTAAATTGGAAATTATTCAGAGAGGTAACAGCACTCTTAGATGCAGTTCCATTATAGTCTGTCAGTCACAGGAGACAGATAAATTACTCGCATGTCAATCTACCCATCAAACAGCAGACAGGGGATTGTGGGATTGATCAATGGAGGAGAAAAAAAGCCACTGTAATTCCTCTCAGTGTGACGGCATGAATAAATCAAAAGTCTTTTATTTTTTCGCTGTGCAGTAGCTCCTTCTACCTGAAAATACAGTAATACTCAATTGCTGAAAGGACAAAGAATAATTGTGGATCAAGCCAGGGTGGGACAAAGCATCACACGAAATCAGAGAGATCAAAAACACAATTAAAAAGTCTTTTGGTTGGGCCGTTGAGATCTGATGAGGTATTTGCCGTGATGTTGGAGTTTTCTGTTGGCTTTTAATGGGAGCAAGGTTGTGTTCGATGCTGTTTAATGGTAGAGGAGAGAGGAAACACCTCTCTTGTTCAATAGCAAATTAATTGCTACGATTAGTCATTGGTAGACTTCTCGAACGCAGTCCTTTGGAGAGCTGAATTCAGCCTCTCAAATCCTCTCATTTGTAATTGGCTGTCTGCTTGAATAATTGATTGGAACAAATTTGAACTGGTGGAAAGTCCGCTGAGTGTCCTCCATCATACAAACACAGACACACACACACACACACACACACACACACACAAACGTTCACTCCTGGTTTAACTATAATGCAAGCTCAAGCATTAATGTTTGAACAAGTTCTTGAACAGTTTTGCTATGCTATGCTACACTATACTGAACCAACATTACATGAACAAGAGTGCTGTTTGGTCACAGTTGATTCTGACAAACAGCACAATTACAAGCAAGATATTGCTTATATACAGTACACATTGCCAGGTCAATCAAATTAAAAGACCAGAACTAACTGTTATTACAGCATTTTATTATAAATGTCTATATCTGTTATAGCATATTACTGCACACAACACTTTTCTATACAATAATATACTATACTAATTTACTGTATAATGCATAGTGCACTGGACTACACTAACAGGGGTTAAACTGG
Source organism: Sinocyclocheilus anophthalmus (assembly GCA_018155175.1). Lineage (NCBI taxonomy): Eukaryota > Metazoa > Chordata > Actinopteri > Cypriniformes > Cyprinidae > Sinocyclocheilus > Sinocyclocheilus anophthalmus. Next base: position 165,063 of record JADLZN010005775.1, read on the forward strand.
GTTGGAATGATCCGAAATGGCTGTAAGGAAAAAGTTTGTTTGTTAGTCCATTCCACTTTCTGTATGCTTTATTATTTGTTGGAGACAGTACACACGTTGCAATTAAATCTATGCACTCAAAATAACAACAATGAATATTTTTGATTTCACAATGAACCAAAACTATTTTTACACTTCTCATAATAACATAAATAAAATAAAATAAAATCTTGGAAAAGCATCTGTCAGTCAAACTAAAATCATCACAATATGGTTTAGTACACTTATCAAATCACAAAAGGATGGAATGTAATTAAATAACTATATAGTCTGTTGGCTGAGTTTCAGAGCAAATGTGAGAATGCTGTGGAAAACACTGTATACTGAATTCACAACAATTCAGCTTAAAATAGACCGAAAATTACTACAAAACACATTAGCTATTAATATCATATAATATCATGATGTTCTTTAAAAATGGATGCTATCACCATGAACACTGACTCCTTTACATTTTTAATGATATTACGTGTATCTAGTTATGCAATCCAGTTATGATTGTCTTGTTTTTAAACAACTGATATACGACAAGCTCAAAATGTCATGGCCCAGCAGCAAGAGAGCATTCTGGGACCACGTGAAGGTCATAGCAGGTCACGGCAGAGTCCTACAATGCTACTTAGCCGTTTCAAAGTTCGAAAGAAGCACAGAGACTTTATTAGCATATTTTTCTATGTTTAACTCAGGTTTTCTGAAAATGTCCACCTCAGGCAGGTAGGATCTCTAGAGTATTAGCGATTTAGAGAAGAAAGATCAAATATTGTGCTGTACGAGACAGAGGAACATGACTACGCAGACTCATATTTAAAATATTATACAATGCTAATATGTTCTTATTTAAAACAAAATCTTAATGTGATTAACTGACCACCCATCAACCTTCAATGGATTCAGTACACAAATACTCAGACAAACACATATGCTGCCCATGTCCTGCGGTTCTCACGTGAACTTCAACACCACTGTGAGCTGGGGGGGACGATTTAAAATTCATGAGCAGTGATTTTTATGTTTTCTTTGCTACAGGCAAGTAAAAGAAACAATTAGCGTAGCACTGGCGCTAAGGTCCAGCAAAATCAATAGTCCCTGATAGTATTGTAAGCCTATTGACCCAATCCTGCGGTTCACCCCGACCCTGCGCTGCAACAGACACCCTTACAGGGGATTAAGCATTTCTGCCTGTGCAAATGGAGAATGGGAGCTGTGCATAGTTAAACAGCCTTCAGGAACGATAGCAATCAGAGAGCGACTAGCTGAGGTAGACTGACACAGAGCATTGACTTGATATGAGAGTGTTTCAGGAGATGAAGGCCCCTCAAGGGTATACTGGAGTATAATACTGTGCTGAAAAAAAAAAGAGTGAGACAATGCATCGGCTAAATGGTTATACAGACCAACTATCTGAAAACAACGCAGACAGAAAACATGAATGCATACTGTACGAACGGCCCTAAAGCCTCTGGGCTGTATGTTCTCATGAGTCCTGCGTCCTGTCTAAACGTCAACTGCATGTGGTACTTGTGTGTTCCTGCCTGTCCTGTGTAACCCCTGTTTGGATTATTAAAAGACTGTTGATTGTAATTCTCCTACGTTCTCCTCGTTCCTCGCTCCAACGCAGTAGCAACCATGTCAGTAAGAGTTTTTTTGTTTTGTTTTGTTTTAATTTATACATTTATTCAACAAGGATGCATTAAATTAACCAAAAGCTATGGTAAACACAATTATAATGTTAAATAGATTTTTCTTTTGAATAAATGTTGTTGGCTTGAACTTTCTATTTAAAAAATAGACATTCAACTGGATTCAACAAAAATATTAAGCAGCAAAACTGTTTTCAACATTGATTAGAATCTTTCTTGAGCAGCAAATCAGCATATTATATATTTTTGGGGATCATGTGACACTGAAGACTGGAGTAATGGCAGCTGAAAATTCAGCTTTGCCATCACAGGAATGAATTACATTTTAAAATATAGGAAAGCAGAAAACAGCTTTTGTAAATTGTAATGATATTACAAATTATTACTGTTTTAAAATGCTATTTGTATTTTGAATAAAAGCCGCTTGTGAGCATAAGAGGCTTCTTTCCAAAACAGTAAAAATGTATTTGAAGGGTTTTGAATGGCATTATATAATATAATTAAAAAATATATTATATTAAATAAGTATTTGTCTCCTTATATAAAATTTTTCTCATATGTGAAAGGATATATTCAAATCATGGGCCTGAGAAACAGAAAACCTTGTTACTGCAAAGTATCACTCATCCCCAACCATACGTTTCAACACAAGCACAAAAGACGCAACTGCACACAAATTCTGACACAGTTGCAAGTCGGTAGTTTCAGCCCTTTGAGATTATCGATACTATGTACCGTTCTAAGGCGTCCAGAATGCCGGCAGAATGGACTCATGCCAGAGTATCGGTTCTGTGTGCGGCCAGCAGTCCATCAATTGCCATAGTGGGCTTGAATAACCGGTGTGCTCTCAAGGTCCTGTAGCCTAGTTCTAAACAGATGTTCTGAGACAGAACGACGAGCCTAACATGTGTCACCAACCCCACCGAATATGTACAACCCACTGCCCCCTGACGCCCCTCTTGTAAAACATTTACCCCCACCTCACAAAAACCACAGATTTGCATGCAAAACACAGGCAGGCAAACTACAACCTGTCTTACTGCTTCTAGGCCCCATCATAACTGACCTTAAACGCCTGAAAGTAACTGATTTGAACGCTCTCAAGAGAGTACTCTGCATGACGCACCAACATTGTGCTGCACTAAAACCTGATGTTTAGCATGTTGCTAAGGCTACACATGACATTGTAATAAGCAAATTGACCCTTTGTAAAAAGACCCCCCTCCCCCCCCCCCCCCCTTAGTAACTGTTGCTATTTCCGACAAGCCACACGCTATCATTGCCGCACCTATGTTTCTCACCATTGAAACAGCACGGAGCAAAGAGGACACTGACAACATTTTTTAAGAAATTCAAACAATAAATAATGTTTTGTGGCTCTTTAATGTGTCGTGACAGATTGCTGTACATCCTCAGTTCAAGGACCACACAACTGATAATTTCTTCCTCGTTAGTTATAGCACGAAATAAACATGAATGAACATCAGAAGGTATCTTGTTTCAACCAAGACGTCAATACACACCATTTTTCAAGTTCAAGTCCACCAACGTTAATCTACTCTCCTGTTCTGTTTTGGTTCGGACAAAGGGGCCGATTTGGCGTTATGATAGGTCAGATCACTCGGACAAAATGGCAGATTTGGCGTTATGATAGGTCAGATCACCTCTCAATCAAACTCCCGGCGATGGATCAACTACTTAGCACAAATGAAAATATCATTGCAAATATTAATTACACTGAACCATTTTTAATAACACTATTATTTGTAATCAACAGTTTTGAATATATATGCGATGCTGCCTTAGAATTCGGCCAAAATAAGGTTAAACCTCCCTGACAGTTTGTCATAATGAAATCCGATGCCTGACAGGTACTCTCTTAAGCAAAAACAACCTTGAAGAATCATGCACATGATTTTATGATAGATGGATTTGTTTAAGGGCCTCTTCAAATAGCCTTTGATCTTTGTGACTTGTTTGTTGTTAAGCAGGTTAGGATGATTGTCTTCATTTCCCAGTACATTAAAAGCGCATGATATATACTGTGTATATAATATATATATATATATATATATATGTGCATCTCAATAAATTAGAATTGCCAGCAGGAAAGTCATTATATTCAAGTAATTCAACTCAATAGTGTACACTAGGTGCTATTAAATAAATTCCACACTGCGCACAGACTGAAGTAGTTTAAGTCTTTGTTTTTTTTTAATTGTGGTGATTTTGGCTCACATTTAACAAACCCCCACCAATTCACTATCTCAACTAATTAGAGTACTTCATAAGACCAATAAAAAAATAAATTTTTTGTTAATTGTTGGCCTTCTGGAAAGTATGTGTTTATTTACTGTACATGTACTCAATACTTTGGTAGGGGCTCCTTTTGCTTTAAATACTGCCTCAATTCAGCGTGGCATGGAGGTGATCAGTTTGTGGCAATGCTGAGGTGGTATGGAAGCCCAGGTTTCTTTAACAGTGACCTTCAGCTCATCTGCATTTTTTGGTCTCATTTCTCATTTTCCTCTTGACAATACATATATAGATTCTCTATGGGGTTCAGGTCAAGCCAGTTCGCAGGCCAATCAAGCACAGTAACACCATAGTCATTTAACCAACTTTTAGTGCTTTTGGCAGTGTGGGCAGGTGCCAAAATCCTGCTGGAAAATGAAATCAGAAAAAGCTGGTCAGCAGAAGGAAGCATGAAGTGCTTCCAAAATTTCTTGGTAAATGGGTGCAATGACGTTGGTTTTAAAAAAACACAATGGACCAACACCAGCAGATGACATTGTACCCCAAATCATCACTGACTGTGGAAACTTAACACTGGACTTTAAGCAACTTGGGTTATGAGCTTCTCCCCCCTTCCTCCAGACTCTAGTACCTTGGTTTCCAAATTAAATACAAAAATTGGACCACTGGAATAGTCCAGTTATTCTCTCCTTCGCCCAGGTAAGGACAGCTTAAGTTGTTGTAGGTTCAGGAGTGGTAACAAGAGGAATACGGAAAAAACTGTAGCAAAATTCCTGAACGTCTGTGTGTGGTGGCTCTTGATGGCTTGACCCGAGCCTCAGTCCATTCCTTGTGAATTTTTCACTCAAATTCTTGAATCGATTTTTTGCTTGACAATCCTCATAAGGCTTCTGTTCTCTCGGTTGGTTGTGCATATTTTTTCTTCCACACTTTTTCCTTCACTCAACTTTCTGTTAACAGCTTGGATACAGCACTCGGTGAACAGCCAGCTTTTTTGGCAATGAATGTTTGTGGCTCACCCTCCTCCTTGTGAAGGGTGTCAATGATCATCTTCTGGACAACTGTCAGATCAGCACTCCCCCATGATTGTGTAGCCTAGTGAACCAAACTGAGAGACCATTTGAAGGCTCAGGAAACCTTCGCAGGTGTTCTGAGTTGATTAGCTGATTGGCATGTCACTTGTTGAGATAGTGAATTGGTGGGTTTTTTTAAATGTGAGCCAAAATCATAACAATTAAAAAAAACAAAGACTTAAACTACTTCAGTCTGTATGCACTGAACTTATTTAATACACGATATATCATATATATATAAGGAAAACTATCTTTTAGGGAATAATGCAATTAACTGTAAAGTTTATGTGTGCAAGCCAAATGCTATGTGTTCTGCATCAAACAAAAACTGGACTGGAGCAAGCAAGGACAGATTAGACTGATAAACAAACCACCTTTTTTAATTAAAGATTAATTGAGATGCTTTTATGGCACAATTTAACCCACGCTTATGTCCCCCAGTGCTTGTTTGGACTGCGATGTCTTAGACAGAACTCGACATCAGATGCCATTTTAGCAAGCTACACTTACACAGAGCCACCAGACAAAATAAATGTATGCAAACTGCCAATTTAGATTTGTCTAGTGCTCTTTTGCTGTGATTTCAGAGAAAAACCCCATGTGACTTGTGTTTGAGCATCACAAGACTCACTCAGTGCCCTCAACACACCAGGCAGACACACTAGATGCCCGTGAGTGCAATACATTATGAATGCAGCTGCAACGCATCTCAACAAAGACATAATCTATTATGTAAATGGAAATTCTGTATGTCTGAGTTAAGTGGCTGTGAGCGTGACAGTTCTGTCATGTTAGGCCCATTTTATTGTTTTATAGTTGACTCATGGCAGTCTACCATCTTATTCAGTATATTAGTTTTGTTTTCCTGTGTTATTGTCAAAAGATTTATTAGATGTGCGTTTGGTTTTCACTTGCATTTATATACAGATATAAGTATAATAAATAAGAATTAAAATGAACTTAGTACGGAAAATATGTTTTTCTGTGCTTATTTGAAATGTAAACAGACTACAATATTAAATTCAAAACTCCCCCCAGGTGCATTAAGGGACAAAAAAAAAATAATAATTATATCTATATATATAGATGCTGTGTAAAAAATCCCGCACATGTAGGTTGTTAAATATATATATATATATATATATAGATAATATATTATTATATCGAGATATTATATATTATATATACATGCTGTGTAAAAAATACCGCAATGGAGATTGTAAAAATATCATATAATATATATATATATTATATATGATATTTTTTTGTAGTTTTTTTTTGTTTTTTTTTTTTTTTGTTTTTTTAATATATATTGAAATTACATTGACAATCTATAAATGTGCATGATTTTTAGCCAGCATTTATAAACAATATAATATTGTTAATACAAATCATTGGATTTTTTTTAATTCAGCATTTTAATCATGTGCCCCAGATTGAAAGACCTTGATGCTATGCTAATATGTGGAGGTTAGTCAGTCATTAAAAGTCTAAAAAAGTCTTTAAGGTATCAGTCCTATTTTTTTTCCAAGGACAAAAAAAGGTGCAAATTGTCATGTAAAATTTAATCATAACTGTTTTTGGTGACAAAAAAACCCTTACGAGCATTATCGGTGGATTTTTATAGAAGAAAATGCTACAAAAGTGTAGAATTAGACCCTTTACAATAAATAAGAATGATTGCTGTGCGGCATTACCAGCAAACAGTTGAACCACTATGCCTGCTGGGAAAACGAGAGCTTGAAAGTCACCCCACAAAACAAGATCCTTGTCCTTCCTACGTACTGAATTCTCAATATCATCACAGAGCGCCACTTCAGGGGTGATAGATTCTCTGTCTTTCTGTCACTCCGTCTTTTTTCTTTTACCGATAATAATCCATAATGCAACCCAGATACAGTACAAGCCTCCTGCATTATTCAGAGAAAGTTTCTCCTTTGATTTATGTTCTCTGTGTCTCTCTCTGCTTCCCTCTCTCTCTTTCTGAATCCCTTCATTCTTTAAGTCCCTCTATGTCGTCATGCAGCAGTTGCAGATAATGCAGTTGTGGAATGAGAAGATGAGAATATATGTACAGTGTGTGTGTGTGTGTGATGTCGTCTCATACTGAATAATTATAGCAGCTCGGCCCAGGCAAATCCTCCCAAGAAGGTAGTGCATCTGCAAGCCTTCCACCTGCCATGCACTAAACGCCGCCCCATCCATCAAACACCCACTTGACAAATACATTCCATAATAGAAGTTTATTTTTATGGGGAGGCCGAATCACAGACCTTCCCATGCATACAAAAACGTGTCAGAATTATTTATGAGAGCTGCTGAAATGCACAATATGTCATATCAAAGTCTGGATTCGCTCCTCCGCCCCACATGCCCCTGTCAATACCCACACAGGCTATCAATAATGTGAAACAGCACAGAGATAAGCCCCCCGAACACAGGGTCACTCCGAGAGGGGAGGACGGTCTCCATGGATGCCACACACATACGCATATGTGCATAAAAACACTCAGACAAAAGCAGAAACGCACAAACTGACGCACAAAGATATGTGGGAATCAAAACCTCATTTGGGGCTCCTTTAATAAACTATACTACACAATAGTAATATATTTCTGCCATAAAAGTTAACACCAAACTTTTATTATAGAGGGTTGTAATGAAGGCCTTTGAGTTTCTGTGTGTATCTGATGATAGTTTTAGCAACTGAAATGGTGAAATGCAAGTGTAGTGACTCTCAGAGCAGCTCTGGAGATGAAATTTATATGTTCATGTTAACATACTGTATAGTGAGATGGCAGACACTGAAAACACCATGAGTGTCACGCCTGCTTGAGTATGTGCAGTCACACAGAAACACGCAAAACAAGCAGACTTGATTTAAATAATAGCCTTTTTGGGGAGTAGCAGTCAAAGACACTAGTCCATAATGTAATTTGATCCACTTTTATGACTGGACTGCAATTCTTTGTTTTCAGCATCGTTGAAATTACAGGGCCCTTCATTTTATAGTTTATACAATGTGTAACATTGCACACAAAAGGGCAATAAATAAGTTAGCAACGCTGCTCTCTACAAACATTCCAACTAAAAAGGGCCCTAAATAAGTAGCGAGTCCTTGCTCGAAGCATTTTCCTTCAAAGATGATCAGTACTTTATAGCGGAACTGTATGCATGACAAAATCAATCCCGTCTCTCATGACGGCCCTGTGACATTGGGCAGCAAAGAACCTTCTGAAAGTCCATTGGAATTCAATATCATTGACAATTCTGCGTTCTTGAAGGTGTCAGCGCCAATACTGTCTCCAAGTCACCAGTCTGAAATGCTTCTCAAGCCCAAGTGTAATCACCTGTTTCATGTGATTTAACTCGCCGCCGCCCGTTTGAACGGCTCCCAATGTGGTACGCAATAGGTACAGGCGCTTTATCAGACGGAGTCACTAAGCAAACCGCCACCTTCTTTTTAAAATCCTCTTTTCTGTTCCTTGATCCATTATCACTCCATTTCACATTACTTTCTGCCTCTCTCTCCATTTGTTTCCCTCCCTCCTTTTCCCCGAACATGCTGGGATCAGTGGGGGGACAGCCGAGTCGTCGGCTTGTTTGCACACTGCTGTGTTGGCATGGTAAACGATAGCTGACTAAACATGCTTGTTAAGCTAGTCGTTGTTGTGTAGGAAATCCCTCTATCCCCTTAATTACACGACAGAATGCAAATTCATATGTTGTGTTAAAATGTAGCTGTCTGTCGACCCCTGGTTATCCATGGTGGTTATTTCTTTTTTCACCACATAAATGGAGGGGGCAGGGTTTGAAAAAGAGCTTGAGCGTGGCCATCTTTCATGAAGCAGGCTGATGTATTGTTCTAGAGAGATAGCAGCAAGTATAAATGATTACATGTAGCTGGCCTGGGCTTTGTAATAAAAAGGAGGATTATCAATTCACAGGTTTTTGGGCAGATAGCGTTGCACCAGCTACAACGTGATCGCAATCAGGACTTCGAGACACATCTGTATTCCCCAGCACATCCAGAGCCGGAGGGAGACAGAGAACTGCGGGCAGAAAGAAAGAAAGAAAAAAAAGGGGGGGAAAAACTACTATTGTTCTTTATGTAAATGTATGTTTTTTGAGCGAATAAATGAAAAATAAAAATAATACAAAAAAAGTAAGAAAGTTTGACTATCAGCTGTTAATGCAAATTAAATGCAAAAAAGACTAGTCTGTAAAATCTACTGTCATTTAATTCACTCCACTGAGGTATTTTGGACCTCAAATAAAACTACAGAAACTTAAAACACAAAACCTAAATAGTGCAAAAGCCTCAAAAAGAATTAAGGACACACATAAATTATGTTAAATGACAAAATATCAAACTAAGTGGAATCTCCAATCAAATGATGGTATACCTTCAAAACAAACTTTTCTTTGTGATTATTAGTGAATCAACTGTTCCCTGGTAGCGATGCTCATATTGACCGTTTTTAAATTATTTTTTTCCAAGTATTTTTTTAAGGTTTGCTGCATTGTTAAAGAAAAATATTCTATACATATCTGTTAACTCATGGCGGCGTCAATACATGCAACCACAGGTGCCTACATAGGCCCTGTCCCAAATTGTACCCTAAACCCTCATGGTCTTCCTCTGAGTCGACACTTTTGTGACATAATGCTGCTTTAACTGTCGGGTAAAAGTCTGCTGCGGAGTTCGCCTCAGAGCATCATCGAGGGTGCATAGCGGCTGCAAAGGGGGCGCTCGCGAGCACCCTTCTGAAAGCCAAAATGATAAATGGGACACCCTACGGCAGGGATCCTCAAATCTGGCCCACGAGATCCACTTTCCTCAGAGTTTAGCTCTAACCCTAATCAAACACACCTGAGCATGCTAATCAATGTCTTCAGGATCATTAGAAAATCACAGGTAGCTGAGTTTGATCAGGGTTGGAGCTAAACTCTGCAGCGCATTGGACCTCCAGGGTAAGATTTGAGGAACCCTGCCCTACGGTCTCGTGGACTCATGAACACGCACGCAGTGGCCATTGTAAGTCCGCAAGGTGGCAAGTGCACATGAAGTGTGCCATTTGTGACAGGGCCATATTTTACTGCGAATGCACCCGCTCCACTTTCACTTAACTGGCAACAATGGCAAAAGGCAATATTGGATAAATGGTTATCAGAGAGTGAATCCGTGGGTGAATGCATTCAAATTCTGAATGGGTTACAAGCCTAGAAAACGTGCAAACAGCGCTCCTTATAATCATTAAAAAGCTGTCACTCATCTCAGTTCTTCGCGATCTCACAAAGTTCCGCCATTTTTAATGAAGCTGTAAACTACTGCACAAGTAATCTGTTATTTACATTGTGTGTTTGTTCTAATAAGAGGATTCGCGAGCGCGCACAACTCAGAAACACTGAACAAAACTCCTGCTTTATGAACGGTGAGTGGATTCTAACGTAAAAGCCTCTGACTGGCCATTGCGTTCATGAAATCAACAGATATGTCTGTGATTGGCTACAAGGCTCAACGCTGCAGAAACCAGTTTTCAGTCGCGGAACAGGCTGCGCTCCAGACTATGCCACACAGCACGTCGACATTTCATTTTTTTAAATAAAAACGGGACAAGTTGTGCACTGAGGTAGGGCTGCTATTTATTTTTATGTCTGACGAAAAAACATACAGTTCTTCAAAGTGCATAGAAGGATTCAGTATATGTTTCATTTTGTCATTTTAATTTGTTAATTAAGGGAAAAAATATTTAGTGTAGGCCTATTTATTTTATTCTTTTTATTTATATTATTTCATTCGGTTTTCTTTGTTCTCAGAAGCACTGCATGTGCGTGATAATTTGACTATGAGTGAATTCAGGTTGTTGATCTGTTGTTCTGTATCCAGCAGTTTGCACGTTAAAATAGGTCATTTTTAGTGGACAAAGTCAATTCCCTTTAAGTCCATTCAAGCATCCAACAGGTCACATACTATGAACTCAATTGACTAATTTGTCACAAAGCCTTCATTTTGATCAGTATATCTAATGTTTAATCATTTAAAAGCTAACATACTTTTTTGTTAAATGTTTTGCCTGAAAAGTGTGCTTGCGCTAACTTTCCTTCAAATAAATTCCACTTGGTTGGATATTTTGTTACCTAATACAGTGCCATTGATACATTTTTAAGTGTGCCTTTAAGTGTCTAAATACTTTCTGAAGGCCACTCGACTAACCCAAAAGCTTATCAGGGCCTAAAAACTGCTTTAGGCCAAAAAAAATCTCCCTGTGATTTTAATATTCTGTACATCAAGGGCACCTGGTAGAGGCCCCTATTCCATATTCACCTCCATGGTGCCAAATTTAGTGGGACGCCGAGCAGAACAGCACAGCGGCTCCTCCTCATCAGGCCTCTCGGTCTGTGCGCTGCAGCAGAACGAATTACGGATAAAGACTAGAAGTGACGCCTGTCTGTGCGTTTGAAATCATACTCCCCTCTCTGACAGGGAGGAACCTTTGGCTTCATTTGCCTGCAGGAAGGGTCACTACCTGAGTTTATTATGCAGTCGCACAGCAGGAAGTCAAAAAGAGGCAATATGGGGAATGGAATGGAATAAAATAGAATAGAATAGAATAGAATAGAATAGAATAGAGGTGGATGATGAGAAGAGTAATGGAGGAATGCTTTAAGGGTGATGAGAAAGACAGAAATGAAGGGAACGATTGGGGAGGCCTCACTGACAGGCCCCCAGCAGGACTGGGGGCGGCTTGCTAAGCTGGGTGATGACTGATGTGATGGCTCATCTATCTTCTTTCAGAGACACTGAACTGTCCGCCCTCAAGCCCACCCTGCAAAGGGGGTTAAAAAAATCCACACCTTTAATATAATGCATACACACACAATAACTATGTAAAATGGTGATGGACACATCAGCTATACTATAAGCACTGCCTAATTTTTGGACAAGGGTAAATCTGTTGATTTCACTCATTTATTCATTCTCATTTTCTCATTTATTTATTTATTTGCTTGCAGCAATATTATATTTATTATTTAAATATTTTATGTTATTAAAACAAATAAAAAATGAAGGATTTTCCACTTTATTTGATTGAGGAGAGACAAAATTAGGGGACAAAGGGATAAAAAAGGATGTAATTCCCACATTTTATTATACAGGAGACAAAACAATCTTTTTATATAAATATTTTTTTTACTAATTTTATAGGTGGATTTAGGGCTACTTCTATTGGATATAATATAGTGATAAAATAAAATAAAATAAAATACCGTAAATTATGGAGGGGTTGCATATTGCACTTTAGTTACTTTTTATAAAAATTAATTAATTTGTTTTCATCTAGTAGCACAAAAGTACAAAATAATAATACAAAATGAAATATATTAAATATATAGAATTGTAAAAATTCATTGTTGTGTCTTCCATTTATAAGTGATGTGTGAAAAAAAAAAAGAAGGGATTTTTCTGTTAGGAGCATATATTATAGGGATCGAGAGGGAAAGAGGATTAGAAACAACGAGAAACTTAGTCAGATTAGAAAACTACTATATGAGCAACCCCCAACGGGCAAACGCGCTGGAAGCCCATGTACTAACCTCTGTCAAGAGCAGTTCACTCCCCAGGACGTTTTCGCTGGCTCAACGTTGTGATTCTAACACCTATAACGCAGCACCGAGTGGTAGACGCGCGAAGAAGCCGAAACACAAACAGATCCACATTAGCTGTTCCCACCACGCAGTAACATTAATAACAGGATACAATGTTTAGGTGTCTAAGAACGTGCGCAACCCACATGGCGAAGGAGGGATGTCCTATCATCGACTCACACCTGCCATGCTGTGGTGGGTTCACCTGCCCCGGTGAGCGAACGTCTTCATGTAGGTACAGGGTGGGGTGAGGGGAAATAATACAATGAAAAGACTAGCAGACACTGTCTTCGCTATTTTTCTTTCTTCTCTTTTTCCTTCTGTCCGTTCCATCTTTTTATTCTGGTCTGACTTGGTTACAGCATCGCCCATTATTACGCAGGATTCTCTGAGCCCCGCGATGAATGAGCTACATTCAAACTCACACATGCGTGAAAAACGGCCCCTTCCACCTTAGTTTCATCTAATGTTGTAATCCACACACACTTCTTACATCCTCCATACCTCTGCTATTCTCCACTTTGATCTAATGTCAGAGAGCTCCAGTGTGTTAAAATCATGCGTGAGAGAAATTCTTGCTAGTATCTATTTTTTAAACATTTACCTGCAGTAAAGTCTCATTCTGTCATACACACGTTACAGAAACACTCCCTGGGTGACTGTGTTGGGTCACAAGTCTAACCATATAATCCTGCCTAGTTAGGAGAGCAAAATAAATAGGCTCAAATAACTCCTGAAAGGGATAAGAAAATGTGTCGCTCACACACACACACACATCACCTGCAACGTCTTTTCCTCTACTTCTTTTCTTAATAATTACTATATTAATAGTCACAATGTCTTATAATAATAAGAACAGATGAAAAAAAACAAACAAACAGTAAAACAGATATAAGAAAAAAAACAAAAAGTGCATTTCCCATTACCCAGTTCTCAGGTGGTGCAAAAATAAGAAAAATAACTGGCAATCTAAACTGTTACTCAAAATCAACTTAATGTTCATTGAACTGTTAAAAATTGTGCTGTCAATCGATTAAAAAAAATTCATTAATCTCACATTTTTTTCTGAAATTAATCGCGATTAATCCCACCTAACATTAAAGTTTTTTAATATACTTTTATATTGCAATAATTTCACATTCAATCTCCAAATTAATGTACAAACATCATAAAGACAGTATATTTTTAATATTCGTTTAATGGCATCTTTAGACTGATTCATCAATGAACCAATACTATGATGATCATAAAAATAGGGTTTCCCCCCCTAATATTTAACCATTGACTATAGCCATTCAGCATTACAGTATAATTGAGAGCTTTCAATTCTAACATTTAAATTACTTTAAAAAATAACAACTTCTAAGTTAATTGAATTTAAAACAATCTTCACATAAAAATTACAAATAAATGTCATATTTATCTACCCGTGCCCTTCAGCAAGTAGGAAATATAAAGAAATTGAATAGGGATGCACGATATATCGGCCACCATATCGGTATCGGCCGATAAATGCTAATTTTTTCTGTTATGAAAATTTGGCCGATATCTTAAAGCCGTTAAATAATGCATTATTTCCTTCAGAGACACTTCAGATGCGCGCTGTTCGTTTGCATCCTTTTGTGCAATTGTACGTTGTAATTTTGTGTTTATTTGATGTATATCTGATTTCTCATATAGAATGCGTTTGGTTAAGTTAAGAGTGCTTCAGTTTACCGGTGATCGTCTTTAGTTCAGCGCACGCAGCTCAAACAGCAGTGTACAACATTAATAACTATGATTGGGAATTTTGTGTATATAACATTCTAATGAGAACATTATTATAATAAAACGTTGTGCATTCTTTGGGTTTAGTTGCTGTTTCTGCGCGTTGATATGGGAAGAGTGCATCCACAACAGGATTCACACATTCTGACTATAGCATGCAATAACTGCATCATTTTGTACATATATAAGTTGTAATATTATGTTTATGTTGTATTAATATCAGCATTTCCTTGAGATAAATAAGCTGCCAGCAAAAAACGCTTCAGTGTACAATGTTCATTCAGCTCTTCAGCCAGCCGCGCAGCTCAACGGCTGCTATTTAAAAAAGTGGTATTAATTTGTTACTTTTTCAAAATGATTGATACATTATTAATAACAACAACCACTTTTATTTTTCTCTTATTATTTTCATCAACGATATGGTTTAGTAATTAAAATAATTTATTTATTGTCCGTGCATTCATTTTGATTCTTTACACGTGTAATGATGTCCAGTGACTTGTTTGCATTATTTATGCATTATTTTATTAATTTGTAAGACTTTTTTATGACTAAATTTGGTAATGGGAGAGTAAAAATATTTTTAAAACGTACACCGTTCAAACTAGGCTGCTTATGTTGAAGTGTTTGGGATGTGGCTTTTAATGATGAGACCTTTTTTGTAATCAGGCTATCAAAAAGTATATAAAAAAAAAACCCCCAATTTTGGATATAGATTTATAGGCCAACATATCGGTTATCGGCTTTCAAAAATAAAGAATTATCGGTTATCGTATCGGCCAAAATTTTCATATCGGTGCATCCCTACAATTGAATAAAGTTATCAAACACTAAATTCTAAATTTTTTTTTTTGTTGTTCTTTGATTAAGAGACATCCCAGCAGCCGGGTTATTAGGTTTTTTGGCTGCTTTAAAAGCTACCACTGCTGAACATGACGCGTATTTTCTCACAACTCTTTACCTTTTCTGACCCACTTCAGGTCTTAAAGTCTCTACTAATGAGCTGACGAATTGAATCGGGTATGTTAGATGAGGGAGGCAGTGCTGGGCTGCTCCAGGACAGTTATGAAAACCACTGCATTTCAGAGACATATCCTTAAATGTAACTCATAAATAACAAATACTTACATGCATGCACAGTTTTAAGGCAGCTTTAATCACCTTTTTGGTAACTTCATGACAACTGCGACATACTTATGACATGGCATGCTGGTAATTTCATTTGCGCTTTAATACGAAATTATATACAGTATGCGCCACTGCATTTAGGCGTGCAATTGAAGAGCATGCGCTATGAGCACAGTATAACGGCTGACAGGACAGGAAAATTAGTTTTTACATATGGCCTGCCTGACCGCGTTCACTGTTGTTCTCCTGAAGCTCCTCGTCACCTGTACCTTTTCCGCGCTTGTTTGACTCACGCCTGCCGCTGAGGTGAAGTTGGAGTGCGCGTCTCAAAAGTCTCCTGTTTGATGTGGTCATAAAGATGTACTGCGTCTAAATAAACACAATTCTTGACAAGAAAATAGAGAGAGAAGCAGCAGTTGTAAGTGGGGTGGCCAACCATAGCCCTTCCCCTGCATTAATTGCGTTAAATATTTTTTACGCGTTAAACTAAAAAAAATGTATCACAAATATTTGTCCTCTCCCCAAATTTGTCACTACCAAAACACAGCAATAATAATTTAATTAGAAGGGTTATATTGACCTATTAAGATTTTGCTTACATCTACATCGTAGCTTAATCAATAACAATTAAATTTTAACAATATTTCAAGTGTAATTTATGAGATTTGTTGTATTTTGAATCCAAATTTTCTTTGTAAAAGGCAAAAAGTTGATCATACTGATTTCAAAGTTAAGGATACATTAGTTTGAATATCCTGTACACTGAACCGAACAAGCTTATTGTTACGGGGCTGATGAGACGTGAGACTTGCGGATCCATTCGCAGAGCTTTTTATTGGAGAAGACAGAGACGTGGTCATACAGCAGGCAGGGGTCAGATGATGGCAAACAGGTATATGGTGGGCAAAACACAAGAATCGTCCTAGGGCTAGCGCAGGTCGACGATCGGAAGACAGAATCAAAAGGGGCAAGACAAAAGGGGTGAATCCAGGGAACCAGGCGAAGATCAGAAAACGAGAAGGCTAAGGCTAAGGCTAATGAATAGGGCTAAGGCTAATGAATAGGGCTAAGGCTAATGAATAGGGCTAAGGCTAATGAATAGGGCTAAGGCAAATGACAGGGCTCCGAAGTAGCTATCTTAGGGGAGTGATAAATGACTGTGAAACATTACTGCGGCCAGAGGGAAGGGTAGAGGGAGTGTTTATCTAGTGAGGCGTGATATGAAACAGATAGGGTGCAATCAGTTGTAAACAAGGTGCTGGGTGCAATCGTGTGAGTGCAATCAGTAAGGCAGAGGGGAACTGTAGTAGGGTGTGATGTGCAAAAAACAGTGTGTAGTGCGAGAGTCAATGAAATGGAAGTTCATGGACCGGATTCGTGCCAGAGCCCCCCCCCAAGGAGCGGCTTCCAGACGCTCAAAAAAACCTTTATGATTCCGGAGGGCAGTGGAGTGGAGGCGGAAACAGGGGGAGGGATGGAGGGCCAGGTCCAAGGATAGGAGAGACAAGGGACTGAGGCAGAGCCGGCGGAGCTGAGGACCACCACAGCAGAGCCGACGGGACCAAAGATCCCCACAGCGGAGCAGAAGACAACCAGAGCAGAACAGAAGATCTCCACAGTGGAGCAGATGACCACCACAGCAGAGCAGAAGACCACCAGAACCAGACAGTAGACCACCACGGCGGAGCAGAAGACCACCAGAGCCAGACAGTAGACCACCACGGCGGAGCAGAGGACCACCAGAGCCAGACAGTAGACCACCAAGGCGGAGCAAAGAACCACCAGAGCCAGACAGCAGACAACCACGGCGGAGCAGAGGACTACCAGAGCCAGACAGTAGACCACCACGGCGTAGCAGAAGACCACCAGAGCCAGACAGGAGAACACCACGGAGGAGCAGAGGACCACCAAAGCCAGACAGGAGACCACCACGGCGGAGCAGAAGACCAACACGGCAGAGCAGCGGACCACCACGGCGGAGCAGAAGGAACAGGAAACCCCCCCGGTGAACCACACCGACCAGGAGACCATGGCGGAAACTGTAACAACGAGAGAGGAGAGACAGACAACACAGACAGAACATTGGGGTTGATAGACAATACTGAGCATTCAGGGGCAGCCTCCTTGGCAGACACAAAGAATTCACAAACGATCTCCATAGCCGGGACAGGACAGGATGAGGATTCCCAGACAGCCTCCATAGCCGTGACAGGACGAGCAGGGAGTTCGCAAACGGCATCTATAGCTGTGACAGGACGAGCAGGAAGCTCGCAAACGGCCTCCATAGCTGTAACAGGACGAGCAGGGAGCTCGCAAACGGCCTCTATAGCTGTGACAAGACAGACAGAGAGCTCGCAAAACGGCCTCTGAGCGTCGACCAGGACGAGCAGGGGAGTTCCGCCAAACGGCCCTCTATAGCTGGACAGGACGAGCAGGGAGTTCGCCACGGCCTCTATAGCTGTGCAGGACGAGCTAGGGAGTTTGCAACACAGTCTCCTTAGCAGTGACAGGATAGACAAAGAGGTCATAGGCGGCCTCCTTGGCCGGAACAGGAAAAGCAGAGAGTTCATAGACGGCCTCCTTGGCCAGAACAAGACAGGCAGAGAGTTCAGAGACGGCCTCCTTGGCCGGAAAAGGACAGGCAGGAAGTTCATAGGCGGCCTCCTTGGCCGGGACAGGACAGGCAGGAAGTTCATAGACGGCCTCCTTGACCGGAAACAGGACAGACAGAGAGTTCATGGGCGGCCTCCTTGGCCGAAACAGGACAGGCAGAGAGTTCATAGACGGCCTCCTTGGCCGGAACAGGACGGGCAGAGAGTTCATAGACGGCCTCCTTGGCCGGAACAGGACAGGCAGGAAGTTCATAGACGGCCTCCTTGGCCGGAACAGAACAGGCAGGAAGTGCGTTGCTGGGCGCCACCACCACGCAAGGAACTGAGACAAGTGTCGCCATCTCTGGAGGTTCTGCAGCCTGCGCCGCCACCTATGAAGAGACTACAGTGGACACCATGGCCTCTGGGAGCACGGTAGTGGACACCGCTACCTCGGGAGGTTTTGCAGCATAAGCCGCCACCTCTGGAGATGTTGTAGCTGGGGCCGCTGCCTCTAGCAAATCGGCAGTGGAGTACACCATAAAGCAACCCCCCATATGGGAAGTGCTGCAGACAGGGGGATGAGTTCAGGAACAGGAGGGCTAAAGTGAGTGGGTTTGGGGATACCAGCTGCGCGTGCAGACACCAGCGATGCATCCCTCACACTGGACACCAGACTGGGATACCGACGGACTGACCCCGACAATCTGGGTGCAACAGACAAGACGTGGACCTGACTCTGGAGATCAGCGGTGATGCGACTTGTGAATCTGTTGAATAGCTGAGACGTGGCGCGAATCTAGAAGGTCAGCTTGACGTGAAGTGGCTTGGAAGCAAGATGAGACGTGCGAGGGCCCCGGACGAACAGCTGTGACTTGACTAGAATCATAGCTATCAGCTGTGACTTGACTAGACCCGTGATCATAAACTGTGACTTGACTAGACTCATGCAAATGAACTTGTGACTTGACTCGTGATGATCAACTGTGACTAGACTAGACTCAGGAAGGACAACTGTGGCTTGACTAGACTCAGGAAAAACAACTGTGGCTTGACTAGACTCAGGAAGGACAGCTGGGACTTGACTAGACTCATGAAGATCAGCTGAGACTTGACTGGACTCAGGAAGGACAGCTGTGGCTTGACCAGACTCAGGAAGGACAGCTGTGGCTTGACCAGACTCAGGAAGAACAACAGCTGTGGCTTGACTAGACTCAGGAAGGACAGCTGTGGCTTGACTAGACTCGGGAAGGACAGCTGTGGCTTGACTAGACTCAGGACGAACAACTGTGGTAAGCCGAGATGCGGTTGTGTCCGCCATCTTGTGAACAGGCTCCGCAGCTGCCGCCATTTTGTGAGCTTGCTCTAGTTCAGCCATCACCTTAGTCACAGACATGGTGTCTCTTCCTTCCTCCGCGACACCCACCGTGAACGCTAAACCAGTAGTCAGCAAGGCATAGTCAATAAAGTCCTTAAAGCTATAGTTGCATTCACTCCTTGGCATACGAGATTTCGTGGGTTCATTGAGTCCAAAACGAAACAAATCCTTAAACAAAATCTCATCATATATCGGTACCTGATACGATAGTTCACAGAACCGGTGAACAAACTCCTCAATAGAAAGACCTCCTTGCCAAAGATGCAGTAGCTCGGTGACTGGGTCCACACCAGGCCAGAGTCCACTGAGAAAGCCGCTGGATCCTTGTGTGGCCGAGAATCCTGTTACGGGGCTGACGAGACGTGAGACTTGCGGATCCATTCGCAGAGCTTTTTATTGGAGAAAACAGAGACGTGGTCATAAAACAGGCAAGGTCAAACAGTGGCAAACAGGTATATAGCGGGCAAGACACAAGAATAATCCTAAGGCTAACGTGGGTCAACGATCGGCGAACAGAATCAAAAAGGGGCAAGGACAAAAGGGGTGATCCAGGGAACCGGCGAGATCGAAAACCGAGCAGGCTAGGCTAAGGCTAGGGCAAATGGCGAAGGCAATATTGGTAAGGCAAATGGCTAAGGCAAATGGCTAAGGCAACGCTAAGGCAAATGGCTAAGGCAAATGGCTAAGGCAAATGGCTAAGGCAAATGGCTAAGGCAAATGGCTAAGGCAAATGGCCAGGGCTCCGTAAAGTAGCTATCTCTAGGGGAGTGATAAATGCTGAAACAATACTCGGCAGAGGGAAGGGATAAGAGTGAGTGTTATATAGTGAGGGAATGATATGAAACAGCTGGGTGCAATCAGTGTAAACAGGTGTGTGCAATTCGTGCTGAGTGCAATCAGTTCAATGCATGATGGGAAATGTAGTCCGAGGGTGATGTGCAACAGTGTGTAGTGTGAGAGTCAATGTAATTGGAAGTTCATGGACCGGATTCGTGACACATATCATCTTAGTTGATAATTCAGTATACTTTATTTTTGACAAAACATCCCATGTTTCGGTAGTGACGGCACATTTTCGGTAGTGACAGTAATGCTTTAGTAGCAACCACATCACATTACATAATTTTAACTTGCATACTTAAACATCCTAAAATACTAAAAAACTGCATAACTATACTCAAATGTTGTTTATTTCCCCCAAATATGAGGATTTTGTCACAACCAAAACAATGATGACACATTTCGGCCGTGATTGTTTCGATTGTTACCGAAACTCTACAAAATGTTTCAGTAGTGACAATTTTAGATAATTTTGAACCTAACTCAAAGCTGCTAATCAGCACATGGTTAGCTAGCACAGTTCTGAACAGTTGTACACACACAAAACATAAATGATATGGAATTGCAGAAAAAAAAGGTGTTCAGTAGTGACACAGATTTTGTGACTTTCTTTGGAAACACATTTTGTTTACCTATGGGTTGATAGCCAAGACTGAGCATTCTATCTACTGACCCTGTAGCTATGAGAGAGACAGACACAAATATTTTAGATCATAAATGTAGGGGTGTAGTTAATTTCAGTCTCAGCCAATGGACTAAAACATAACCGTGTTTTGGTAGTGACAGAAATATGGGACATATTTTTTACATAAAGTTCATAATTACAAGATTTTTTTTTTTGAAGAGAAGAACAAAAAGATATTTTTAAAAACACATTATTTTAATATGAATATTGATATTAAAAAATTATTTTAATATTTTCACAAGTTGAAATTTATGGGTTAGGGTTCAGGACAGCCACCTCCCAATTGAAAGTAACCAATAAATGATGATTTTATATATATATTAAGCTTACTAATATTTTAAATATTATTGTAGGTTTCAACAGATAATGCTTAAATGCTTTTTAAATGTGTTTTTTTGGTTGTGGGACAGATGTTTGGACCAATTCTGTAGAATTCAGTTGCTAGCAAGCGGCAAGTTCAAACTACGGACATTTAAGGGATACGGTGCAGCCATACCACTTATTACACAACATTTCAACACATAAAGTCGTGGATATAAAAGATTTTGACTTAAAACAAATGTTATAACCACTTATGGCATGCTTGAGCTTTTTTTTTTTGTTTTTTTTTATCGTGTATTCGACAGTTTGACTCAAAGAGTTTAGATGACCAAAATGCTTTTTATGGAAACAGAAAGGTCCCCAAATCAAAGAATTGAAAGGCATTGACTATGAGCATTTGTGTTTGTTGAATATTTTTATATATTTAATATAATTATAATAAAATATTTGGATCTATGTTATTACACGGCTCTGTAGAATTACTTGTTCGATGTTCAGCCATGCATCGAGAGGGTAGTTATCCTTGATAACAACCGGTAAAAGCTGATAACACAGGCTCATCCGGGTAACTGAAGTTGGCGCTATACGCTTGCTAGGAACTGTTTTTCCTTGGTGGAAGCTTTGCGTTTGGTTAGCTAATAAAATATTAAAACACAATTCAATATTATGTGTACAATTATTTAATTGTCATCCTGACTCGTATCGCAGATTCGCTCTCTCGTTTCATACAAATTTTGCCACGATTGTTTTGTACACTGTAATGGATTATAAGATAACTAACATACTGGTAAGATTTTATGCTCAAGAAATAATATAAAGCTGACTGACATCCCCAGTACACGTGATCAATGCCTTACAAGACACTCTCAGTTCATATAGTTCATTAACCACCAGGGTAGCCTGATCAGTTGTGCATGTGCGTATGCATGTGTGTGTTTGAACCAGCACGGTTGCTCTGAGACTGGTGTCAGACGGGCTGAAGAGGGTTTGGACTGTGAGAGGACGTAGAGATGTTGCGTCTCGGTGAGGGGGGGATATTGCATTGTTGTTGAATTATGCATGGTCTCTACAAGCGCGGGCCGACGCCTGGCCGTTGTCTTATGAGAGCTGACGGAGTGTCACTTTACATCATCAACGCCCCGGTACCGGAGCCCGGGACGGGCCACCTGCCCGCCTCATGCGCAGATGAGAGGAGACGAGGCCCTGCCTGCCTGCCACGCCAAACAATGGTCTACTGTCAGTGGCACTCTCATTGACAGAATGATCTGGAAAGACACCAGCCATCCCACCAGTCTTAATGATGTCTCAACCCCCACCCCTTCCTGCCGAAACAACAAAAATACACAGAACAAGAAAAAAAACAATGCTAGAAAACAACTTTGTCAACAACGTCGAGCAATGGCATGTTCCACTGTGTGTCTCGGTGGCGGATATGTAGCGCCTTCGCGTTGAATGAATTAAGCTAAGATGAAACGCTTTCGTTAACTGTTTTGACAAATAAGGTGACACCTCTGGTGAGAAGTTTTCAAAGTGACAGACGCGGCGATATTCTTCATCCTGCAATAAACCCACAAGAACAACGACTTCAGTCTGAGATTAATGACTTTAATGCGAACAGCTTCGTCTAATGACTGTGACACTGGTATATCTGGAAATTCAACAGATACTGCAGGTCTGGAGACGAGCCTTGCGTGGGCTCCAGCCTTCTTCAAGGGGAATTTACAGTGAACCGTAGGCGTAGATGTTTTAACGTGCTCATCTGCTCGGCATCCGTCAGCGGCGGTATCCTCTCACCCGAGTGATTGACAGGGCAAAGACAGGGACGCGTACAGCCAATTTTGACTCGTTCTGCTCATGCAGATGTTGATTACGGGGCCGTTTCCACACACGGTTTTGATTTCCCAGCATTTTATCAGGAAAGAAACGTGTCCCCAAGGCCCCCAAAATCTTGTCCTACAGATGGTTTATTTAATAGGCAAAAACACTTCCTGATAAAGGTACATTCACACACACAACTGTCACTTGTAACACATCCTTATTGGAAACAGCTGCTCATTTTCACAAGCTTTCTGACGGCCACTGTCACAGACATTATACATATTTTTTGAGGCTCTATTGTGTTATTTAGAGTGTCATTTCATGTTAATTTGAGCGGTTGATTACTTTTGTGCATGCTGATTGTTAATCAATCTGTCTTTGTGTATTTAATCTAACCACCAACATATTAGTACCCTGATCCAAATGGCCAGATTTTCTCTTCCCCAAGCCGTATGGAGGATTCTACAAACCGTGAATAAAACACCAACAATGTACCACCAGCAGGAACTTTAAAACTTTATGTACCCTGCAATCTTGGTGCTCCCCAAAGAGCAACACGCCAGCAGCATGGCGGTGTGAAGCTTTGGCAGTTTCTGTGTTTTCAGAAACAGATGTAAAAGTGTTTTCCCTTTTCGCTGACTTAATGGCCCCTGATAAATCAGTCAAAACCCAGGCCTGCGTCATTAAACGTAGCATGAGCCGGCTACAGAACAAAAACAAACATGCCAGCCAGGGCGGGAGACATTTAAACGCCTTTAAACGGCCCTCAGGGGCACCAGGGGGCAGAGCAAATAGCTAAACCTCAGTCCTCGCCATACACGCTAATGCCGACCTCCACAGGAAAGAGCGGGAGATGGGTCAATTTTCACAACATGGACTCTGTCCTTCCCCTCTGAGGACAGCGAGGAGGCCCCCAGCCTGTCAGAGGTGGTAGAGCATTGCCTGGATCTAGATGAATGATAGTAAAAATGTCATTGAAAGGAGAGAGAGAGTGTCAGAGCAACACGACTGTGATTTTGGTCATAGAAAGCTTCGACATGATGGTTCATATTCAATATTTTCTACAGTGCTGTATCTGACACTGTAAATATTTTGTTATTTTTTCCTTTTATTTCCTTTATCTCCTTCTCAAATTTTTATGGGGAGATGGAGAAAAGAAAGAAAACTGGTATACAATGAAGGCCAGACAAAACAAATAAAATAAATAAATAAATAAAATAAAATATTTTC
Organism: Sinocyclocheilus anophthalmus; assembly: GCA_018155175.1. Classification (NCBI taxonomy): domain Eukaryota; kingdom Metazoa; phylum Chordata; class Actinopteri; order Cypriniformes; family Cyprinidae; genus Sinocyclocheilus; species Sinocyclocheilus anophthalmus. Next base: position 189,479 of record JADLZN010005775.1, read on the forward strand.
TATATATAACAGTACGTGTGGAGTGTGTTAATTTTGTCAGCTATTTTAGTCTTAGTCTTAGTCCCGGGCTAAAATGTCCTTGTTAGTTTTTATCATATTTAGTCAACCTTATCCTATTTAGTTTTAGTCAAGTTTTAGTCCAAGAAAATCTAAAGCATTTTAGTCTAGTTTTAGTCCAAGAAAACGTGAAGTATTGTAGTCTAGTTTTAGTCAATGAAAACTTGACATTTTAGCAATAAGATTATTATTAATTAACTGTACAGCAGTATTATTTTTTACAGCCATTTTTTATTTAGTCTTAGTCCTACTCGAACGTACATTTTAGTTATCATATTTAGACAAACCTGTCCTGTTTTTGTTTATTCAATGAAAAGTATGAGCATTTTAGTCAGGTTTTTTAGTCAATTAAATATTAGTCACATTCTCGTCATGCAGTATAATGGTTAAACTGATAAAAATGATTTTTTCTCAAAATTATAATCGTAATGATTGTTGTCATTTGAGAAATTTACTTTAGCATTTCAGGTATTGCACTTTCACTAGTAAGCACAAATCAATAGAATGTGGACACATACATGGTGTATTTTACCTCATCTAGTGTACTGATTTTTATAGCGTTTATTATATAAATCAACACCAGATACTTACGCAATCTCTCTGTCTACATTATGAAAACAGGTAAAACAAATGAAAAATATTATAATAGTGAAATTCCTAGTAGGCCTAATTCCACTAGTTCCATAATTGCAATAGTCTATTTCTTTATTAAAACAACAGCGATTGAGTAAGTGTGTTTATTCAGCGATCACAATCGCAAACAATATAGTGAGATCTCATGACAGAACACTGACCGGCTGAATTACGCTTTCATTTAGATCGCTAAACTCCAGCTTGCTTGTTTTTCAGATCATCTGCGGAGGCGCTTCTGCAATGAGGAGCGAGCGCGTGCGCATGGTTGACAGATTGCTTAAAATAAGCAAAACACACAAAATGTATGAATTTAACAGCGACGCTCTGATTCGGGGATTAGAACTCTTAATATCTGGCAACCGCACTTATGAAAGCTCGCATAGTAGGCGTGTAGAGCAGTCTGCAATAACATTTTGTCTCCTTTTTTGACGAAAATAAAGAGGTTTTTGGTAAAGTTTTTTTTTTTAATCCATTTTAGTCTCGTTTTATTTCATCAACGAAATTGCATGTTGATATAGTCTTAGTTACCGTTTATTGACCTTATTGTCGTCTCGTCATCGTCTCGTCTTAGTAATGGGAAAAAGGCTTGTCAACAAACATTTTTCGTCATAGTCTTCGTTAACGAAATTAACACTAGTGTGGGGGGGGGTGCAATATTTTATTTATTTTATTTTTCGAATAATTATGTGATTTTAAAATCATCAGAAGTAGCCAAAGAGCCACAAATTAAAAATAAGCAAATAAGCAATTAAAGGGGGTCATGAACTGCCTTTGTTTTTTATTTTGTACTGTTATCTGAGGTCCACTAATAATGTTATCAAAATGTTTACATCAAAAAACATCATAATTTAGAAGTAATAGGCTATTTTCTGTCCTGTTTTGACTCTCATCAGAACGCTCTGTTTGAATAGAAGTGGTGGATTGTAGATAGGAAGTACACACCCACTGCTATGATTAGCTAACAGTTGTGTGCAGTGGGGGAAAAAAGTATTTAGTCAGCCACCAATTGTGCAAGTTCTCCCACTTAAAAAGATGAGAGAGGCCTGTAATTTTCATCATAAGTATACCTAAACTATGAGAGACAAAATGAAAAAAAAGAAAAATCACATTGTAGGATTTTTAAAAAAATTATTTGCAAATTATGGTGGAAAATAAATATTTAGTCAATAACAAAATTTCATCTCAATAATTTGTTATATACACTTTGTTGGCAATAACAGAGGTCAAACGTTTTCACACACTGTTGCTGGTATTTAGGCCCATTCCTCCATGCAGATCTCCTCTAGACCAGTAATGTTTTGGGGCTGTCGCTGGGAAACATGGATTTTCAACTCCCTCCAAAGATTTACTATGGGGTTGAGATCTGGAGACTGGATAGGCCACTCCAGCACCTTGAAATGCTTCTTACAAAGCCACACCTTCGTTGCCCGGGCGGTGTGTTTGATCATTGTCATGCTGAAAGACCCAGACACGTTTCATCTTCAATGCCCTTGCTGATGGAAGGAGGTTTTCACTCAAAATCTCACGATACATGCCCCATTCATTCTTTCGTTTACACGGATCAGTCGTCATGGTCCCTTTGCAGAAAAACAGCCCCAAAGCATGATGTTTCTACCCCCATGCTTCACATTAGGTTTTTTTTTTTTATGGTGTTCTTTGGCTGCATATCAGCATTCTTTCTCCTCCAAACACGACAAGTGAGTTTTTACCAAAAAGTTCTATTTTGGTTTCATCTGACCATATGGCATTCTCCCAATCCTCTTCTGGATCAACCAAATGCTCTCTAGCAAACTTCAGACGGGCCTGGACATGTACTGCTTAAGCAGGGGGACACGTCTGGCACTTCAGGATTTGAGTCCCTGGCGGCGCAGGGTGTTACTGATGGTAGCCTTTGTTACCTTGGTCCCAGCTCTCTGCAGGTCATTAACTAGGTCCCCCCGTGTGGTTCTGGGAATTTTGCTCACAGTTCTTGTGATCATTTGGCGGGGGGGACCCCACGGGGTGAGGTCTTGCGTGGAGCCCCAGATCGAGGGTGATTATCAGTGGTCTTGTATGTCTTCAATTTTCTAATAATTGCTCCCACAGTTTATTTCTTCACACCAAGCTGCTTACCTGTTGCAGATTCAGTCTTCCCAGTCTGGTGCAGGTCTACAGTTTTGTTTCTGGTGTTCTTTGACAGCTTTTTGGTCTTGGCCATGGTGGAGTTTGGATTGTGACTGTTTGAGGTTGTGGACCGGTGTCTTTTATACTGATAACGAGTTCAAACAGATGCCATTAATCCAGGTAACCAGTGGAGGACAGAGGAGACTCTTAAAGAAGAAGTTACAGGTCTGTGAGAGCCAGAAATCTTGCTTGTTGTAGGTGACCAAATACTTATTTTCCCGAGGAATTTAGCAATTATTTCTTTAAAAATCCTACAATGTGATTGTCTGGATTTTTTTTTATTTTTTTTTTTTTTTTCATTTTTGTCCTCTAGTTGCGGTATAACTATGATGAAAATTACAGGCCTCTCTCATCTTTTAAGTGGGAGAACTTGCACAATTGGTGGTGACTAAATACTTTTTTTCCCCCCCCCCACTTATGTTTGACAGCATACATTCTTCATAGATGGATGCTGCTGTGATTTAAACGCATAAAATACTCAGTACATAACAAATGATCTGTAATAGTGACCACATAATAAAAAAAAGTTACTCACACTTGTGTGGTGCCACATTACTGTTGGATTTAATATAGTCGGCACAGCATCGTCTTCTAGTTTTAATTTTTCTGAAAATCCTACATCGAATTGTGCCTTGTTTGTAAACGAATCCATGGTTAAATGAAGTGAACAAAGGACCAAGTTCTTACTGACGTGGCCTGGAACTTCATTAAAAATAAAGTTCACACATTTACACTACATGCGTGAATCGGTGGGCGGGGCTAAACAGGCAGTGATGTAGAAGCAGGCGTTGATCTTCCTCTACGGAGGCGGGGTTTAACCACACTATTACATCATAAAGTGGCACATTCCACAACCTGTCGTTTTGGCAGATTGGCTTCAATATAAGCTGTTTTTAGACTAACGAGAAAGTTTTGAGTTCTGAAACTTACAGAATGTTTTTATAGTACAAAGACATCTTATTTGTCAAAAGATCAAAGGAATTTTGATTTCTCAGTTGATGATCGCTTTAAAATATAAAATAATTTGTTGTTTTCTCTATTAATAAGGATTTTTTTTCTATATAAAATAAGGATTTTTCTACTTAGGAGACAATATAATATTAGGGATAGAGAGGGTAAAAAGAGATTTAAAATAAAATAACAAAATCCATTTCTAAACCGTAGTATATTAAAGGTAAACAATTGTAAATTACCGGGAGTTTTCTAACTAAAAATCGTATATACTAAAACTAATTTATTCTAATTCTAATTCGAATTATATTACAATTATGTGTGTGTGTGGTGTGTGTTTATCATGCCTGTCCTGTCAAAGGTCCTGGCAAAACGAGATCGCGATTAATCACATCCAAATGAAAGTTTTGTTTACAAAGATATGAGTGCTGACTTGGGTATAGGTTTTTATTTATTATATAATGCAAAACACATGCAAGGCTATATTAAAAAATAATGTTATGTTATATATTAAATATATTATATATAACATAATATAATATCTAATCGTTAAGTTCATACATGAATATTTTCAAAATACATATATATATATATCATATATATATATAATTATATATATAATGTATAATATAATACATTATAGAGGAAGCTTCATGCGGTTGAAGCACTACAGCAACTGCCATTGATACTATGACTAATAAATTATAGGATGTGAGTGGAGTGGATACAAGGATAGAATGGGATGGCCACACTGTCACACAAAGTAACAGGCTGAAAAAGACACTCAGTGCATTAATGATGCTTTCAGGTCAGTTACTTTCACATGCAAATATGTCTAAACTGGAGCAAGGAATGAGAGAAAGGACAGAGCCCTCTATCCCAGGAAGTACCTCAGCCTTTCCATTATTACACCGCAAAGAGTGTAAAGACAGCCTGGACAGTATGCCAGTCTCTCCTGCCTAGTTCTGTGCAGAGAACTTTGACACCAAACAGCATCAAATTAATGGTGAAGCTGCTCTGTAGATGTGCTCAGCCGTCTCCCCTGGTTTCACTAAACACTTATTATATTGCGCACAGAAATTACATAAATGTTGCCAAATGTGTGGAAAAGACCTTAAAAGAATAGTTCACCCAAAAAAATTTAAATTCTGTCATCATTTACTCACTCTCATGTCATTGAAAAGTTTTTTTCTTCCATAGACCACAGAAGACAACATTAGGCACTGCTTCTTTCAATAAAATTTAATTAAATTAAAGTGCACAATCCGTATGACCTACTTGCCATTTTTGCCGCTTAAGAACTTCTAATCCCTATATTCACTTTCAAACAGCAGCATGAACATTTAGCTAAACGTCTCTTTTCGTGTTCCATAGAAGAAAGAAAATCTAACAAGTTTGAGTAAATGATGAACTATTCCTTTAAATACAACCCTTGTGTGTTTCACTCTTCCTCGGTTTCCTCCCAAATTCATCAACAGAAAATGAAGAATTTTTTCAATACTTTAGGACAACTGGGTTATGTATATATATGTGCCGAATATAAAGGTGTTGGGGAAAATTTTTGAAAACAGCCCTCTTTAAATGTGCTAGTCTTGGCACGGGCAGACCAGGCCTGCACGGGTCTGGACAGCATCAATCATAACCTGCTTTGAGTTCCCTCATTATGCCTTCCCTACATACAGACACAAGGGAGAGGGGCTGTTTTTGTGTGTGTGCACTCGAGAGGGAACGAAAGAAACTGAGATTGAGAAGCATAGCTGAATAAGGAAGCGATATATAAAAGTATTACCTGCGAAAGGTTAATGGTTGCCTCTTGCACGTTGACATTTTCTGAAAAGCATCCATTTAGTGCTTAAAATGTTTCTAAACATCATGCAGCTACACAAAAGATCAACTCTCGACATAAGCCAGACTTTTCAAAGTGCCGCAGTTTGGCAACTGCCAACTGATGAATCTAAGTTCAAGTTACATAGCGTAAAAAAAGTCAAAAGTTGACTAAGCAATGGATCAAGCTTTGCATCTAACAGAGGATCCGCCCTTCTTGTAAAAGAGCCATTTATGGATTGCAATCATTGCTAGCATGTTTGTTCAACTCCTACCACTGAAAGTTCAATTAAACTACAACTTACCAAAATGTTTTCCCTCTGAAATACTGAACAGATCTCCGACAAGAGTGGGAAACAAGGGGGTGGCGTATTTTATCCAACAAGATATGGGCTAAATATCCAAGAAAATCATTATACGCAACCTGAAAAATGAACGTGTGTCAGTACCTAGCGGCTTTAATATACTTCCAATTTGCTGTGGTTTATTTGAAACATGCTACAAGCAAAAATCTCCCAATGCATTTTTAACTGTATGTTCTTTTCCGTTTCTGTGCAATTAGGATGATGCATAATGTACTGAATCTAAATAGCAATATGAACAAAATGCTAGAATTATCCAACCACTCAATTAAATACTGTATGTGTACACAAACCCCTGTGCCCTGCGGTCCTCCAGTGTAAAATGACCCTCATTTAAGCGCTGTGTTTGGAGACCGAAGTAATCAATCAAACGTGATTAGGTTAATTGACATAAGAAGGCAATGCTTGAGCTGGGCCGTGTGGCAACTTTTCTTCGTGCCATGGTTACCAGCCTCCTCCGTAATTAAGAATGTGTCTATTGTGCCCCAAAGCTGTGCAATTAAGACAAGCACTTAAGGAGTCGAACCTTCCTTAAAAATGCTTGCTCATAATAACAATGCAGCGGCAAGTTCTGGACTGCTGTGCTTTAGAACTCCAAATATTCTGGTCAGAACGCGCAGGTTTAGACACATTGTGATGCTCTTGCGGGTGAAATTCAAACCCAGATTGCAACATCTGAAAGATTTTAAAGAAATAGTATAGAAACAAATTATAAACTTTATCAGCTTGACTCATGAATGTTAATCAGCTGACAATGTTCGGCCACAGCAGCAACCAATTTTTTGCTTTAAAGGTCCCATATTGTACACCTTTCTGGAGTTTTATTTGAGGTTTTGATGTCCTTAAGAATATATGTTTGCGGTATAAGTACCAAAAACCATCTCAATATATTTTTACAGCTCCTCTCTCAGGAGCTCTGCTGAGAACAGGTCGATTTTGGTCTGTCTAATTAATATTCATGAGCCTCTCTTCTGATTGGCCTGTTGTTTTCTGAGTGACGCACAGCCAGGCCAACCACAGGTAAGTAGGGTCAGCGACGTCACTGTGCTAGCAGGAGGCAGCAAAACAAAGGCGAAACTGGAGGCGGCCCATTCAAACCAGCGCAGATTCGGCTACATAAGGAGCTTAAAATATCATCTTGTTGTGATTTTGGGTGCCAGAATCAACGTAATACAGCCTCAAATTAGAAATTTGATCGCATATCTGGTGCCACTGCCAGACAAAAAAAACGACGACAGCTGTGGTTAAACGCGATAAAACGAGCAGACTAGACAGAAAGGATCGTCAAAAATGCTCGCGTTTGCAGCGCACACTTCTTATCAGAAAAAGTTAAATAAAGTATTGTCTTTTGTTGTTATGGGCGCGTCTACAGATTTCTTGCCATATGTCTATATTTCTTGCATCTCACGATTATGTCGTGCATGAAATAATGTCTGTGCACATGTGTGTAAAACAACAAACTGACGATTTATATATAATCATTTGTAATTGTATATACATTGTTGTGATTAATTGTGGCTGGAACAATAATGTAGCTGTAAAAATAGTTATTTTACTGTGGACTGACTGTTTTGAAACTTATATGGTAGTTAAATAGCCCCTAGACCTCAGTTATCGTGAAAAAAGCCAGGAAAAAGTTTTGACAATATGGGACCTTTAAGTAGTGGCCAAAATTTTAAAATATAATAATTGTTTTTCAAAATGGAAAATTTTTGCAATTAATAGATAACATGACAACTAGCCATAAGTTTTTGATTATATGTTTTACGCAGCAAAAATAACATTTTGTATAATTTTCCTGCTTTAAAAAAATCTGTGAATCTATAACTATTTTCAGATGCACACTGCTTAAAGGGGTCATATGACGTTGCTAAAAAGAACATTATGTTGTGTATTTGGTGTAATGAAATGTGTTTATGCGGTTTAGGTTCAAAAAACACATTATTTCCACATACTGTACTCCACTCAATACCACGACTGAGGTGACCTTGAGCAAGGCACTGAACCCCCAATTGCTCCCAGGGCGCCGCAGCAAAAAAAAATGGCTGCCCACTACTCCGGGTGTTTTTTTTCACGGTGTGTGTGTTCACTGCTGTGTGTGGTTGTGCACTTAGGATGGGTTAAACGCAGAGCACTAACTCAGAGTAGGGTCACCATAATGGCACATGTCACGTCGCTTTTTTCATACTGTATATTATTGTTTCTCCTCTATGCCCCGGTTTTCTGAAACGCGTAGATTTTTACAAATCTCATCTGTCTGAAAAGCGAGGTGTGATGTGATTGGGCAGCTATCCAGTGCGTTATGATTGGCACGAATACCTCAAGCGTGTGACGGAAAAATGTTACGCCCCTACCATACTGTGATGCCCTGTGTCCCGGCCGGAGCGACGAGACAAAACAATAAAACCCATTACAAACAAAGCACTTGTTGCATCCAGTGGGGACATAATAATGACTTATACTGTCTTTACACGTTGCGTTGCGTATCGCGCCGCGTAAGCATAAAACCATGTCTGCATTGGTGATCGGAGAAACGACAAACAACAAAAGCTACTCTACACTGCTCAAAAACTCGCGTTTGAATAGTCAGTGGCAAATTCTTTAAATATAAAAAACGTACTACAGGCTGTGAGTCAGAAGCGCCAGAATGTCCTTGCAAAGATGGAACTGCCCCACTTTATAGAAACAGCTTTTGTGCACAGACGCATTGTAGTCTACTCTACCAGGATCAGGAACCTTAGTACTCCATAAAATGATCTGCCACATCTGAATTGGTTGAACTGTTTTGGGAACAGTGTTGGAAATACAAAAAACACTGATTCTAGTGGGTACTCTTGTGGAAGGCCAAAAACAAAAGCAGATTCACTGCACAACGAAACACACAGCGTCTCCCGAACATGGTGGCGGGGCGCAACAACAGTAATACAGCAAGAATAAAAGTACGCCTTTTCTTGCGTGAACACTGGGCCGGGTTATGCAAATTTCACACACAGTGACGGTGACCTGTGGGGGCGTGTTTTAACGAGCGTTGTGGAGGGCAGGCAGTATTAAATTTTATAAGGAATATCATCTTCGGGTTGAGACTTAGTCTTTGCAACTAGGGTCTTGTCTATTCACGACAGTTGTAACTACTCCAAAGAGATACTGGAAAATTTGAAATTGCATCATATGACCCTTTAGATACTACCATCTGGGGTCAGGTTTTGCAAGCACATCAAACATTTAGCAAGACGTGTTAAACTGATCAAAAGACAGTAAGACATTATAAGATAATGTTGCAATAAGATTTCCATTGATACATGAACGCTCTTCTTATAGATTCTATCATCAAAGAATCATGGAAAAATATTCAACAAATATTTTATAATATTTATAAAATAATTCACAAATATATTATATTGATAATCAAACAAATATAAGTGACAACAGTTTTTTTTAAAACAATGATAATATATAAAAACAATAATAATACGGACTGGAGAATGGCTTCTGAAAATTCAGCTTTGAAATTACAGGAAGAAATAGAAAACTTAATTTATTAAAAATATTAATTCACAGTATTACTGTTTTTACTCTATTTTGATCAAAAAAATCAGCATTGGTGAGCACAAGAAACTCTTGAATGATAGTGTTTCTTTAATACAAATATATGTTGCCTTGAGTTTTTTTTACTTGTTTAAAAAATATTTTTACTGGAAAAAATTCAAATCTTTTAATTTCCAAGACTTTTCCTCACTGCTATTTCCAGGTTTTTATTTGGCTGTGGGAGCTCTAAGGATTTGGTTAATGAATAAAAGAAAATGAGTTGCAGAAAAACTGTTTTCCGGAGAAAAACTGTCTGTGTGGATAAAGAGAGTGGAAGTGTCAGAATACCCAAACACGCAGTTGCCATCTTCAGAATCAGCTCTTCTGACACACATACAAACAAATAAATGCATACATGCACACAGAGTAAGAAGCAGCAAAAATGTGAACAGGAAATAGGAACAGGAAAGAGATAATGACAAGGATGGAGAGTAGAAGAAAACAACGAGGAGTGAAGTAGATACAGAATAAGAGAGAGATGGGCCAGAGTTCAGAGAATTGAGGAGGCGACTTGTCGTCAGTACGACTGAGTTTGTGAGTGAGACAGAGCTGTTCTCCGCGTCTGCTGCCGTGATGGAGGGTGATATAGATTAATGAGCGGGCTGAGGGTTCTCGCACACAACCGTCAGCACAGCGACGGCCTTCATAGAGACTCAGCAGCGATGCACGGCACACAAACACCGCTTAAGTGACTGCAGCTCTACAGCACACTCTTTTTAACACAAAGGCCTAGACTCAGCTGCTGTTGCAATGCTGTGAAACTATAGCATTAATCTTAACAGATCCGATGGGTATTACATCACATGCAAACAGATAGAAGCTCTACAGTCTGATTAGATGAGTTGTTGTGAATGTACACCTGTGACTGCACATTAGCTGCATTCTACATTATGCTACGTTGGTTGGCAAGCATAAGTGGCCTGCAGTTAGGCCTAACGAAAATAGTATTCAGCGAAGAATGTTATTAGCGTTGCTACATCCAGACCGCAAGTTTTACACTAGCAAGCATCAATTATATTTTCTTCAGAAAGGATTGAAAAAATGTTGATGTAGGAATTACTTTAAAACAATTTTCACTCAGATATTGCTAGTAAATCTCACAAATGATTACAAAGAAATGGCAGGTAACACATTTCAACGTGATCTCATGATAATTCGTATATATTTTACGTAAAATGTGTTTCTATAAAACGTACATTTACTTACGTTTTTACAGGCACTAAAACGTACAATACTGACGTATTTTCAGCATTTAAGCATACAAAACTGACGTATTGACGACACCTAAAAATAAATCCTTATATTGAAATCGCGGCATTAATTTTATTTGTTTTTTGTTGTCATATGAATTAACTTGTTTTCAATTTCATTATTAAATTGTTTACTCATTTAACTTACTTATGAAATTATAACATTTTGTTTTGTTGTGATTTCTGCTGCCAGCTCATTTCCAAGAATATGCCTACATAATGTTAAACACGACTTCACTTTAAACCTTAAAATAAATAACATTTCTGCAATCGTTTAACCTTTACTTGTCATGTAATGTTTACTTTGTTTGCCATGGGCCACAAAAGGCGTTTTCTCCGACATGCTGTTACTGACTATAGAACTATAAAATACACCAAAAACTCAACATAATTGCGAAATGAAACAATTCTATTAGTGCGCTGTAATCCAAATCTTCAGAATACATACGACTGCGAGGAACAGACCCAAAACCAAGCCTTTTTTCGGCAATCTGCTTGCTTCTCCATCCCGAGCAGCGAGTCCAGTGACCGTGAGCAGCAAAGCCCGCGCTGACTGACGTGCTCTTTACAAATTCAAATGTTGCCACTTCAAACGACAGGTTTTACGGCAGGATAATCGAACGCTCATTGGCTCTCGCCTGCATTCGTCACAGATTGCGACATGCCGTGTTTCTGGTGAGGTGTGTTTGAATGATGCGCCGCGGGAAAATTAACTGGATAATATTTTCAGCGATTAACAAAATAAATTCTGCACTGGATCACACAAACCTACTGTATTCAGCCAGAGAGGACTGCGGGTGCAACGCATAGTCATTTGGATTACTTTTGGTACTGCTTTTGACATTTTTGCAATAAATAAATGATTGTAATTGCATTTATCTGTCTGTCATGTTTTTCTTATACTGTACAGAAATGTTTAGGCTTATAGGTAGGAGTGGAATTAGCGAGAAATATTTTTAATGCTATATTGTTACTAAAATTTTTATTTTCCTGCGTATTTCGGTTATTTGCGTTTTATATCCTTTTATATTCGCTGTAAAATGGGTAGGTTAAGGGGTCTAAAAATCTAAAATCGCTTATTGATAAAATAAACAAGGAGTTAAAAAAATGCAATATTCGCTATAATAATGGGGAGGGTTAGTTGGGGGTAGGTTACGGGTCTAAAAATCTAAATCGCTTTATTGATAAAATGACATAAATAATGCATTGATCGCAATATTATATAAATGAGATAAAAGAGACGTAAATATTTTTTAATTTTTTAGCTAAAAATACGATAGCGATTGTAGTTTAAACGTTTGCAATTCGTCTAAAATGACGTTTTAGCATGATAAAAACGTACAAAAGGTACGTTTTGTGCTTTAAATGTCGCATTAATACTAAGTAATAAACTGAGACCCAGGCTGCACATTTGAATTAAAGGTGAAATTTTAAGTAGAAAGACTTCATATCAAATATGATACACACATTTAAAGATGATTTTCCTAAAAATGATTCGTGGATGTTCAGTAAGCGACCATCTTGAAATATTACTAATAATATCAAAGTTTTTCATGTGTACAACAATCTGAAGGTGGAAATTTTAAGAATTATACTAAAAGGACTTTTACTTTTACCAGATGACAGAAGGCATGTAGGAGATTGTGTACAACAGGTTTTGATCATGTGATAATTTAGAAGCTTTAGAAATTTGACACAGATCTTAAAAACAGCTTTGGAGTATGTTACTTTTAAAAGCAATCTGTTACAATTACAATTATACCTTTTATGGAATGTTACACAAACTTACTTTTCTCACCATCAGCTGACTGAGACACCAAGGTGGAAGCGCTAAGCTTGGCTAGTAGGAATGTTTATGTTTAAAATGCTATTTATTTCTGTGGAAAGCATTTACACCCCTAGCATAGCTAGTATACAATAACAAAAGTTATATAATGAAACATGCATTTAACCATATTTATTGCAAAGCTTTACAAATGTATTTAAAAAGTCATTACAATCGTGCAAAATAATTGATCATTTACCCAAAAAGTTTTAACAAAATTGCCATAGCGCCCAAAAATCTCAGGTGGGATGAAAAAAACCGACACATTCTGTATGTCACTGTTAAGTAATATAAACACACTCTAGCTTTTTATACTTAAATATTTAAAGGCAAATAAAAACATGATGAATGCAAATTTATATATACACAAAGCACACACATTTTTTTTTCTTTTTTTTGTGAGAAAGGAGTCTCATGCTCACAACTCTTGCACTGTGTTGATCAAAAATACAGTAAAAATAGTAAAACTGTGAAATATAATTACAATTTAAATAATAACACAAATCCTAACAATTACAATAGGGTTTCACCCTCATAACCATTTTATGTTTTAATATATTTTAAAATCTAATTCTATTCCTGTGTTGGCAAAGATGAATTTTCAGCAGCCATTCCTCTTCAGTGTCACATGTTCCTTTAGAAATCACTCTAAAATGCTAATATTTGGTGCTCAAGAAACCTTTTTTATTATCAATGTTGAAAACACTTGTGCTGGTTAGTATTTTTGTGGAAGCTCTGTGATACCTTTCAGTATTGCTCACACTTCTTACACTTTAAAAAACTGTCAAGTTTCCTGCACTCTCTTGACAACCTGAATGCACCATCCCCCCGCCCTTCTACCCCCACACCCGTAATAATACATCTATAACACCACCAATACCTGATCCGGTATGTCTCTAATTTAGTGAGCCCGGGACTTACTGTGCCTCATTAGCATGACCCACACCCCCCCCACCAAAAATTTCTCCCTCATGCCCCAGTTTAAAAACCCACCGAACCCCACCAACCCCCGGCCCTGTACTTCCTGTAAGTCATAAGAGCAAACTGATGGAAGATAAACTGCACTTTCATTTTCAAGTGATATCTTGTATCTAACAAAGATAAAGTTTAATAACATCTAATTAACCGTCCATTTTATGTGTTACTCTATAAAAAATACATGTCTTCTATGTATGATGGCAACACTGGAGATTATTGCCCTGCATGTGGTCCGTCGCCAGACTGCTCTCAACCGTGTTGTGTTTACAAGCTCTTTTGATGATTAGCGCCTCTGTTTACAGTGCTCGCATTTTATGTGCGCTGTCTCGTAAAACAACACGAGTGGCTGAAACTCTGGCTCATTTATTAACACGTCCCCAATGACAACAGTCGCCCATGTCACATTCGCTTCGGCTGAAACAACTCCCATTTCTGCTTTTAATTAGCGTATAGCATGCTATACGGGCCCTGCTAATGTTTAGAGCATGGGTGAACATGGCCGTGCTTAAGAAAGCATTTACCAGGACTCATCATCGTTATTGCGCATTGATAATTAATGTATAATGAATTAAAAAATTGCCCCCTTGGTTATGAATGCTGGTGCGCGGCAGCGGGTGCAAAAACAGTTTGATCAATGTCTTATTTTATGTAAACATATTAAATTTTGCTTAACTGCTAACAAAGGTAATATGAAAGGAATATTGAGAGGCCACAGTGACAGCGTTTGCCGAGGGCACACCAAGATTTCTCAGCTTAGAGCTGAGAGGTCATAAAATCCGCCATGCGAGAGGACAAACGTGATTTTGACTCATCTTCCTGTTAGATTGTCATTCCAGAAAACGGGTGCCGTTTGTTTCCTTCGTATGAGTGTGTAAATGACTTGACAAATGATCAGCAATGAAGAGCGGATGCCAATTTTTGTAAAAAAATAAATAAACTAGGGCTGCATCGAAAATTTGAAGCCGAAGCCGAACAAAATGAAACATTTTTCCCTCATGTAGGCCTATTTGCCATTTTTTTTCACTGTTGCATAAATTAAATAGCCAAAATGTGCCTTTTATGGTTTTGTCCTGCTTTTCAAATAAAAAATCAATTACAAAACAACAATTTAAAAATATTAAATGCTGAACATTTTTTACATTCTAGCAGACACTATACCAACAAAGCACAATTTAACTTAAAATTAATAAGTTAGTAAAATAATATTTTTGAGACTTGAATCAGGCATGTATTTTTTACTGTACAAATAAAGGCAGCCTTGCTGAGCAGAAGAGAATTCTTTTAAAACAATTTAATATATTAAAGATCCCAATTTGAACACTATGTATGAATGTTATAATAAAAGTATTAATAGAGTTGTTGTAGGGTAATTATTATTATCATTATTTTTTTATCATTTTATTTTACAGAACAACAGTAAAATTACAATACTCTCATTATGACATGCGGGCGAACAGTTGTTGTTTTTTTCTCGAGATTCTTATTATGTGGGGCGAACCCACCCCACGCAGGAAGACTCAGTGCTTCTTTTTGTTGACACCCGCACTGCCGCTTTCGAATTATTTCATTACAAATTTGGGAGATGTTTGTTGTGTGTACTCTGCTCACCCCCTTGTCCCCGCGACTTTACCCTAAAACTCACCTACAACGCGTTACCCCTTTCTCGACCGCCACTCGCACAAGCGAGTCCAGTTTCAGCGCAGATTTTTCTCAGCGCTTTGGACTTTGACCCTGGCGCCGCCGAGCTGTGGGGACACGCCTGTCAGCCTACAACTGACCACCACCTCATCGTAGGCACACCTGCACTATAGAAAAATATAACATCTGCGTTCCCTAACCTTCACTACCTAGTTCGAGGCACATTCTCACATTAATCATATACCCAGCCGAGCATAACCCAGCATCGCCACTCCACTTCTTCTCCACCATCCGGAGACATGTGACACTGCACGCACTACAGTACCCCTCTCGCTGTCGGTGCTTGTGCTTTTAATGATTTGTCCCATGCAGCCTGCTATCGAGAGTTATTAACACAATACCCCTCGTAACACTCGCCGACACCTGGTTGCTCGACCAATTCGTGAGTTGCCTTATTTGATCGCGCTTAGTCAGTTGGTAACCATTGATTGGCTTTTCGCTTCTCAGGCCCCACCCCCCCCCCACCCCCCCGCCACCCACCCGAAAGCAGATTTTTTGCTATTTTACGGTTAAATTTGTAATTCGCGTGCATCCTCACCAATAAACAAACAATAAATAATCCACTTATTGCATTTTTCTTTTTTCTTTTCCCTTTTTGTGATTTAGAAGTTCCACCTGCTGTATTACCAAAAGTGTAGTGTATGGGGATGTTGGCATATAAAGTATCTAACAGCACGTGACGTTACCACACCCCATCACATTTTTGAAAATATTTTATTTATCTTTCGTCAGGTGACAAACACTGAAGAATGACACTTTGGTACAATGTAAAGTAGTGAGTGTACAGCTTGTATAACAGTGTAAATTTGCTGTCCCCTCAAAATAACTCAACACACAGCCATTAATGTCTAAACCGCTGGCCACAAAAGTGAGTACACCCCTAAGTCAAAATGTCCAAATTGGGCCCAAAGTGTCAATATTTGTGTGGCCACCATTATTTTCCAGCACTGCCTGAACCCTCTTGGGCATGGAGTTCACCAGAGCTTAACAGGTTGCCATTGGAGTCCTCTTCCACTCCTCCATGAAAACATCACGGAGCTGGTGGATGTTAGAAACCTTGAGATGCTCAATAGGGTTTAGGTCTGGAGACATGCTTGGCCAATCCATCACCTTTACCCTCAGCTTCTTTAGCAAGGCAGTGGTCGTCTTGGAGGTGTGTTTGGGGTCGTTATCATGTTGGAATACTGCCCTGCCCCTCAATGAACTGTAGCTCTCCAGTGCCGGCAGCACTCATGCAGCCCCAGACCATGACACTCCCACCACCATGCTTGACTGTAGGCAAGACACACTTGTCTTTGTACTCCTCACCTGGTTGCCGCCACACACGTTGACACCATCTGAACCAAAGAAGTTTATCTTTGTCTCATCAGACCACAGGACATGGTTCCAGTAATCCATGTCCTTAGTCTGCTTGTCTTCAGCAAACTGTTTGCGAGCTTTCTTGTGCATCATCTTTAGAAGAGGCTTCCTTCTGGGACGCCAGCCATGCAGACCAATTTGATGCAGTGTGCGGCGTATGGTATGAGCACTGACAGGCTGACCCCCCACCCCTTCAACCTCTGTAGCAATGCTGGCAGCACTCATACGTCTATTTCCCATACACAACCTCTGGATATGACGCTGAGTTCAATGACACTCAACTTCTTTGGTCGACCATGGCGAGGCCTGTTTTCTGAGTGGAACCTGTCCTGTTAAACCTTTGTATGGTCTTGGCCACCGTGCTGCAGTTTCAGTTTCAGTTTCAGTTTCAGGGTCTTGGCAATCTTCTTATAGCCTACACCATCTTCATGTAGAGCAACAATTCTTTTTTTCAGATCCTCAGAGAGGTGCCATGTTGAACTTCCAGTGACCAGTATGAGAGAGTGGGAGCGATAACACCAAATTTAACACTCCTGCTCCCCATTCACACCTGAGACCTTGTAACACTAATGAGTCACATGACACAAGGGAGAGAAAATGGCTAATTGGGCCCAATTTGGACATTTTCACTTAGGGGTGTACTCACTTTTGTGGCCAGCGGTTTAGACATTAATGGCTGTGTGTTGAGTTATTTTGAGGGGACAGCTAAATTATACAAACTGTACACTCACTACTTTACATTGTAGCAAAGTGTCATTTCTTCAGTGTTGTCACATGAAAAGATATAATAAAATATTTACAAAAATGTGAGGGGTGTACTCATTTCTGTGAGATACTGTAGCTTTGATAAAACACTAACACTAGATATGATAAGGATAGATCGATATTATAGATACATTATAGCATTTATATTCTTAATATCTAGATAATTAATACTTAAACACATTAAGTCTGTTATATTGTATTGTATATATTTATTTATTGGAGAATCACTTTGCTGTATGAAACATGTTAATAGTTAACATATAACGGGATGACTCATTTAATTATAAATAAATATAATGTATTATTATAAAATAATAATATTATTTAATCATAATTATATTATATTATATATATATGAAATAAATTAAATACATTGAAATCAAAATGTTAATTGAAATCATATTAATCTCTTTATTATTTCTATATACATTAATATTTTTTAAATTTAATATACACACAATTTTCTATTAGAATGTTTGAAATATACAAATGACTATCAAATACTTATCAAACCTAGAAAAAGTGGACCTTACAGTGACCTAGAAGACATTGCTTTCCGTATCGCTCTGACGGAAGAACTCACGAAAAGACAATTGTCATAACTATTTATTTGCAAAACAGCACACCGAGAAGCACAGTACTATGTCTCTGACGATTCGAATATATAGTTTATTTTCGCTCACCAAATAATACATTTCCCCACTATCATTTCCGGTGTCACAGTCCAGTTCAGGTGTCATCGCCGGAAGTCGAGTCATTATTACAACAGCCCCCCGGTGGAGGTTAATCATGAACGAGCTGAGGAATATTAAAACGGCGCTGGGCGGTCTTCTGTCCATGTCCGAACCCTGCCTCGGCCCAAAGAGGAGCTCGTGCCGAGGAACTGAAGGGATGGCTGATTGCAGAGAGATCTCAGGTGACCTCACTGACGTGCTCCATGGACAGGGCCTCTAAACCCCCCGAACAGAGCACCTTACCCTATATACTCAGGAAGATTACACTACGTTGCGCCAAATACCACTCCAGTTATTTCTAACCACCTTCTAGGGTACCGACCCGATTAGGTGACTAGACCACCAACCATATGAGGCTTATTAAATATATGCTTTGCTTTATATTTTCTTTACATACCTTCACGCTCCCTGACAGTCCGCTAAGATGAGCTTTTGTCTGCTGGAGCTAAAACTCTGAAAACAGTAATAGAAGTTTGTGTCAGAGAGCTGGCGGATGTAGGACCATTCTGTGTGGTCCAATGCATTTTAAGGGCAGAGGTCAGAGTCACAGGCTCCTATTGTCAGCTATAATCGCTGCAAGTTATGAAATTATATCATTTATTCAGAAAACTGTTAAAAACAGATGGCAAAGAAAAAATAACTCTAGGTTTGGTTGGTTAGCTTGGGCAGTTAGCCCCAGCTGGTAGATGCCAGAACTACATTATTCTGAGAGCAGAATGCTTGCCATTGATGGTCTCGGTAGCACATATCAAAATCACCAAAAAAACAAAGTGACTTTGGAGCTGCAAATCTAGTGTCAGTGTGAACACCCCTTTATACCCCTTAACACCCCTATAGACTTTTTTGGTTCCCAAAAAAGTCTGTACAATTCAAAATTGAAATACTTAATATTACTGCATATAGATTTTATACCATTTCCTGATCAGACACAATGCAATAAGTTTTATCAGCATATTGCAGAAGTCTTTTAAGTCTTTTAAAATTGTTTGAGACATGTTTTTGTTTTCAAAAGAAAAATAAGTAGAATATAATTGAGACTGAGTTTTGCACCATTTGCAATAGAATCGACAATACTTTTTGAATCGAAATTATTATTAGTAGTAGCAGTAAACTTATAATAATAATTATAGTATTACTCTTACTATGTTGAATAAATACACAACATAATAACAAAATAATGTATCAGTTTAATAATAATACTATGTAATCACAGTATAAAACTAACAAATATTTTATTAAAATTGTTATTATTATCTTTTTTTAATGCCATTTTTTATGTCATGCCAGCTTCTATTGTTATGTTCATGGTGAGAACCAGGTTTATTTATTCAAAAATAAATATAAAGATGTTTTAGTATTTTTTTTTCTAAAAACCTTAAGACTAAATTTGGATTTAGTTATTTGGTTAAATATTTCATATTTTCATTTCAAATTGAATAAATTAGACTTTGTGGACTATGAAGGAAGAACACCTGATTTCCCATAATGCTTTACCTGTGATGAACTGAATTTGAATAAAACTCTTCTTCCTGTCTTTCAAATTCAAATTCCATCTCATGAAGTAAAAGTCAGATTCTGAATTCAATTCTCAATTTTGATACCCTGATAACTGAGCAGGGGAAAAAAAACAACTTCTCACCAAAAAATAAAAAAACCCCTAAATTAAAAAGACCCACACCTGGCAGATACCAGAGATAGGGTTAACACAAAAGAAGTCTTCTCAAAACACAACCCAACGTGAAACAAAACAGACATCATAATAGTTACCTTAGCGAGGACTGCCTTGTCTCATTACTGCGTTACAAACAGTGACATCTCTATCAAGCCTTCTTCCATTTCCACTTCACTGCCTGGGAGGAAGAAGGAGCTCGGCTCCAACATCAGCAATTAAAGGCTGATCACCAAATCACCTTGGTTTCCATTCAGGAGGGTTTAATTAGCTCACTGTACTGTTTTCTCCTTCCTCACAAAGAATCAAGTGCCTCAAGTGTGGTTTTTGACTCCGCTTAAGAGCCGCCATATTGCTGGAGTGTTAGATGCCACTAATTGCTGGCCATGAAAAGCTAGCAAGCATAAGAGGCTTTATAAAAGGAATTAGAAATGCAGCGACACACACATACGCACACATTGTTCTACAGGAAGCAAGCCTATATTAATTGTCTTCAGAAACTCTATATACAGATGTCTCATTTTATAAAGACATAACAGCAGAGAGAAAGACTTCTACTGCCAGGCTATATGCTGGATGACCTGTGCTTTGCAGGAGGAGGGATTGTCTCGGGGATCTAGTGTTGTAGTTTAGCCTGCTGAGAGACAGGCTCCAGACCTGAATCATAGTCGTGCTCTGGGTTGCAATTATGGCAGAAGAAGAGAGGAACAGAGAAAAATGGAGGTGACTTTGAGCATAGCTGCTATTAGAGTGGCCCAGCGGACCGACAGATACATACAGGCACATTCACACACATACAAATCTAAACACACCGATGCAAACCCTCCTCGGGACACACACAAACGCACATGGAGGGACACAAACAAACACACAACTGTTGGCCCTAGGCATGTATTGTATTGTGTTCTCCTTCTCTATGATAAATGAAGCAGAGGCAATTCATAAGAAACCAAAGAATAAACAATCACTCTCTCTTATCACCTTGCCAGCCACAATAAAGCTTCCCAGCCCAACTATAGTTCCAACGGATGAAAGCAGAATTAGTTTTGTTTTCGCTATGCTCATCACGGGCTGTTGTTTAGGTCTGCAAGCTGGCAGAAAGTTGTGCAACTGAGAGCGTAACTAGATCCTTGACAGGAATATTAGTTCAAAAGTGCCATTTACATTATTGGACTACTCAGAAGGAAAAAAATCACTTTAATCATTACATTTAATTTTTTTGTAACATTTTAGCTACTTTTGTTTTACTTTGTCAGTACTTAAAAATAATAAATAACTATTAATACAGTTAATAAATTAATTCTTATTAAACTAAATATATTATTGTCATAATTATTACTGTCTGTAAATATTAAGCTGGGCTAAGAGAAAGATTTAAAAAAAATTATACATTATTAATATTTAACATCACTTGATACTCATATTAAAGATATAAAACATACAAACATATAAATAATACATTTAAAAAAAGAAAAGAAAAGATTCAATAAAACATATTTATTTTAAAGATAATAATAATTATTATCTCTTATGTTGTCTTTAAATATCTAAGCTGGGAGAAGAATTAAAAAAGTATACACTATTTAATTATAACGCATCATTATTAATAATTAAAGGTATTCATAATAAAAACATTTTTATTTTAATAATAAAGTATTATTGTTATTGCATCTGAATATTAAGCTAAGAAAAAGTATTCTAAAAATTATTCACAAAAACAAGGAAGAAAAAGTTGGCACACCACTGTATAGTAGAAACAATATTTCTAACACGTTCTAACCAAAAGTATTGTTTCGAGCCATGTTTCTCTTCATCAGACAATCATTCTACACATCCCTTTAAAGTGTGATGACAACCAACATTGTATAGATTCCACAAGAGTCTTAAAAAGAGATATAATGCAAAACAGTTCTGGAAATAATTTAAGATCAGTCTGGCACTGCTTAAAAATGTGAAAATACTGTAGATGCTAAGGTCCCAGCAGCCCAATATTCAACACATTTATAGGTTGTTGCATTTTAAGACGCTGATTTAACACAATTCCCGCAACATTCTTTCGGTGTCTGTCATTTAACCTTGTCATAACATTTTTTGCCAATGTCAATCTAAACTAGTTTAAGAGTGTTTCTGAGCTCTGGCCCACAGACTATCATTTGAATCCACGTGTTTACATTAACTACCAGTTTGTGGGAGCACACTTGTGTCTTCATTAAGGTTCAGTGGTTACTAGGCTCATTGTTAAAGTTAACAGGCTCCCCTGACGCGACTGCCTTATAAACAGGTGCTCCCTCAGGCCTGCTTAAAATCGGGGAATGATAATGGCTTTGAGAGCTGGGAAACATAATTGAAGCAAGTTTATCCCATAAGAATTAAGGGAACCATATCCAAAATAACTCCGTTCCTGAAGGACATGCAAACACAGTGGGAAGAAGAAAAATATCCATCGACACTATCGTGATTAACTGAAGCAAAACGGCACAATCATTGCCTGCATTTTACTAGCAGCTGAGTGTTCGCTGACTAAATCATTACTACGTCCTGACGTCGTCCTTTCACAGAAGAAAGCAGCATTAAAAAAATCATTATTAAAACATTATTATGATGTCATATTATTCATATTAATTTATAAATATAGGGTAGTATTCAATGTTCCCTCTATTTTGTTTTTCTTGCTGAGCAAAACTTTTCTCTATTGGGCAGACATTTCAGCCACTTGAGCAAAAACATTCTTTATACCAGACCTTAGTGCACACACAAAAAAGTGTTGTAATTTGACTTTAAGTGATCTATATATATATATTATATATACTATATTTAGAGATATATATATATATATATATATAATATATATAGATATAATATTATATATATATTATTTGATTGACCATTGATGTAATTAACTAATACAAATTTTATATATGAAAAAATGAAGCAGATATTTCTCATGAATTCCCTTTTTGAGGTCATTTATTTTAGGTTTATAACATAATATAATATAAAAACAAACTGAAGCATTTAAACTAACAACAGAATAGAAAAAAACTAAAGCATTTAAACAGATCTGTAAGCTAAATATTTTCAAAAAAATGTGAACGTGAATTCTTATATAGTTATCTAAGGAGAGTTTAGAGTAGTAGAGTTTGCACACTACATCTGTGTGTGACTGTAAATATCTCAGTTTTTTTGCCGTTCCGTGCCCATCATCTGCTATTTCCACCACTTAATAAAGCCACTCTTCTTTAAAACATGAAGTTTTATTTCACATGTCATTACGTTTGCTTTGGCTCTCGTGTTGAGCTATTTCGTCAGCAACCATTAAAATATTCGGATGCTACAGCGACTCATTTGGCACACATCAATCATTCTCTTTCTATGAAACCTGTAAACCACATTCACCGGTTCTAACTCTATAGCGACACCAACTCTATAGCGGTTTGCCCGAGCATTGCAATTATTTTGCATTTACTAAAATTCAATCAAATGGCTTTCCCAACTAATTTTTGCATGTCCTGTGTGCGGCATATTATTTATTCTGCACGGTCACAACGTAAGAAGTGTGCGGCCGCACAAGCACGCAGCTTGAGGGAAAATTGGTAGATATATAATTAGTATTGCATTTTTTATATATCTATATATATATATTATATAATCTAATTTTATCTAAGAAATGTATGTATTTACTTATTAAATATACATGTAGGATAGTGGTAAGTTTATATAATATCTTTTTTTGGTGAGGTTTAGCTTCGAGTTTATAGTGTTTATAATTAACTTCATATAAAATACAAGAGATGTCTATGGAATGACCTCATTTAAATAGCTAAGTGAAAGCATGTGCGTGTACAAGGACACACATTACGAGTCTGCGTTTTACGCAAGTGTTTCGCTCCGTAAATAACATAATTGTCATTTTTATAAACAGAGAATGTAAAAGTCACTGCATGTCAGTTGAATATCAGGGTGAAGGCATTAAAAATATTAATTGGTTTAGCTAAGTTCCCAAGCCGTGACTGGTCTTTAAACACGCAGTGAAGATTAGCTACTGTCTTTTCAACTGATGACAGAAAAAGAAACAAAAATTACATTTGAAACCCTTTTGAATTTGCTTTCCTCTTCTCTTTGTTAGGATGGAATTGCCGCCACCGCTAATTAGAGTTGAAAAAAGTCTGTTTTTGAGTTTGAAAAATCAGTGAAGTGAGGAGAGGAAGACACAAGGAGGCCATTTGCATTTCTCTTTGCCTCACCAGTGTGTCACAACAAGGTCAGCAGTGGGCTCTGTCACTAAGCCAGTGATTAAAACATTCTAAACAAACGTGTTTTTTGCTTGTTTTTTTGACCAAACTTTTCTAAAAAGGCATAAAATGACTTGAATATTCCTTTCCCAGAACTTAACTAAAATGTCCATTCGCCCCTGAGTAAATGGTTCTAAATGAGTCGACTTCAGCAACTAGTTTGAAGTTACACAGTATGGGTACACAGTTCATAAACATTCAATGAAGAAAAGAGTGTTAATTATCCATGCAAAATTCATGCATATTTAAACATAAGTACCATAAGCCTGCACAAAATATCAAAGGAATGAAAGAAAATGAGGAGGAATAAGACGGGAGAGAAATAAAAAGGAGCAGACACTAATAAAAAAGTCACTTCAGCAGAAAATGCAGGCAAAAAACTTCACCCTAAGTGTCAATACCATATACATTAACACTAGTTTTCTGAATCTCTTTTTACAGGAAACCCCTTGTTTGTACAATCACAACAATATTATTCTAGCTCAGCTGATTTAATTGCTGATTGGCCTGTTTAAATGACATTAAAATGAATGCAAGCAGATTAATGAGAATGCTGGTCACATGACCAGGCTGTCTGGTGCCCATGTAAAATTTCCCCACATGGACGTAGCCCAACCAGCTGGGGCCCCGCACAGCCTTGGGCTAACAAAATGTTAATTGGGCTTCAAATATGCTATTTTATTTTGCACGATCTGTATATATAATTTACTATCAGCGGAGAAACAAAAGCCTCTTTGACCTAGGCGTTCGGGCCGGCTGATTGGAAGAGACTGTTGCTGTTTTCAGTTTCCTTTGATATAATTTTTATTCATTCGCAAGGCACTTGACACATCAATTAGAGACAATAATCGCATAACAATCCTAATGATTGTTTAAAAATTAAAATGTGTGCCGCCTTGGTACAAAAAAAAACGGCACAGGAAGTGGCGTGGCCATTGAAGTGTTCAAAAACACAAATTTACATCTAAACGTGAGCTCAGAGACCCAGTGAAGCAGAATTGCAACATTTGTACTGTATAAAGCAATTAAATAATATTCAATGTTCGCTAAATATAGGTTAAAAACAATACAGTTTGATATCAAGTATTTGTTTATTTTGATATGTCTAGCAATAGGAAAAAAATGCATGCCTTACAAAAACTTACATGCCGTGAAATTTTAAATGTACGTAAATTTGAGACCAGTTTTCTAATCAAATAAAAAAAATTATACTTTTTCTATTGTTCTCGCACAATGGATTGTATTCAATAAATTTTACAAAAATTATAAAAAATTTTCAGTGTTTTTTTTTTTGCCGTTTCATCAGTTTTAATGAGTGAGATAAAAAATTACTGTAATATATTATTTTTTTAATATGCAAATAGTGGAATTTATTAACATTTCATAAATGATATTACTGCTGAATTTCTGTGTGCAGAATTGTGTTGAGAATTTAAACTTAAATTTTATCAAAATCAAAACAATCATAAAAAAAAAACACAAAAAAAAACACGTTTTCCAAATTACCC
Organism: Sinocyclocheilus anophthalmus; assembly: GCA_018155175.1. Classification (NCBI taxonomy): domain Eukaryota; kingdom Metazoa; phylum Chordata; class Actinopteri; order Cypriniformes; family Cyprinidae; genus Sinocyclocheilus; species Sinocyclocheilus anophthalmus. The sequence continues at coordinate 215,132 of JADLZN010005775.1, forward strand.
TTTTTACCTAACACAAAATAGTTTTATAATAATGGCTACTAAAGTCCTGTTTTAAGGGGTGAATATCATAATAGAGATATATATAGATCATTATACCCCCCATATATTATATATATATCATATAATGAATATCAATGTTAGGTCTCTGGAGGTGTTAAAAAGGTTAAGGCTGGAGGCAGGAGGCTCTGAAGACGAAGCACAGATAAATGTATCTGATATTAGTAATCCAGCGTTTCAGAGAGGGATTGATCTGTCTGTGCTCTAGGACCTGCAGGACCTCACTCTAAACTTAAGCTCAATTGTACTGGAACAAAAACATTGTGTGATGTCCATCAAGCTGACAGTAATGCACCAAAATGGCCCATAAACAGCTCCAACTTTCCATCTCCCTACGACAACCTATGGGGATTATTGTACATTAAGACTTAAAAATGCGTGGCGAATTCCATTAATCCATCTCATTGCATAAAATTTCCATTTGATTTCCAATGTGGAATTTTAGATGAACAGGAGAGAGCCAAGAAACCCTCATTATTTCATATTCAATCAATCAGTCAGCTGCAAAAGCATAACAGCAAGCGTCTGGGCACACAGTGAGGGGCTTCAGTCTGATTATGGAAATGGACGTTGGATCATTAGAACAATGGCTGCGTGCGTGTTTGTCCGTGGTCATTCCTGAGGATGTCATCCCTTCATTATTATTGACATGCTGCATTACTTAGCAACTACGAGTGTCCCTCTGACAGGCATAATGCTCATAAACTATGCCTGAGTGGACCACCCTAAGATCAGAAAAATGTTAGCGGGTGTAAACATTGACATGGGCTGGCTTTTTAATTCAGAGTACACGTGGGTGGGTGTGTGCGTGTGTGTGTACGCACTCCATTGTGCAGCCAGATGAATCCCGGACCACCATATCATGCTAGATGATGCCCATTTAAATCTATTTTCCAGCTAGCCATTCGGAAATTGAATTTGAAAGTTGTAAATGTGGCAATTTGCTAAATATCCTAAAATGATCTATCAACAAAGAATCGAGACGCTATAAAGTGCTAGAAGGTGATAATGGATAGCAGAGGGCAGGACGGCATCCGCGTGGGCTACGATGCACCTTGCCGCGTCTCCTCTTGATTTTTGTCATCAAGCCGTTTCTTTATCAGCGGTTTCAAATGCGATTGTCACACTAGAGGGATCTCAGGAAGAGGAAGTGCCACACCGGTCAAAGTTTTTCAATTTCACTGCCAATTTCCTGCGTAATTACTGCTGCTTTTGATGGTCTTTTAACGGCGTGGACCTGATTCTGCCTCTCAGCGGTGGGCAATGGGATGATCACACATACACACACATCGCCATCAACTCCTGCCGGGGGCCCCCAGGTGGGGGTCAATGAGCTAGTGCTAATGTTGCACTGCAGAGAGGTGGCAGGCAAGAGGGCCGATGGGATACACTAACTGAGATGGGCAGACACTGATTGTTCTGTGCTTTAAAAGCTCTAAAACACCGTTTCCCGACCTTTTTTGGCTTTTTTTGACCTTTTTTGACCTTTTTTGTACCCCCACAGGCCCATCAGTAAGACTCAAGTACCCCTTTCATTGATACCACTGTAGTTATGAACAAAATCCAGATTACAGAAAAGACCAGAGAAATCAACCTTTTTCCAAAGACTGACAATCCATCTATCTATCTATCTATCTATCTATATCTCTATCTATCTATCTGCAAATTAGCCTTTGGCTAGAAGCCTATATGTGGAGCACCAGCTGCTTGAAATTGTAGCAATGTTACTGTTACATAAACTAATAAATAAATCTATCTATCTATCTATCTATCTATCTATGAGTCCATCCATCCATCCTTTAAGTTATCTATCCATCGGTATCCATCCATCGGTAGCTACCCATCCATCCTTTAATTTATCTATCCATCGGTATCCACCCATCCATCGGTATCTATCCATCCATCCTTTAATTTATCTATCCATCGGTATCCATCCATCCATTAACAGGCATCTATCTATCCATCCATCTTTCAATGATCCATCCATCCACCACTTGATAGTGCCATTCAGTGGTAGAGCACTGCGTTAGCAACGGAAAAGGTCGTGGGTTCGATTCCCAGGGAACACACATACTGGTTAAAAAATGTATAGCCTGAAGGCACTGTTAGTCGCTTTGGATAAAAGCATCTGATAACGAACATAAATTATTCTACATATAAATTATTAGAATTACTTATTAAAAGTATCATAACAACTTATGTTTTCTATTGAAGCACTACGTAAAGAAAAAAACGTCTATGTGATCAGTAGCCATTGGTTGGGAATCACTGCTCAAAATAAGACTTGAAACATTTTGACTGCCCAGGACACCCAAAATGATGATTCTGAGATAGGCTCCTTCAGTCAAAATATTTATATTTATGATAAAGTGTCCCTCAGTATGTGCCCTGATGTTGAGAAAAAAAACCAATTGATATTGATAGATATTAGGCTGTGCGATTTGGGGGAAAATATAAAATTGCGATTTTTTTTGACAGATATTGCGATTTGATTTGCGAAGTCAAGCTTCAGCTCAATATTGTCAATAATGTGCAGCACAGTATGAGTATCATTACCCTGCTGAAAAAAAACAATAGAAACCATCACAGAAATTCTTATAGTTTCCATTAAACCATTACAAAATTCCTTTTTGTTTTGGGCATTATTCCAATAGGAATTACTGTTGTTCTATTGGTTGCCATCTGACAGATTACATCCCACCAATAGAATCCACCAAATAGACACCATTATAGTTTACATTATAACCCTGAAATCCATTAAATTTGTTACTGTGTTTTGGGAGGGGTTCTATCGTTTTTTTTTTCAGCAGGCAAGATTATAATGTATAACTACTGTACCAGAATTAACTTAATTACTGAATTTCACAGAAATTTTTTTTTTTTTTTTATAAATAAAGAACTGTATTTCTTAACTGAATTATTAAAGTATTACATTGATTTATTCATTTTAAGTATTTGGGATTTTAAGAACAAGTGGAAAATGTGCTGAATGTTTCAATTCATCCAAGTGAAATTAGCAAGCAGTTAGATGAATTTACATTAGTTTTAAACGCGGATCCAGGTGCGAGTCGACACAGGTTGCGCGCGTGAGTCAAGCCTCATCCATACTGCCAGATACGCTCGTGAAGACTTGCGGTGCGGAGTATAAAAGAGCATTACGAGACAGGATGCGTGAGTCGGCAAGCATGAAGGATCGTCCATGACGCGGGCATTCGCGGCGAGTGGGCAAAGAGGAGTGAGTTCAGTCCTAGAAGCATTCCCAGACACAGGATGTCTGTTGCGATCTTCTGACTGGGGAATAGCCAACATGCATATAAACTTTTTCAATTAATCTGTTAGGGAGATAACAATGGGTAAGATAACGTTCACCGTACTAGACAAAACACTCTAAAATGTATCTTTTATTCTCCGTCCTGAAAACAGAAACGATAAGGAGCTTTTGATATGCGCCACCTGTGACGCAGGTCTTGGAAATTACCTTTTTTGTTTGTCATTTCGAAGCTTAAGTTGCATATGGTTTTATTTAGTTTTAATTTGCTTAACTATCGATCTGACCCAGTAGACGTCATAATACCACTCTGTCTCTCTCCCGTCCCGCGTTTATTTTTTTAATGGTTGGTGTTTACGCAGTTGGCTAGAGTAGTGCTGATTGAGGAGAACGGAGGTGCGCTCACTCTTGCCCAGGGCAAGTAAGACTGCAACTCAAGGCTGGCAGTCACGCATATGCTCTGGAACAGAGTAATATCGTGTCCACATCACAGGCTTTACGATTAGGAAATCGCAACGTCTCAAATCGCGATTTCGATTCGATTCGCGATTATTGCACAGACTACCCTATATCTATCTATATACCGAATTGTCTTTAATAAAATGTACACATTACATATCAGATGGAAACTGCCTATTTCTTTGCACAACCGTTCACACACCTGAAAGATCCGGAAATATACAGTTATCTGGGCCAACTTGATATAGATCCAACCCGGTCTTCGCTAAACACGCAAAAGCTAATGATCTAACCTTAACTCTGCAAGACTACACCAATCGTATTCTGTGGACACATCTGTGCTAATGCTGAAAGTCATCTCAGATGTTCCTGAAGTAGTTAAACTTTATATGGCAGTACTAAATCATTGTATTAGCCCAAGTCACACACGTAATAGCACACAAAACACACGATTCTCTTCTAAAAGGAGGGGGGGTGATTTACCTGCACCCAGCTGCTGTTTGCAGGGGCTGACATGTGGACAGAGGTCAAACTGGAAGTTGCTTTCCCCGGGGACAGGCAGGAAACAGATGAGAGGTCACAGATCATTAAAACATATCTATCAAGCCTTTCGTGGTTACTAATTCTCCCAGTCAAATGTTGCCATGTAAATATGTCAAATGGGAATGAAATTACCACCGCGCTTTATTGACTGTGATAAAATCTGAAAAGCGCCACTGAACATAATTACATACTTGTCAGAGCCATAAAAATTAGCTTTATTATCAATGGAATGGTTTTGTACAACTTCATTCCTGTTCGATGCCTTCCAGATGGGGCTGCTTTACGCACTTGAACAGTTTTTATGCAGATCTCAACTTTTTTTTAACTCCCTCTCTCTCACTATCTCATGCATCTGTCTTTGCAATGAAGAGGTTGAGGCTGAATGCTACATTAGCTGTCAAAAGGGGTTTTACTAAAACACTTGCACTGTAGGGCCCTGAACACTATAAACACTAGAGCTGTACTCAGATAAAAAAAAATTTTAAATGTTTATTACGCTTTTATCATACATTTGACCTGACACACTTCAGAGTTCTTGCAATCTTATGATCTTAAACTGCAAAATAAAAAAAGTTAGATTAATTTAGGTAATTTAAAGGGTTTTATAAGTCTAGGTTTGCCTAGTTAGTTTTAACAGTTAGCCTCTGCTGGTAGGTACTGTAACTACACCATTATGCAGGCAGAAAGCGTGTTTCTCTATTGAATACCATAGAAAATTAGCCATGTATTCTGGCAAAATAAGTCAAATTAACTAAACTGAATCGTAATGATAGCTCTCTCCTTGATGTTTTTTCCTAATTAAGCAAAGAATAAAGCAATAAATTGTTCTACTGACACGTCTAAAATAAATGTACTTTCATTTAGATGAAAACTTCAAAACAGCAGCTTAAAAAAAGACAGTTTTATTCTACACTAAGGGGGTCGCTCACCCGTGGAGGCCGCCATTTTTATAGATCACATGACCAGTCATGTCTTACAATTGGGCCAAGTTAATAAAAACAAATTACAATGTATTCTGGCAAAATAAACATTTTCTTCAAGCAACATATAAGTAAAATGAAACTAAATAGTGATGATAGCGCTCTTCTTGAGGTTACTTTCCCAGATAAACAATGAATAAAGCAATAAACTGTCCTTTTGACACGTTTAAAATAATGTCCTTCAAGCCAAAAACAGCAGTGGCCTAAAAAGTGGTTTTATTCTATATTAAGGTTTTTGCTCACTCGCGGAGGCCTCCATTTTGAGATCACATGACCAGCCTAGGGTTGGACAATAATTCAATATCAATATGTATCGCGATATAATTTTTTTCAATAACGGTGATATGATTTTTAAACACATTTCCGATATTTCGATATACATTACCAGTGTTTCCCATACATTGATTTATTTGTGGCGTTTGACTTTGTTGAATAAACATGAGCACTGCACGTTTCAAAATCATAACGCGTCGCTGGTGTTTTATATGAATGTATCTCTGAAGGGAACCGACTGTCTTCAGAATAGTTTAGATGGCATTTTTATCTGATAAAGTAGCGTTCGGAGCTGCTTTGTTTACAGCCGTTACTGGAGAAACCGTTAGTTCCACCGCTCTCACAGCGCCTCCTGCTGGCAGACAATCATTTGCATTTTCAATAATAAACCCATTTCACACAACATGCTTTTGTTGTTGCTCTATTTTTTGTTTTCTGAAGCAATTCGGAGCATGTTTCATACTCGTTATCCTGGTTAATGCACGGTTCAATCTATAAGAATAATCAGCCTACACTACCATTCAAAAGTTTTTGAACAGATTTTTAATATTTTTTAAAGAATTATCTTCTGCTCACCAAGCCTGCATTTCTTAGATCTAAAATACAGCAAGAGCAGTAATATTGTGAAATATTGTTATTTAAAATAAGTTTTCTATTTGAATATATTTAAATGTAATTTATTCCTGTGATCAAATGCTGTATTTTCAGCATCATTAGGCTACTCCAGTCTTCACATGATCCTTCAGCAATCATTTTAATAGCTGATTTGCTGATTATCAATATTAAAACAGTTGAGTACATTATTTTCAGGATTCTTTGATGAATAAAAGATCCAAAGATCAGCATTTATCTGAAATAAAAAGCTTTTTGTAACATTATACACTATACCATTCAGAAGCTCTTTTTAAAATGTATATTATAGAAATTATTACTTTCATTTAGCAAGGATGTTTTAAATTGATCAAAATTGATGATAAAGACATTTATAATGTTACAAAAGATTTCTATTTCCGATAAATGCTGTTCTCTGAACTTTCTATTCATCAAAGAAACATGACAAAATTCTACTCAGCTGTTTCAACATTGATAATAAGAAATATTTCTTGAGCATCAAATCAGAATAATTAGAATGATTTCTGAAGGATCATGTGACTGGAGTTATGATGCTAAAGCTCTGGGTTTGAATCACAGGAATCATTTATATTTTCAATACAAAATAGTTTATTTTAAATAGTAAAAATATTTCAAAATGTTACTGTTTTTGCTGTATTTTGGATCAAATAAATGCAGGCTTGGTGAGCAGAAGAGAATTCTTTAAAAAAACAAAAAATCTTACTGTTCAAAAACTTTTGACTGGTATGTTAGCCTATAGTTTGAAGTAAAAACATAGTAATATTCATATTAATAAGGAGAGTATGAGATTTATTTGACAGTGATTTCACATTTCTTGTATGAAGGCTGAATACCAATAAAAGGTGAACATTTATTTATTTGCGCCATTTTTTTCCTGAAATATTATATAGTTTTATAGGAGTAGGTTTCATAGAGTTGGCAAATTAATTTTTCATAAGTTTGTAGGTACAGACATCTGTTGTGGCCGTTTTTATGAGGCTTTTTTAATAGTGTTCATATCGATATCGGAATTATATCGTATCGACCGAAATTAAGAAATATATCGTGATATAAATTTTGGCCATATCGTCCAGCCCTAGACCAGCCATGTCTCACAGTTGGGTCAAGTTATTAAAAACAAATTTCAGATGACATTTCCTCCAACTCTGATCATTTGCAAAGAATGTTATCTTGTTATATGGTGCAGCAACCAACATCAGACAGCTTTCCATCGAACAGTGACAGGAAAAGAAGTCTGATATATTATTAGCAGCAAAAACAGTCCTACTATGACACATACCGTACAAATCACAGCCTGGTTTACATTTCAGGGCTGTGAAACACATAAAAACACATCATAAATGCTCACATGTTGAGAAACAACGTATGTCATCGCTCCAAAAATCTCACATTCACACACACACACCAGAGTCCCAGCGCATGTGCTGAGAGACGTCGACACATCCCGTCCCATCTGTGTGCGCTGTGTTACTCCTCTGCACCAACAGTTTTACCTCCATCATTTATTCATACTTTAATTATTATTTGTTGCTGTTGTTCCTGTTCCTCAAGCCCCATTATCATATCAATTATCGTCACTGTCTCGGGCCTACTCATGTCACATCTACATCAGGCCCATAACGCACCTCTCTCAGGCTCTGAATTATTGAGGTAACAAGTCTCAGCAGAAGGAGCCAGATTCATATTTAAAACAGACACCCAAGCTTAATGGCAGCACTCAGCGAGTCCTTCAGGAGAAAAAGAAAATGAGGCAAGTGGCAGAGGACTCACACATGCACAGAAAATAGTTTTAGGAGAACTGCAATCAGAGTGGATGACTAGCGAATGTTTTAGGATAATACAAGATACTCTGCTAAAAAATGAATCTGGGATGGTCCAGTTTTATTTATGCTGGCATAAAAGCATCATACCCATTACTTTTTTTGGAGTCAGGTGCATGGAGAAAAATACATATTTTTTTATTGTCTATTATACTTTTCTTTTTTTTTCTTTTTTTACAGAAGTTAAACAGAATTCTATTTTATACACTATAGCTGAAAGGTTTGGGGTTGATATGATTTTTCCAATAAATCTCTTATGCTTACCAAGGCTGCATTTATTTGATTAAATATACAGTAAAAACAATAAGACTGTGAAATATAATTTAAAATGCATATTATTCCTGTGATGGCAAAGCTGAGTTTTCTGCAGTCATAAATCCAGTGTCACTTCAGTGTAACATGATCCTTCAAATCATCTTAATATGCTGATTTGGTGCTCATATGACATTTTTTATTATCAATGTTGAAAACTGTTGCTTAATATTTTTGTGGAAATTGTGATGCATTTTTTTCAAACTATGAAAACTCTTAATGACCCCAATATTTTTGAATAGTAAACAAATAAATAAAATATTTATTCGTTAATTAATATGTTTTTTTAATCATCAAAAATGTTGATGATTAAGTTGCTACAGCACTTGTTTTTTTCTTGTGGAACACAACTTCGTTCATACACAATATAAAGCTACTCTTTTCCACAAAAAAAAAAAAAAAAAAAAAAAGTGTATGGTTATCACTGGCTGTCAAGTTCAGTTAGAAACAATACGCGATAAACCGAAACATTTTACGCTTATGAAATAACTAATACGTTCTTAAAAAGTGATGATTCTTTGGTTACATCTTATTTTGTGAAATCTCATCTGGTGAAGCTTGCTGCTGGTTAAGCCTAATGTTGTACACTAGCATCCAAAACCCAACATACGCTAGTGACCATCTATGCTAGTCTTTTCATTAGGGTATACACAAGTCTCGCACACAGACAGTCAGATAAATAGTTTGAAGCGACTTCCTCAGCTGCACGCAATCTGTTCTGCTTCCAGATCTTAACTGCACTGCACGCTGTTTGAGTCATGGCTGATGCGTTCATGTCCCAGAACAATACGCTGTTGTGTGCTGCAGTTTGCTGCGATTTGTGAGGCCTGCAGCCAGTCCGCACGGCAGCTGTTTCTGTTCAGGAAAGTGGCTGTTCCAGGCTGCTTGAGTCCACCGGGGACCCTTAAATTCAGTGTGCACACCTCTTATCCATTTCCTGTTAAAGACTCCTTAGTGGATTAGTCTGTGTCTGCTGCAAATCACAGGAATAGCACGCTACACTCTTAAAAATAAAGGTTCTTCACGATGCCATAGAAGAACCTTTTTGTCTAAATGGTTCTATAAAGAACCTTTAACATCTGAAGAACCTTTCTGTTTCACAAAAGGTTCTTTGTGGCGAAAAAAGGTTCTTGAGATTATAAAAAGGTAATAAAGAGATGGTTCTTTAAAGAACCTATGACTGAATGGTTCTTTGTGGAACTAAAAATGGTTTTTCTATGGCATCGCTTGAAGAACCTTTTGAAGCACCTTTATTTTTAAGAATGTACATTGATGCCACAGATGAGGAAGGCCCATTTTTAGAGCGAGGTTTTAGGGCACAGGATACTGTTTCACACCATCACACGCACTATTGTCTATGTAATCTTTTGACCGCGTTCATTTGAGGATGTGCATGTGTGCGCAAATCCACTCTCCTTCACTCGTCCATTACGCTTCGGTCACTTTGTCTCCACTCCCCCTATTTAGACAGAGGTGCTACAAGACCCCGTGTTTGAAAATCAATACGCTATTTGATCTACGGCCAGTCGCCACAATTATTCCTGTGAAGGAAACACTGACAATAAATTACGCGAGTGCAGGCTTTTCAGCTGCAGTTCGATAGAGCGGCCATCGCTGTCTGCTTCGTCGTCCAGGTGGGCTGAGAAAGAGCGGCCACTTACAGAGCTTCTTACAGAAACTACCCTACAATGACTATATTTACACAACAGGACCTCAGGTCTATAGACACTTTCATTTTTATGCCCTTTTCAAAATAAAAGCATGCACAATGTTTCCTTTGTAACATTCAATGTTATTCGCAATGCAGTTATTTCCATAATATGCCTTTTTTTATAAAACAGGATATTAAAGGAAAAAAATGGTGCTTTATTAGAAGTTGAAAAGTAGCTTATGACATTATTGCTTAATTCTGTCTTTCTCCATCCTTAGTTTGCATCCAATGAAGTCATGGGGGGGAAGCTATTAGTTAGTATTCACTATACTAGTCACTATAGCTCATAGCCCACAGTCCTTCACTAACGACTTCCCTGACATGTTGAAAGATATGATCATATCCTGATCTGAAAAGTAATAGACAGGAAGAATACTGTCTATGTAAAGCTTTTAAGAGCTCTCTAAATTGGCGTTCTGTATGTGAACAACATATACCATAATATGAAAAAATTTACTATGCAAAACATTAAATCTGTGAAAATATTTGCAACTTTTAAATGGCAGTCAATAAAAAAATAATTTTTTTAATACAGGTGCAGTTACAACAACTATCAGAATGATATATTTAACAATATACATTAACGTTCAAATTAATCAATAATTTTATTCAGAAAGGACACATTTAATTGATCAAGTGACCGTAAAGACATTTATATTGTTACACATACACCCCATTCTGTCTGACGATGATCATGTGACAATTCGTCGAACTCGGAAGACTGGAACATAATTCCTCTAACAATTCAGTTTTATTGCATCACAAGAAGAAAGTTTACATTTTTTTAATGTATTAAATAGAAAAGTTATTTTAAATTGTAATGCTGTTTTTACTTCGATATGTTTGATAAATAAGATGCAGCCCCTTGTTTCCCGAGCCAGAAGCAGTATTCTTTTTGAAAACCCTCAAAAAAAGTCGTATTGACCTCAAACTTTTGAACGGTAGTGCATTATTAATCATGGAATTAACTGTACGGTAACGGACAATATGACCAGAACATGACTTTATGAGTAAATGTTTACATTTTGAACTGGTTATGGCTCCCATTCCATCCTTCTTATCAAAACTAAAAATAATGGTTATAAAATATCAAAGATGTACCCGATAGAGCAAGGGAAAGATGCTCACAGTGCCAGCTTACTGCGGTGACCGCCGCTGAGTAAGCCTCATCAAGCAGAACTGTTGGAAATCAAAGTCATCTTAAAAAGGAAGCATTGTCTGTAATACCCGACCAACAAAAACCCAGGGTAAAACTCTCGAGAGTGCAGCCTTTTTAAGACACCGACTTGTCATATTTCAGATCTTTATATGGGTTTTGCTTTCTCCTCCTGTGTGTTTGTTTTTTTTTTGTACTGCGTACAAAAGCAATACACTACAATACCTAATGAATGTACAATTGGAGGCAATGTGCTCCAAATCCCTGTCCCCCGAGGAGAGCACATGTGACTTCCAATTCGCCTACTCTCAACTTACTTTCTTCTCTGTTTTCAACATGGAATAGATCGTGGGGGACAATTAATTTTATTTCTCTATCTCTAACTCTTTGTCACCGAATTGCTGCCCCGCTCTGATCATTGATGTGCGCTCGCCATTTTGGGCCCGGTCTCATGTTCTGCAATAAAATTACATTGACAAGTGTAAAAAAAAAGAAAAATTTATCACATATTTCTCAGCTATATTTAAGCGACAATTGAAGCCATGAGAAATCAAATTTGTTTGGAGCCTGTGGCAGGAAGCAATCCCCACTGTGCTGAGTGGAGCAGCGCGCTCGGCCGTGAGACGTGAACTGTTCTCTGCATCTCTTCATTATTCACTCAAATCCAACTCCATTAAATCAGAAGTGAGTTACCATGAACCCTCCGACATTCACAGCAGGTGCACACACCGGGCCATACGCACTGAAAAAAAAAAAAAAAAACTCCTGCGCCACAAACACGAGCATGTACACGACCGCCCCCCTGAAACCTTCACGCACATCATGTATAAATACACTCACACGTACCGCAAATACTCAACCTCTTTCTGTCACACACAAGCACTCTTACACACACTGAGCCTCTCTAGAGCACAAAAATATACCACACACATAATGCACATAAACAAGCCCTCAACTTATCTCTGTCACTAACTCGCATGCAGATACACTCAAATGACTAAAAACAGCCTCCTTGGGGTTATAATAAACAAACCTGATCTAACTGTGCTCTGATTTATGTGTTAATATACTGTAAAAAAAAACTGTTCAGAGTAATAAGAAACAAAACTGGGTGCATTACAAAAAAAAAATTCAAAAAGGAAATGCTTTATCAATTGGAACCAACTTTAATTGGAATATCATTTAAGTAAAATTGACAGCCCTAGTAATTTTCAAGTGTAGCCCCACTGTAATCGAAAAAAAATCATAATCATAATAATACATAATAGTCAAATTAAATTAAATTAAATTAATTAAATTAAAATGTTCCCAATGTTCAAAAAGAATCATAGCAACTCAAAATAATTTAACCAATTTCAACTTTATTTTTTGAGCTATACGATATTCAACTAAATTTTCAGGTCAGTTTAATATAGTTTAAGTTGAAATGACTAGTACACCCAATTTGATTATACTTAAAATTTTAAGGCAGCAATTAAGACTACAGTTTTAAGTCGAAGTAGGTAGGTTTTTTTTTTTTTTGCAGTACTTGAGCAACATCATGGTAACAGATATCAATTCCCTGGGGAACTTTGCTTTGGATAAAAGCCTCTCCAAAATTGCATACTTTAACTCACCTCTCTTGGCACAATTGCGCGTTTCCAGCTCCAAAAATCTGTGCGCAATGACATAAATAGACATGGTATTGCTCACATTTGAGCCTAAATCTGCTCAATTTTTCATTGCATGAATCTACAGAACTTTTTTAATTAAGATAGAAATTTACACCACGCAACCAGTCACAAAATACTTTAGATCTTCAGACACCTCATTTTTTGTCGTATAGTATACTATAGAAAAACCTCTTGTTCTTATTGAAATTCCTTGTTATCAAAACATATATATCGCAAAACAGAAAATCCCCTGCACACATTTAGCAGTGAATGTTTCATTTGAAGAACATGTATAAGGGTCCTGATGGAACTATTTATAATCTGATTTCTATATTTTGACAAAAGGCGCTCGCAAGTCACCTATGGGCCATATTGAAGATACTGGATGCTATTGTATAGGCCGACAAAGAAGGGGGACAAACAACACAGGAACTAAGAAATGGAAATAAGGGAAAAAAGACCCATGGGTTATTGCAACTAGTTCGGTAGAGACCAATACATCGTGTTTAACGCTGCTGCACTCCCATTACTCAGTAATGCCTCAGGCCACTGCAGTGATGAATCCTCCACTGTAAGCTTAAGCAGCTAATCACCCTAGATATAAGAGAGTGAATCCTAGCTGATTCGTTAACCCCAGAACTGCTTAATGCTCAATCGCGTCTCCCCGCCACGCGGGCCGCCACCGGTTTCAGTCCCTAACTCCCGTATGTACACCAACACTGTTATTGTAGGTAATACTCCCATCTTCTAAATCACAGCACCAGGATGCCTGTGACATCACAGGCCATCCCTCCTACGAGCCGTCATTGAGAATACAGCGCTTTGAATTATGAGCGTGTACAGACACAACGCACTGCTCACTTGGCTCTGCAAAAGGTTCATGACATTTTGCAACCAACGTACATACACAATCTTACATATTAGGAAGTCCTACGATCTCCATGGCAGCTCTGCCTGGTGGACGCAGCAGCTCGGCCAATGATTGAGTCACAAGTCATTATTCGTCAAGTATCACCACATCCGGGGGGTGTACACATTAAAGAACATGTCTTTCTCCGTCAATTTGGCTTCTTTGCAGTCTTTGGTTTCGGATTGGCATTTTCAGTTGTGTGCGCCGGAGTTCAGTGCAAAATTGGATGATAATTAAGGTATTTAGGTTTTTCTGTTAAAGCCCATGCCTCTCTATTCATCTTGCCTCACCGTTGCTCTTCCTTATAGGACTGTTCTGAGCAATGCTTGCTCTTGTGGACCACAGCGATCCAGTTGAACAAAAAAAATACATCACGCAATATTATACGCCAGTCAGGTGAAGGCGTGGGTATACACCGAAACTAGACCATATCCGCGGTCGCTGCTCCTGAGCCAGCATCCCTAGCTGGAACGAGACCCAGCGAGTTGCACAAGGGGGCGGGTGCGCTAGAGGGGAGAAGAGTGGGAAAGAGGGAGGAACGGCCCCCCTCCGTCGTTGTAAGCCGCGCAATCGCATTCTAATAGGCGGGACGCCGTCGGGCTTAAAAAAGCGGATAATGAGCAATGCTGGTCGGAATCAGCCATCCAAGATGTAGTGGGCAGATTACGGGAGCTCCGAGAAGGGCAAAAGAACAGAGGTAGGGAAAGAGAAAGCCGGCTGTAACAGAGAAGGGCGGTACTGGACGGCCCCGTTTGTGCAATGTAAGGTGCCTGGCGGAATAAAGTAGGAAGGGCTGGGCTGGCAAAAATAAAAACGGTGCAGAGGATGGTGAATAGTATATACAATTAAATATTAAAGAATAAAATAAGTCTAAGTACTTTAACATTTAGACAGCACTGAGCGAATGAAATGGGATTACAGCAGAACTAGGATTTACAGTAGTAAGGCAGCAGAAACTGCAGGGCTCCAGGCTATGCCTAAAATGGTCGCATTTGCGACCAAAAATATTAATTTGCAGGTGATATTTTTGCTGAGATCGCCACTGACGACTATAAATTTACGTATATTTTTTCCTGGTTGATGTTGCAACTCACACCTTTTGTCATGATTGAGGTATAACTGAGACGCTGTGCATCAAGATTTAGTGAAAAACAGTCCGTTGGTGGCAGCATGATAGAGATCGAAATTCAGAGATGTGCGAAAGTCAAAGTGCAGAGTCAGTGTCTATTTCATGCACAACTTGAACAAACTAAAACAGGTAACGCTGTCAGCTGTGTGGACATTAACAATATCTTTAACATTTCTAGTTTATAATCGATACTAGGGCTGCAACAAACGATTATTTTGATGAGATCGAGTTACTCGACGATTATAGACCGGTTTTTGATCGACTAATCGTCTATTATTGTCACTATTAATCCGAGACTTTGATTGTTATTCACTTTGCATTAGTTAAAATATTGCGTGGGAGAGTGTCCTATTCTAACAAGGTAATCATTTCAGCTTTTGAAAATCATATTATGTAATTCCAATTATTATACAATTAATTTATACAAATAAACATATTTGGCACACAAAATGAGATGACAGACATAGAAAATCTCTCATTCACCAGTTAATTAGCTATATGAAAAAGTAACTGAATGACATCATTCTGCCTAACATCTCCTTTTAAGTCATATGAATAAGAAACAAAATAAACTATTTTATTCACAACATAATCTCTCTTAAAATACCTTATAGGGTTATGATAATCAAAACATTCCTGAGCTAGATCAAGCTTTGATCTCTACAAACCAAACTATCACATTAACAAAATAATATATATTTTTCCCCCACTAATAAAATGATTTTATCATAAGCTAGCTACACACTGGAGAGCTGCTTTATAACAGAAAATCAAGTTGTAATTCTAACTGAAATCGACACCGACTCATATTTAATACTGTAACGCTGCTTGATTTAAGGCTATCTATTGCATAAAGTCAGCTTCAGGAGCTTCAGGTTCGGCTGCGTTTGCTCTGAAGCGCTGTGTCTTCTCTTGAATTGCATCCAGGAGGGCTGAATTGCAGTCTTGCGTTACAGCACCACATCGGTCAAACCGCATTATTGCAGGCTCTTAGATTAGGTCACATGAGATCAATTGACTACTCGACAACCAAAATATTTGTTGACAATTTTTATTGTCGACGTTGTCGATAATGTTGAGTAATCGTTTTAGCCCTAATCGATACTCTAAGGTTGATCAAGATCTTTAGTCTATAATGTTGTGTTCTGTTAATGCGTAAACTTCATATTATTTGTAGCGCACTTGCTGTCCAGTAAACACAATAAGCTTTGTGCTCTGTTACCTTTTAATAAACAAAGTATCAGCTTTAAAATTCTGCCAAATTCATAACGGAATTCAAACAATAAATACCGTTTTGGCACTCTTTAATATGGCATGAGCGATCGCTTTAGCAGCGGCACATGACCCATCATATCTTTCTCTTTACTACTATAGTACGAAATAAACATGAATGAACTAGGGCTGTCACTAACGACTATTTTTATTTCAATTAATCTATCGACTAATTTATCGATTAATCTAAACGATTAATTTCCCACAAAAAAATCGACAATTTTAAAGAACATTTTATTAAACTTGCAACTTTGCCATTCAATAGTGTACCATAAAAAAGTATAAATGTAAACAAGCCATTGACGAAATGTAAAACTAAAAGAGTAAAAATGTAAACAAACCTAATAAAAAGCATGTTCTTAATGTCAATATATCCACATGTTCTGGGCTTCTGTTCATTACAGCTGTGAGTAGTGAAAACTACACAGGGGGAAAATTATGTTTCAATTAACCCCAACAGTTGGGTTTTCACATTAAATAAATGCAATGTTTAAAGTCCACTAAAATCAAGTATTACAATTTTATTATTAAAAGTTATTATTATTAAAAATTTTAAGTATTAAAAGTACTCTTAGAAATGTGTAAACAACAGATTTAAACAGACATCTCCAGCATGATGAAAAAATGAACAGAGGACTTCCGTAGTGAAACTCAATGAATCCTAACTTCTATGAACTGCCTTTTTAAAGCAAAGGTGAAGTGCAATGTAGAGAGCAAGAAGCAAGTGTCCATCTCATAGTCCAAATCACTGAATCAAAGTTCAGTATTATAGTGTAAGAATGACAACATGTCCACGTGTTCTGGTCTACTAATAATAAAATATTATAATTAATTTTTGTGGTAATAAAAATAGATGTAGGCTAAGTGAACAATAGCCTTTTAAGTTACTTAAAATACATATATAATAACAATAGGGCAGTAATAATTGGTTCAAATAAAATATCAAACGCAATTATTCATATGGTTTTATTGAACAAAACTGATAAAATACTGTATTATAATGTAATGAGAGGAGCCACTGATCTATATATAATTATAAAATAATATAATATAATCTCTATTATAGATCAGTGAATAGAGCTAATGTACAGTACGCATCACAACAATACTCTAATACTTGTTTAATATTTACCAAGCATCCTTTAATTAAAATGTCCACTTAATCTTTAATATTTGGCCATTTCTTTATGACAGAAATGCTATAGCCACCGTAATTTAATGAATATGTGGACATCAAAACGTGTAAACTAAGAGTGAGGGTTTGAGCTTTTATTTTGAAACCGCAAGATAATGATGTATTCTCCTGTGTTTGCGTGGATTTATAAATTATTTACCTTACAAATCTGATGAAATGGCGCACGTTGCGTTCCCAGATGAACGTTATAATAAACCCAAATTCACAACAACATGCACAGATGGAGTTTGAGCCACTCCACACATGTAAATGAAAACTGTGAACGGAGCCACTGTGAGACGCACGTACATAACCTACATGCCTATAACTGCATCACATATAATTATTTAATTAAATCGTAGCATTTGTGAATTCACAGTTATGCTTAATTATGATTTTTAAACTGGTTTACTATATCATGAGGCCTTGGAAAACAGTCTAATAATGCGTTTTATGGATTCTCGTCAGTGAAATGCGCCACTTCCGTAGTATTTTGCCGGTTAGTCGACGATGAAGTCGAGGATTTTTTCAAATCTAATAGTCGAATAGAATAGATGAATCGCGACAGCCCTAGAATGAACATCAAAGGTATATTATAAGATAGCCTACAGTAAAATTCAACACATATATAATTGCATGTTACTAATGAAGAAAAACAGACTGGATGTGTGCAAGACATATGACAACATTTATAGTAGGGGTGTGCAGGAATAGTTGAATATTCGAATATTCTATCTGCAATAATTATTCGAAAAATAATAAATGCAGTAAATCCCTGATAAATCCTGAACACGCAAACTTTGTCAAGTGCAACTGAGTTATCACTGAAATTATTAATCATATGAAACACAAACATGTCATGACCAGTCGAATTAAGAAAAGCAGCGGCACATCACTGCATTCACTACTGCAGGTAGGCGCAGATGTGCCCCTAGCGAGCCGAGAGACCAGTCATTTTCTCTGCTGACGGATTTATTGTTAACAGACTAAGGCAGTGTATCCACCGAAGCGTTTTTTTCTCGAGGCTAGCACATTTTATCAATAGTTTTCAATGGGAGCGCCATGTTTTTTAAACAAGTAAGCAGCACAACAAAGTGCTAATAAATGTTCAACTTTGGGCAAAATGCACCGCTCATCACTGTCAGTTTTCAGTCAGCCGTCCAATCACAGTGGTGGAGGGGCGGGGCTAATACTGCACCGACCTGACTGTCACATCCTATCGCGTTCGATTATTTGCACAGCCATACTTGTACTACGAATTAACAACAATGGAGAAGTTAATATTGATATTAGGGCTGGGCAAAAAAAAATCTATTTTTCGATTAATTGTTTTTTTAAATGACGTCGATTCGATATCGATTCTCAAAAGCCGCGAATTGATCTTTTCCGGTATTTCAGCACACATTTAGAACAAGATCTGATTAACGTGAATCTTATCATTAGTCTTCTCCACTAGATGTCACCCTTATTTACCTTGCGCAATGTTACAACAGAAAGCCAGTCATTCATTCAGCTCTTAGCATGGCCATACTCATGATTCGCAATGCTCAGGTGAAATGCTATAGCAATACTATAAATCTGCGGAAGCATTTGATATCACGCATAAGGCGCCATGATTTCCACAATGAATGAATGGCAGATAGCGTGGCGCACTGTTTTGTTTACTACACACATACTAAAGTGCGGATGGCGCTCCTGCCGTCTCACTATATGATGATATGAACACGAATGTCATTCCAGCTGCTCTGAGAGTCACTTCATTAGCATTTTACCATTTCATTTGTGAAAACTACCATCATACCACATACACAGCAGCTGTAATTTCTTCACGGCAATCCGTCAAAATAAAAGTTACGTTTAACGTTAAGAAACGTTAAGAATATATTACTATTTAGCAGTCTTAAGACTCAATGCTACTACTTTTTTTACGTTTTCTTTTTAATATTAACAGTAAACCTCTGTTGTGCAGCACTTTGTTTGCCAAAAAATGAAAGAGTTTAATTTTCATTTTATTAGGATAAATTAAATTAATGTTTTATGCCTTCATCTGATTACTAGAAAAATTAAGAACATTTTATAGGGGCCTACTATTGTTTAAAAAGGACCCTATGCAAAAAAAAAAGAATAGGTTTAAAATACAGGCATGTGGTTCTTAATTACTTTTTATTAATTCACCATTTGTAAACTGATGTTTACGGATATTTTTTTAGAAATATCAATAGCATTTGTATTAAAACTATATTCACTGAATGTAATCAAAAAATCGAGAATCGAATTTAATCGAGAGCTTGCGAAACGAAATTTAATCGGGACATCTGAATTGATACCCAGCCCTAATTGATATATTAAATGTCGCATGCATTATTTAAAAAATAATTCATGGAACATTTCATTTGTGATGCATCTGCCACATTACTTCAGCGGCTATTCTGTATAACAACAAACAAATCGCCTCCGAATTGCAATCCGTTCACAGCTAGGCGTTTTCAAGAGCGCCTTGCGGTTTCATCTAGTCTAAAAATGCTTGGTGGACACACCGGCATGTACATGTGTTTGTTTCCAACAATAACATGTGAAACGATGCAAACATGATAACCATGCCGACTCGAGTGTATATGTATGTGCTTCATAGTAAGGGTGCTCCAATCAGGATTTTTGGAGCCGATCATCGATCGTTGATCACAGGAAGCAGTATCTGCCGCTACGATCACAGATTTTTTACAGGCATTCATTTAGGTCCTGAATTTCATTTGAAATGGGGGAATTCCCCTCTTAGTGACGCTTGTTGAGGGATTTGTTTCAATTTGGGGGAGTTTTTAATTTAATAATTATCATCACCATCTCACCTAAATGTTGATCATGCACGGGCATTTTTGTTTTTACAATGGTTCAATTGTTGCAACAATAGCTTACACACAGCACAAGCCTGATTTCGTGAGCTGTATGTGAGGCGGCCTCATGCCAGGTTCACACATAGGCCTTCTCCGTTTGCAGTGCATGTGCAGTCCATATGCAGTACTTAAGTGTCACCGATGGAGTTTTGGTTCCTTGCCGCTGTCGCCTCTGGCTTGCTTAGTTGGGGACACTTAATGTCCAGTGATATCGTGGACTTGATTGCACAGATGCCGTTTAAACTGAGCTGAGCTGGATGATGACGTCACTGAATTCATTGATGAACTGCCTTTAACTGAAATTTTTGTGTTTACTATTGTCATTTTGCATCATTGACACTATTTTCCTATTTAATGCTGTTCAGTTGCTTTGACACAATCTGTATGTTAAAAGCGCTATATAAATAAAGGTGACTTGACTTGACTTGACTTGACTTACTGAAGTGGTAGCAGAAGCAGCACCGGACTCATATTTGGCGGCTGTTTGCCACAAACACAACATTTATTATTTTGATTTCAAATCCAAACGTTGTAACTGAAAATGCTTTTTGAGCTTTATGATTCTGTTTTTACGCAATACAGTAATACAATCTTTCATAGACGTTTTTAAATGCAATAAATATAAGCAAGAGTATGTGTGAACCTGGTGTTATGTGTGCACGCTTTGAGTGTGCATGAGCGTGAGTGCTGAATGGTTTAAACACTGGCAAGACTTAAAAAATAAATACAATTATAAACTTTAGTAATGATGCCAACACCGCCTCGATTGTGCAAGTTACAATTCCTGTGTCAACTGTGCAGAGTGCAGACGCGATGTGTGGTGATTTGAAACCATTTGCGTATTGTAGATAGGGAACAGAGTATGTGGCATTGATTCACTCACACTGTTTTTGTGAAATTAAGTCTCCCAAAAGTTTTCAATTACTTTGCACGTTATTTTACTGAAGAATATTAATTGTACCTCACCTGCATCATTATAATCATTTTACCCACGCCAGCGCGATTGGACAGTGTGCTGCATGTCATTCCAAACCTTTCATGGCATGTGGCGTCGGCCAGCTTTGAGATCGTTTTTGAGATCGACGCATTATAGAGAACCTGCGCTCAAACTTCCCCAGCCATTTCGGGGCCGATTAGCGATTGGCAGCCCCCTCATTGGAGCACTCCTATTCATACACCTGTTTTTCTTTCGCTCTGCAACTCGTATCGGAAGCTTTTTTTTTTTGGTCCAGTCAAACGTAGTTTCACTTTCACACGAAACAGCGTCACACACCGTGCTTGAGTGAGCGGAAGGCCCCGCAGCCTAGAGTGGAGCGGGGGGCGGGCGGCTTGAGAAGGGCACGAGCCTGGGCTGGACTCCGCTTCGTTCACGGTTAAAGCCGATCCGGCGATCCACAGCGCAAATTTGATGTATTTCCTCAGCGACCAGCACAGATCTGCTCTAGGCATGACGAAGCAGATATCGTCCTCTTTTGGAAGACCAAACAAAGTGGTTTTTTCGCTTTCACAACGAAACCCAGCGCCTTCACGACATGGCGGCAGCAAAAAACAATACTACAGCGAGAATAAAATTTACACAATTTTTTTTCCGTGAACATTTGCGGCGGTGTTATGCAAATCTTCCCACAACGTGACGTAGATATGTGGGGGCGTGTTAGAACGAGCCGTTTTTTGGTAGGCGTGGTTGACTCTTATTTTTTTTTATAAAGAATATCTCTTTGGATTTGATTTTTTAGTCTTTGCAACTTTACAGATCTTCTGAGCTTGTAACACTCCAAAGAGAAAGGAAAAATTTAAATCGCATCATATGACACCCTTTAACAACTCTAATCTTTCCACTAGAGATCGACCGATATGGGTTTTTCACTGGCCGATGGCGCATTTAGCAATCAGGGCATGCCGATGGCTGATATATGATGCCATTTGTTTTGGCAATATGTTGGCCGATTTTTCTTTTCTTTCTTTTTTTTTTTCCATCTCATAAGTTTTGATTAAATGATTATTGCAGGGTACTAGATAGTAGTAGTAGCCTAATTTAGAGTAATAATACATGGCTCAAAACTTAAGCACCTTCTCAAAACAGTTCTGAAGCATGCTTTTTGTTTATGTTTGCTGACAGACACCAGTGTTTCCCACAGACGTGCAAATGCAAATTCATTCTCTGGAGCGGGAGATATAACGGTTTCCCCGGTAACGGCTGTAATCAAATAAGCGCTGCGCTCACAAACGCTACTTTATCAGGCATTACAGGAAAGACGAAATGAAAATGACATTCTTTTCAAAGATACATTCATATAAAAACACCCGCGCTGCATTTTAATTTTGAAACATGAAACGCTCATTTTATTCAACGAAGTATAAGCCTTTTAGAAAATCTATTTGTGGCAGTGACTGAGCTGCCACAATAACTCAATGTATGGGAAACACTGGACACTACTATAAGTCAAATGGCCAAGTGATAACAAAAATAAAAGATTTCACACATAGTATTGCACTGCCTGCTGCTCATAACTGCTTTAGAGTGCACTGGCCACGATCGATGACATTGTGGATGCTATTGTCGGACCTACACACACATTTCATGAGGAAAGTTAACGTGCACGTTATAATCAGCCCAGAAGTTGCATCGTCTGAATTGCATGTGTTTCTACTTTCACATGCAAATTACTCGTTGCACTTATGAATATGATAACTCTCCGGCATCAATTCTAGTAGGGTAAAACGTAATTACGCTTTAAACGGTCTGTTTTGCCCTGCCATCATTAGCTGAAGCTGTGTGTGAGAACAAGAAGTGGCTGCAGAGTGTGAGTTGCTCCGTCTCTCACGCAGCCAGAGAGAGATTCTCCAGCCCACAGATGCGCCTGCCTATAAATCGGCATAATTTGCAGCACAATCAGCCGATGCGGATTAATTAAAAAATGCCAAATCCCCCCCCGGTCCCCCCCGCCCCGCCCCCGATCACTAGGTCGAGCCGTCTACTTTCCATTTTTCTCCCACTGCTGAGGAAACAGAAGCTGCCTCTGAAGTGGCATTAGATGCATTTACACAGACAGTATGATGAAGCTGAGGTGCCATAAATGCATTTACACTGCAAATTTCCAATGCATAAATAATTTTATAAGATTAATGTTTTACATATTTTTTTAAACACAAATAAATGTTGAAAAAATGCAATGATACTTTTAAATATGAAACCAAACCACCAGTAGGTGGCGTCAAATGTTTTAATGAGTGAGTCATTTATTCAGTCATTCAACCGATTCATTCATTCAAACAGCTGATTCATTCAGAAACGAGGCAAGTGACTGTCTTAATGAATGGGTAACCATGAATCACTGACTCACTAGATTCGTTCAAAAACATGGATTCATTCAAGTATCGAAACGCCGCTGTGTGTTGCTCAGAGACACACTCAACAATTCTGCTGTGGCTTTGATCAGAACTATTTTCGTCAGCGAGATTGAGCAAAAACAGTCACTTAATTTTAACTTCTTGTTTATTGAAATAATATTGTATAAAATCAGTGTCACATTGCAATCGTGTTGATATTGATATTCGGGGAAACATCATGGCCATATAATGTTGTTTACCTAAATCATATTATGTAAATATCTTTTTTTTTCTACCGCAGTATGCATCTATACATTTCTGTTTGTTACTTTGTGTGTGCTGTCTCTCTCACACACTCACCTGGCACGACATAAATACATTATCAGTTGCCGTTTACACAATGCAATTAAAATTAGAATCATTCTCATGCAAAACGACATGTTTACACGCAACTGTGAGTGTGCGCGTGGCTGTGACATTATTGTGGCTTATAAAAGGATCGGCTCGGAATCGGCAAGACGTGAGACTGACCGGCCAGTCACCGATCATACGAAAAATCGGCGGATTCCGATCACTGGCTGGTCAATCGATGTATCTCTACCTAATTTACAGAATGCATTGAGGGAGAGCCCAAACTACACTCAATGGCCCAGTGATGCTGACATAATTATGGTCTGTGATATTGGCCCAGATTCTGTGTAATAAACAATTCTTTATGACTGTATATAGTTCTCAAGTTGAAAAAGACATTCCCACTTTAAGTGAACCTTAGTTCCCAGGACATCTACAAGATGGATTAAAATGCTGATAAAGATGAGACATAAACACATGACAGTATGACTAAAATGTTAAAGTGTTTAATAAATAAATAGGCTAAATAAATAAAACGTGTTTATTCTGTGGCACGCCTAATTTTGTTTCTTATATCCTATCCATTTTGTCTGGAGCCCTGAACTGAGAAAGCAAATGTAGGACCACCTGAGGGTCTATTCTCACCTTTCCGAGAGGTTACAGGAGACAGTTTTGGTGTGACAGAAAGAGAAATAAAGCAGGAGAATAGAAAAGTGCGTGGGAGAGCAGGCAGGCGGCTGGGCCGATTCCAGGGGCTCCAGGACTGTCATGTCTGTATAAACAGGCATTGATTTTTCTGTCCACTGCAGCCACCTTCACCATTTATTCTCTGGCTTTGTGGTGGGACCCAGAGGGGCCGAGAAACTCTGTTACAGTCCACACACCCCTGAGGCAAATGTGAGAATAGATTTCACCTGTAAAAGAGGCAAAGCTCCGCTTATCTGGGCCAGGGGTCTTGTCACAGCACAACGCTAAATGAAAAGCTTCACACACACCTCGCTGCGGAGGTGCTAACCTTCCACCGCGTCCCCTGGTGGTTTGGACTTCAAGGCCCAGACACGGGACCGTCAGCTGAGACAGCTCATCAACATGACCC
The DNA here is from genome assembly GCA_018155175.1 of Sinocyclocheilus anophthalmus. NCBI lineage: Eukaryota > Metazoa > Chordata > Actinopteri > Cypriniformes > Cyprinidae > Sinocyclocheilus > Sinocyclocheilus anophthalmus. Next base: position 240,149 of record JADLZN010005775.1, read on the forward strand.
CCCTGTAGATAGCATGGTCACAGGTGATAAAAAAATAAAATTAAAAAAAAGTTCAAGAACACAAAAATGTCCTAACACTACACTTTCTTTGCATGTCCTTCACTACTCAGAATCAGAAGACTCAAATATCTAAAAAAAAAACAAAGTCATTTCTTAATCCAAAAACAACCTTTACTACTTCTCACATAGAGATTTAATGAAATCCATGAACAAAGAGTCTTCCTCTGAGTTAAGTCAAGGCATTTGAAGAGATCCTGAGAAAGAGACAGGGCCGAGATGTGACGTACACGATAAAAGTCTAAAAACAAAGCTCTAAATCCAGGGACCACCATTTCTATGTGCTCACCACTGTCCAGGGTTTCTTCAAAATTCATCCTCAAACCTTATTCACTACATTAATAAGGCTTGATCAATATTTGAACCTCTGGGCAATTCTACCTTAAATGAAAAGCAAAGGTAAATTAGAACATCCCCAGTGTCCCAATAAATCCATAAAGCTGCATCTCTTACAATTTAACCATTATTTACATGGTGTTAAAAATACCAGTGTTTGCAAATCAGGAGCCTTTCAGGGACAGAAAAATCCAGTTCACTATAATGGTAACTATAACCCTAAATGTTTAATTCTATGAGACCAGGGAAGTCCACACCACAGATTAACAATAATGACACAGAGGAATGATATTGCTTGAATCACTTTCAGAACAATTCCTTCTAGCTTATGAACAATATACTGACAGCCAAACATACTCTAGCATTTAAAGCGGTAGATATAAACACATTATTGTCTGTTCGTGTGGATGTTAATATAGTTATTATTACAGTCATCTTTATAGGTAGCGTTCTTGGTGTGAATGGGCCTTAAAGGGTTAGCTCACCCAAAAATAAAAATTAGCCCATAAATTACTCACCCTCAAGTCATCCTAGGTGTATGACTTCCTTCTTTCAGACGAATCCAGTCGGAGTTATATTAAAAATGGTCTTTGATCTTTCAAGCTGTTTAATGCCACTCAGCGGGTGTTGCATGCATCCGTCCAAAAGCAGTTAAATAAAATGCGCCCATCCATTAAAAAAAAAAGTGTCTCACACGGCTCCGGGGGGTGAACAAAGGCCTTCTGTAGCGAATCGATGCGTTTTTGTAAGAAAAATATTCATATTCAAAACGTAATAATCACTTTAATGTAGCTTGCGCTCACTGTTGTACACTGGAAGCAGTTCCGGGAGAATGACGTAAGAGGACAGCTTTGCGCATGCACCGCTCAGAAGTGACGCACGTGGAAGCGCAGAGGAGAGATCAAAACAAAACAACGGTCAATGATTAGAAGTACAAAACGAGGATTTGTAAAGAAGAATGTCGGAGGATTTCGATATAAGCCAAGAGGAGACTGGTTTTCCTTTGCTCAAGTAAGAAAACTTTGCTTCCTTTGCTCCTGTTAACAAACGTTGGTTTTCACAAGACTCACTGGCGCATGCGCAACGCTGAACTCATACGTAATCTGCCCGGGGGACAAAACAACTGCTTCCAGGTACAACAGTGAGCGCAAGCTACATTAAAGTGATTATTACGTTTTGAATACGGATATTTTTCTTATAAAAACGCATCGATTCTCTACAGGAGGCCTTCGTTCACCCCCCAGAGCCGTGTGAGACACCGTTTTTTATGGATGGGCGATTTTTATTTAACTGCTTTTGGACGGATGCATGCAACACCTGCTGAGTGGCATTAAACATCTTGAAAGATCACAGACAATTTTTAATATAACTCCGACTGGATTCGTCTGAAAGAAGAAAGTCATACACCTAGGATGAATTGACGGTGAGTAATTTATGGGCTAATTTTCATTTTTGGGAGAACTAACCCTTTAACTGAGCGGTAAGATTTTTTGGTGTTTTAGTGGTCTCTTATGGTCACAAGGCTGCATTTATTTAATCAAAAATACAGTCAATTTAACTATTACAAAATTAGAATTTAAAAAAATATTTATTTTTACAATTTTATCTTTTACTCTGATGGCAAAGCTGAATTTTCAACAGCCATTACTCCAGTCTTCTTTGTCATATCATTCTTCAGAAATCATTCTAATAGGCTGATTGGTGCTTAAGTAACGTTTCTCATTATTATCAGTTGAGCTGCTTAATATTTCTGTGGAAACCTTTGACCAACAGAAAGTTCAAAGGCACAGCATTTATTAGAAATATAAATATTTTGTAAAATTATAAATGTCTTCGTCACTTTTGATCAATTTAAGGCACCCTTGCTGAATAAATGTATTAATTTCTTTTTTAAAAATACTTACAACAAACATTCAAAACTGTAATGTATACACTGTTGCTAAATTTATATTTCACTCAAAAATGAAAACCATGTCATAATTTACTCAACCTAACGTCATTCCAAAAAAATAACAAATAAAATTCTGGTGAATTTTTGAGCTATAGAAGAAGTAGCAATGTCCTATTTGTGAATGAATGAAAGTTGAATCTTTTCAATGAACCAGTCCAGTAAACAAAAGAGTCGACATGAAATGGCTCACAAATCAGACTGATTGTAACAATCCTGCCACTGGGTCACAAATTCATTCAAAAGATCCACTCAAGAATGAATCATTCACAAACTGTGCATCACAACCTCTCTCATTAACACACCAAAGAGTGCTATGATATACATTCAGTGTATAGCAACTTAAATTTCAGTCTGTTGCTCATATAAATCTATCAAATGAATTTGTACATTTTCAATATAGTACACGAGATATATGAACTACTTTTATAGTGTTTTTGTGTCCTTTTTGGAGCTTATAATGTCTTTTATTGTGTTCATCATACGAGTTTGGAAAGACACGAGGGGGAGTAAATTATGACTTTTTTTGGTGAACTGTCCCTTTAAATCTATAGTGAAGGGTGGTAAGTGAATTCTAAACACAGCTGAGATTAGCTAGGAGCCTGAATCCCTGCGTCAGAAGGATGATACAGGGAAAGAGAGAAAGTGAAGGAGAGAGGGAGTGAACGAGGGAGGACAGAGGACATACGCAGTGTGTCAGTAGCTGTCAGAAGAGTGAAGTGTGTGAAGAGTGTGATTTAAAAGGCACGACGAGGCAGCTGGCAGTTCAGCCCCCCTGCAGGCCCAGAACATCTTCTCACACACACACATACACACACAGAAGAGAGAGAGGCAGGAAGAGAGAGACCACACCATGGCACAGTGCTGTCACTCTACCTGAAAGCGCCTGACACAGACTCGTGCTATTTTCCACTGTGGTATCACAGCATGATAGGACTCAGAGAGATCTGGTGTGGAACCCAGATGCGGCTCACCTTAACCCTCATGCTAATCTAAATTAAAAAACTCCTCTAACCTTAAAATCCCCAGGGCTTCGCAAGTTACAGTCAAGTTAACTGCAGCAGAGGTAAGGACGTATATTAGCCCAAACTCATTCACGAATATCTGAATCAAGCTGATCTAAAACGAGAACTTAGCCTAGACTATGCCTCAAAGATCTGAGAGTCAGTGGAGTTCATGACCTCAAATGCATGGAGATATTACAAACCTGCATTATGTCTGGTCGACTTTGCTCATTCAGCCAAAGAATTCTGCCCACTTAGACAGAAACAGGCCAGCTGACTGACATGTGCAGCACTCAAACAGAAAATGTGAAATCGGCAGTGCCATAATAGTACCAGAGTCAATCATACAGCAGTATTATTGTTAACTAAAACTACTTAAATCTTTTTTCTTCTTGTTCTTAATTGCTGATGTAAAAGAAGTATAAATATACACACAAAAAAAATTAAAATAAAATTAGAAATGAGAAATGTTGCCTTGGCAGCTAACTGAAATAAAATATGTTTAAGCTAACTGAAAATTACTAAAACTAAGTTACAATTCAAATAATTAGTTAAATCCTAAATATAAAAAAATACATTATTTTATATTAATATTAAAAAAAGCACATAAAATGACTAAAAACTGAATGAAAATAAAAATAAAAGCTAATTAAGGTAAAAAAAATAATCAAAATACTAATGAATACTATATTATATAATTAACACTAAAACAACATACAGAAAGAACACAGAAACGTGGCTATGGGGAAAAAGAACAGAATATTTCACAGACATAATTTGCAAAATAAAGCAGAGGAAGGCACATTTGGCTGTTATCTAGTTCAAGATAATAACTACACAGAGTCACGCTGTGATACATAGTCACATTTTTGAGAAAGAAAAAATAACATTCCAATTGTGATGTATAAAGTCACATTGTGAGATATAAGTAACAATAACATTTAATTTTTTTAACCATACTTACTACTAAGTGCCATAAATTAAAAGAATATCTTTCAAATATTGATGTCACAAACACCACACTAAATCTCCAACCACTTCAAGACAAGATAGTAAAAATGAGAGATGCACCGATTGCAATTTTCCTGGCCGATTCCGATTTCCGATTTTTCATCAGTGTGATCTGCCGATACCGATTTTTACCGATTCCTATTTTCTTTCTAAGAACTATAATTGACAGCATATAAACAAAAATCTACTTTTCTTCAACGCAAAGATTAATTTTCATTAAAAAACACAAGTAAAAAGTCAGTAATAAATAAGAAACAAAATTAAAAAATGGCAACACACGCAAAATTAAAGCAATAGAATAAAGAGAGCTATGAAACTAAATTTTTCAGGTTAAGTAAGTTTTTATTCAAGTAAGAAATACTACAGAAATTAATCAATGAGCTAATTGCTGTAGTCTTCATTGTAAAAATTAAATACAGATTAATGCTTGCCATTAAAGTTATAAAACCCATTCAGTCAAGAGCAGAAAATTATTTTCTTTGTCTTTTGTTCTTTGATTAACATGACAGACAGCAGCAGGAATATTGGACTGTGGTCCCCATTTAAGAGTTTATCCACGGACCCAATATACTGTTACACAACATGCGTTCTCTTTCTCAACTATTTAACGTTCCAAAACTGACTGTGTTTAACTGGATACTTGCCAAAACGGGCATTTTGACATAATTTTTTATGTATTTGAACATTTTAGCGCAGTTAGCCACTCATTTTGGTAAATTTGTGGCTCACAAGCTGTTTGAGACCGAGCGCGGATTGTGTGCTCCACTAATATAGATCAGTGGTGGTGCGTGCGCGTTTGGTAGAAGCACGAAACCTGAGGGAATTACTAAAATAATGTGCAATACAAGCACTATTTAACCGGAGCGAATGAGACGTGTGTGAGAGAGAAGGCCGATCATGGGGAAAATTGGCTAATTCCGATCCCTGGCCGATCGATCGGTGCATCTCCAGTAAAAATCAAACCAGTCAGAATTAAAACCAGAGAACACACAACTGTATACATAGCAAACCCTTTTTACTTCAACATTGTGTATCCAAGCCGAACTTGAAGGATTTAAGAAATGTCCCAACTTTTAAATTACTGACCAGCCAAAATTAATAAGCACTGATTATTACTTCAGACAAATGTGGAAAACAAACAAAAATATAGTTTTGCTCATAGATAGTTAATTTGCTCAAAACAGACTCTGCATACCTTTCAAAGACTGATGCTCTAAACCTAGACCTTAAATCAATTACAAGTCCACATTTCCAACCACTTAATCACACCTTAAAAATAAGCATTACAACTAAATCCATAAAGGACACAATTGTGTCATTTGTTGGTAACCATTTAAATTACATTCAGTGCAGATTAAATTCAAACTTGAAAAAGTTTCCTGAAATCTTAGAACTCTTCCTTCAGACCTGTTGTCACATCACAGCGGGGTGAGATTGGACAGGTAGAGTCTCGAGAACACAAACCTCCGTCGTATATGGCGGTTGAGTTGGGACGTGAGCGACTGAGGTGAGTTTCCCTGAAGAGCTGAGTGAGATCTTTAATAACAGTGTTGAGGTGGGAACTCGAGTTAACATCGGCGGCGCACGCTCCCCGGCCGAGCGCAAAATGATAGCGTGGTTTGAAAAGTACTTATTAGCTAAACTGGGTAACAAAAGCAGTGAGAGATATAATCACATCTCGTTTGCCTGCCGACATCTCTTCACTCAGACCAGCTCTTGGTGACGTGTCAGCCCACAGTACTCAATTAATGAGTAACTTGCTAAAGTATTTACTGAGCATCTTAAAGTGACAGTGAGCATCTTGGACTTTACATTAATACCTACTGTACAGCAAATAAAACACACTATTTCCAGGCACATATCATCTTTATGTAGAATGATATAGCTTTTTATAAGCAGCAAATTTGACTGGAGTGTGCATTTACATAATTGATTTATATTTGTCAAATGTATATATATCTATGTAAAAATATATCTGTGAATCAAACTTTTTTAATTACACATTTAACTCACACTGCTAAGGGAATAAATAAGAAATACTGTGGTAATGCCTTTTTTTACGGTAAATGTTAAGCTTAACAGTCTTGTTTTATGAGTTAAATAAGCAATTGTTTGTCCTGCATGCCAATGTTTTCCCATAATTACCCAAATTATTAGAGATCACTCTTTCTTCGCAAACAACAAGCAAGATGAGTTGTAATAGACTTTTATAAGATCAGATATCATCTTTTAATCCCATATGTCTGATATCAGTCATCTTATGAATACTTATGCAAAATGCCTGCCTTGTCTCGGGGGCGAAGAATGAGACGGAGGAAACATTGTTACCATACAAACCTCTCGTTTATCATCTAAAAACACAGTTAATTGTTGTTTTTATTGCTGTTTTTGCACTACAGAAGCTAATAAGACCTGCACATCAAGGAAATTAACAGTTGTGGCCTGGATTTTAATTATGCCAGAGGGAAACAAATGTTTTAGAGAACAGCGGAAACTAATTTTGTTTCATTTGTTATCAGATTAGTTGTTTTGTTTCTTTTTAGCATTTTCTTACACAACGATGCTAAGAGATTCCTCTGACAACAGAAACATCAGATTGCCACTTATAAGACTTCCTGCATAGCTGTAACTGAATCCATAGGCGGAGGATGAACCAACTCCACAAGTAGTGGACCGAGTTTGTATGTAACATGATCACAGTTTAATAAAAAACATTGTAAGTTACTAAATATAAGGCTTCCGTTTCCACAGTTATTCAAACAGCATATCAATTATATACAGAATGCGAGCAAAGAAATTTTACATTAAAGAACATTAACACTGACTTAAGTCTAGCACAAATTTAAGCACTCTCTAACAACACCCGTTATAATCAATGAAGCTGTCTACACTGTATGATGACTGCATCTCTTACTTACATCGTACTTAGGCTAGAGGTCTGCACAGGCTTTAAATGAAGCGGTGGCACGAGCTCCGGAACTGAATGAAGACGAGCCCTGAGATGTTATGACGACGCCGACCAGAGCGGCACAGTTAAATTTAGAGCCCGAACCCTCTTTTTTTATTTTTTTTTTTTTTTTTAAACAACGAATAGCCAATTTTTAAAAAATGCTGTATTTCACGATTACACGCAATGGTCAGTAAGCAAATACATGTAAAGAAACAGAATCATTAAGGCTCGGCCAGTTCACAAGGCAAAAGAAAAAACACTTACCAGTTATGAAAGTTTATGAACATCAGGTGCAGGAGGTCACATGATTTCTGCCGAGTTTTTGAATGTGATACGTGTGTAAGACGGATATGTCTTCCACCGTGTCAAATTATGTCATTTCGTCAGTAAGGGTCTCATTGCATCGGCCTGCTTTAAATCAGAACAGAGAAGTGCAGTGCCCCCGGTAAGATATCATTTATTTGAATTATGCGTTGCGGAGAGAGAGATGAGAGTTGGTTCTGTGAACCTGGTCTACGCATCTCGTTTACAAAACAATGAGGTGTCTTAGTTCCTTCAAAAACAGCGATTTTACCACCTCATTGCAGAGAAATATAACGTCAGTAGCCTGTCGAAGCTATTTTAATAATAAAATAGTTACCTGCTCTGGTTGTAATGTGCAATAATGTTGTGTGTGTGCGTGCAATCTATGAAAGAGCGTAGCCTGAATATAGTTTTGGTTTAGAGCGATAAAACCGAGAGCCGACGCCGAAGGATTCATTAAACCCGACCGAAACCCAATAAGTGTTAGCGGGGGACCCGTCGGGGTTGGGTTTTAGGTGTAGCAGACCTCTAATGTTAGACTACATATGCACTCTGTTATGATGTGAGAGAATGGACGGGAGTGCAGAATTTCAGTGCGAGATGTGCTCGCCAATGAACAGAACTCCGGGTTTCAGCTATGACGGGGCTGGGTATCCGTTTACATTATCGATAAGCTATCGATATCTGGTATGTGTGGGCAAAAAAGTATGAAGTGAAAAGTTGAGAAATTGCAAGTTATTTTTTACCTCGAACTTTAGCAAATGTATTAAGTTCTCAGTCAAGCGCAGCGAGTTATTTTCCTCTTTGTGATTTTATCTATTAATTAAAGGGTGTGGTGAATGTCTCGGATTTTTTCAAACCTGTAGTAGAACTCGTTCAGATCGTCTGCTAGTTGTTGATTCACCGCAGTGCTGGGGGAAGGTGACTTGTAATTGGTGATTTCTTTCATACTTTTCCACACTGATGCTGAGTCACAGGAAGATAATTGAATCCTTATTTTTTCTGAATAATTCCTCTTTGCCACTCTGATCTCCTTTCCAGTGTGTATTTAGCCTGTTTAAACAAGACATTATCCCCCTTCCTGTAATCATCTTCTTTGGCCTGACGGAGCTGTATGAGTTTTGCAGTGAACCATGGTTTGTCGTTGTTGTAGGTTAGATGAGTCCTGTTAGGAATGTACATATCTTCACAGAAACTTATATAAGATTTTACAGTCTCTGTGAGCTCGTCCAGAACGGTGGCAGCAGCTTCAAAAACACTCAAATCAGTGAGGTCAAAACAAGCTTTTAAATCCAGCTCTGCTTCATTAGTCCATCTTTTTACAGTGTTTAATACAGGTTTTAGCTGATTTCCAGTTTTCGGCTGTGTAGAGTCTGGTATTAGATGAACTAAAAACAGTGATCAGAGAGTGCTAAAGCTGCTCGTGGATGTAGAGTGATATGCTTCATTTAAAGGAATGGTTCACCCAAACAATGAAAACTTGCTGTATCCCTCAACTCACTCTCAAGTTGTTTTAAACATGAATGAGTTTCTTTCTTATGTTGAACATAAAAAGATATTTTGAAGAATGGGGTAAGGTCGTTAACAGTGTCTGGGCTACATGTTGACTTTAAATTTTTTGTTTTTACTATTAAAGTAAGTGTGGGGACCAGCCACTGTTTGGTTTACCCACATCTCAATCATATTTCTTTGTTGTTCAGCACAAAGAAATAATTAAATAATTGAATACGGTTTGGGTGACAACATGATTCTGAGTAAAATCATGACGAATTAAAATTCTGGAGTGAACTATTCCTTAATGACAAGTGGCAGCTAGTTAGTCTGTTGCTTCAAAGGCTTGCACGATAGTTTTTCTCTCAAGTGTTTTACTTTCACTTTAAGACATGTGATCCAGGGGTACTATTATGCTTTTTCACTTTTTTAATTTTAGTCAGTGTGTTAGTGTGCATGTTTGGGCATAAAAAAAATCTAGAAAGTTACAAATCTCAAAGTACACTCAAAGGGAGATATTTAGTTTAAAAAAAAAAAATTTTCAAGAACTACAGCAAACGGCTAGTTTAGACTACAGCGTTTGGTTTCCGGGCTTTGTGATATCACAAAGCGGCTCATTAGAATTTCATTAAAATAATTCCCGCCTACAGAAAATCAAATGGTTGGGGGGTGGGGAGGGGCAATGTTGTGGTTAGAATGCTTGGTTGAGTGAATCAGACAAGACGACAACAAAGAAGAAGTGCTGCTGCAGAGTTAGAGCATCAGACGAGAAAACCAATGTAGGAAGAGCTGCTGTGATGAGCGTCATAATTTTGGGCATGTCTAGAAACAGCGGTTCTCGCAATTCCAGTCGCGAGTACCATCCTGTCTCTGCAAGGTGTTTGTATGTTTTTCATTGCTTCATGACGTTGGTTATAAGTTGCTATGCGAATGGGGTTTACAGGGATATTCCTCCATGATGCGAAGTTTGAGGGGTGAGCGTAGTAGGTTCCTATGCAAGGGCATTTAAAGTGTGCGAGACGTTGAATTGTTAAATTGTATTTATTTACAGAGGTATAGTATGTCACAATTCTCTAGTAAGTTTCGTCTGTGTGTAAAGACAGCAGTGCAAATCCGTGAATGAATGTTCAGAAATGAAGTAAACTTCAACGGATTTCCCCAGCTCAGGGTAGAGGGGAGCAAGACCTGGGCAGGGGACCATGTCAATCGGAACAAGTTCTGCACGGAGTTCGACTTCTAAACGGTTAGAAGATCTGAATCCGGTGTGTAATCAAAGAGAGCCCTGAAAACTGGAATTGCAGAGCGGGGGTACGCTAGCTGTAGGGTACGGGAATTGAGAACCGCTGTATAGACCATTCTTACATCATATAACACGATGTAGATGGGTCGCCTGTGTGGACAGACGTTGTAGACGGCGCCGGTGTGCCTACACTATGAGAAAATAATGTATGTTTGATTATGTTTAAAGACGCTGCGGCTTTCTGTACGCCGTGCACGACTGCCTGAAACTCTGTTTTTTTTCACCTCCGTGCCAAACGTCTTTGTTTGGGCTTCCGAAATTGGATGATGTCAGGAAACAGTGGTTGTTATTTATTTTTAACTCTGTTCTGAGCATTATAACCCCAATTTGCTATTGTGTGCTGCGGCATTTTAGGTAGGATCAGCTCCACATCACGATTTTTTTTATTTTTATTTTTTTTTTGTTACTGTGTGAGAAGTGACGGATTCGCCAAAAGCTCTTGTTGATGAAAGACGGCGCCAGGGGCGTGGCAGGAATGAAAACATCCATCTAAGGGTTCGCCAACACCAAATCGCACTGGACAGCTACCAATCACACCCATGTTGTTTTTCGGAAGGCGGACCTCATCAAAGAGGAACTAATCGAGGTTTGTGCCAGTGTCTAGGGAGAAAGGTTATTTTTAATAATGTAAAAGTTATGGGATTAAATAGTAATGCGTTTTTCGAACCACCAAGCATGAGAGCATGTTCTCGTTAACATTGAAGTATACGGAGATAAACAACGCAAGTATCGATATTACAGTTATCTTTGTCAGGAAGATTACGTATTATGGTATCAACCAATTACGTATGGTCCAAAAAAATCCGGTTCTCGGACACAGCCGAGGCTGATGTGGGACGAATCTGAAAGCCTCTGATTGGCCATTGCATTCATAAGATCAATGGAATTGTGTGCGATTAGTTATAAAGCGCAATGCTGTAAACACGTAAAAAGAAATGAACAGATCTAAATTTAACACCGTAATCAACACTTTTCATTTTATTTTTAATGTTAATTTCAGACCCGTGGCCAGGGGAATGATAAGGGTGCTTTCACACTAGCACTTTGACGTCAGAATTCGGTTCGTTTGGATAATGTGAACGCTGTCTTCCAAACTCGGGTGCGCACACACGAACCGTACCCGAGTCCGCTTAAAAAGTGTGGTCTGGGGTACGGTTCAAGTGCACTCCGGTACGGTTCGCTGCTGATGTGAACGCAATTGTACAAAATCGTGTCAGAATGTGATTACCGCTTATTATATGACATATATTTGATAAAATTGTATTTTTGTGTTGTGGTTGTTTCACTACCTTTCCTGTACGAGCATTGACTGACTGTTTTTGCTTGCAGTAAGAGAGATGTCATGTATTGTCTCCTTTCTGTTCCCCTTCAGCGTTCAGTGCTGTTAAGTACCAAAGCTTTGTAAACAAAATGAACGGTTCAAAAACGTAAATATATAAAAATGCAGAGAGCAATGTAGATTGCAGCTTCTCTCACTGTGCCGTTGTTACTAAGTAGGGGCAAAACGTCTGCTGGCTTGAGGACGCAATTGTTGACGAACACGGTTCGGACCCAAATAAATACTATTGAACACAGTCCAGATGGGTAGGCGGGGAAGGGGGAGAAGCGTACTAGGTTGTGACGGGGCCAGGCAAGAGCGAACCAAGTGTGAAAGCACCTAGCTCGGTCCGGCCTACACAACATTCTGCCTATGCCGAATCAGCTAAGACTTGTTGATTGCTTGGTCTTTCCTACCACAGATACCTGAGTCTCAAAGGTGGCATTGGCACAAAAAAAAGAGCTTCAGCCCACCAAATCTATCGACACCCCCTCTTGCTACTGAAGGACTATGAATATCAGAACTGTTTCAGTATGATTGCAATGATTAAATGAGGCGAAATCAGATGGCAGGATGCTCCATGATTACAGACAGAGGCTGTTGCTGTCAAGGAGCGTGTCAGCACAGGTGATGCAGACAGGGGTGAAGGTTGAGCTAGGCGTCACTGTCGATCTGTAACACGAGTTAGGGACTTGTTTTAGGAAAAGTGTTCAAGGAGGTTATCATTTGGATAACGGCTTCCAGAAATAAGGCCATGGCGGTATTCTCCTCGCTAATTGGATTGAACACATGCAAGTAATGTATGGTCCACAAAAGAATTGGAAAAACTGAAAGTAGAAAGTGACCACTCCCACATGAGTTTGTGACTGGTTGGTAGCAATATTTACAGAAAGAATTATTTATGGAGTGTAAGTTAACAAGGAAAGAACAATTATTATTTATTTTTTTTTTAAATGTGGTAAACTATCAGTAGGGGTCTAAAAGGCTTGAACACATTTGTTTAATATTTAAACATACAATTAAATGGATTTGTAAAATGTAGCCAAAAAATTAACTTAAAGATTTAAAACTCTGCTCCTGTTTCTAGGTCACTAATTAAATAAGATATGTTGAATAATATTCAACATTTTCCTTCAAATTGTTATGCTTAAATAGTCCTTTGTGATCATTCCAAGTGTGTCAAAAATAAGCCTTAATTAATGATAGTAGCAAATTAAGTTCCCACAGCTCTTAGCCTGAAATGAATTTTTGAATATAAACACCATAAATTAAAAAAGTATGGGTATAAATCTAATTTAATACCAAATAATTGGCACATTTGCCAATTACAAATACAACATCAACAATATATATAGTATAATATCACTTTTAGTTGGTAGTAAATTTCTACTTTAGAACAAAAAATGGAACTATTAATTTAAATAGTTAATTTAATTTAATTTCAATTTTTTAAACAAAATAACTATGAATTGGATTTAACTATTTGGGAACAATTTCCTACTATAAAAATTAAGAACTATTAAGTCACTAAAAACTAAAAATCATAAAATGAAAAGATTTCAGAAGGAATAGAGGAATAACACCTCCTAACACATTTTATTAAATATATGCCGTGTACAAAAACTGTTGATCACAAGAACCAAAGAACATCGGCTCCACCCTCCATTTCCCATATTCCATAGCTATCATCTATCTCTCTCTCTCTTCTCTCTCTCCTCTCTCTCTCCCCATTACAGGTCACGTTAATTCAATGATCACCTGAGATCACCTGCTGGTCATGAATCTCAGCCAGTGGTATAACATGAAAAATTGTATTAATATACGAAACTTATTATACAGTCCAAAACAGTAAGCTGATAAATGGCATGGTTGTGGGCTGACAATGATTGCATTTAATCCAATGCCCGGATGTTATTTTTCTTTCCTTCTCTTTTTCTCTTTAGTTCACTGCTTTAGTTCAAGTGTACAGAAAAGAACTTGGAACGGAAAAAAAACACAATTTACCACCATGTCCTAAGGTCAATGCAGTAGTCATAGCAGCAGTTACCATGGTCACACTTTTTTTCTAGGTGGAAAGGAAAGAGAGATAGAGAAAGAAAGAAAGAAAGAAAGGGAGGAAGAAAAGAAGGAAGAGAGACGACAAAGAAAAGTATAATTAATAGTATAAATTATGCTGCTCCATGCTCTGTAGATACTAATTGCACCCTGCAACACAAGTGCAGTAAATAATGAAATTTTAATTTCTGCTCTCTAGATTGCCATCCCTCATGTGTAGTGGCGTCAGTTTCAAAAGAAATTTATTCTAGACCAAGGAGTGCGAGAAGCGAGAGGGGGTGGCTCCACAGAAAGAGTGAGCATGTGTGTGTTTATATGTTTGAAATTTCAGGGTGTGCAAGTTAACCGCGGTCGTGTAAGCCTATTATAGGTGTTCCCGTGTGTCCACTCAAATGTGCGCGCTTCATAGTATGTGTGTGTGTGTGTGTGTGTGTGTGGTGTGTGTGTGTAGTGCACTTGAGGATAAATAATATATAAAGAGCGGACAGGCTAAAATCCATGCGGTTTACTTTGAAAGATGCAGGCTATTCAGAGAAGTAGATCGTAACTATGTCTCCCTGTTAAGGATGACTGGGCCGAGCAGGCTTCAGTTCTGGCACATTCCACTGGATTCCAGCAGGCGCGCCACAGTCACGCTGGGCTGGGGCGAATCAGAGCGCCGTGATTCACCGCAGCTCCATTTCTCACACACAACTGATGCAGCTGCCGCGAACAAGAGTGAAGTTTGTTCAACAAAGTAGACAAAGCAGGAAAAAGAAGTGGAGGAAAGAGAAAGGAAATAAAAAGAAATGTTGCTAACTATTAGGAATTTTCTAAAGAGAGAGATACTTTTAAATAATGGCATCATGTGTCATGCATCTTTGGGTTAAATGGTTAAACACTGGCCAAAAAAACACACTTTTGGAAACTTATAAGTCATACTAATGCCTGTGGTCTGAATATCACTGCTTTAGGCATAAACTAATTAAAAAGTAAATCATTCTGTGAAAACATTTTGCTTCAAAACTGCATTTGTACTACAGTACATTTATTAAAAAAATTTATGGCACTTATCTATGTATATGTGTATATATATATTTTGGGGCCACGTTAAATGCAGCTCAATTCTTAAAAATGAATAAATTAATTAATTCTGACCCTCATTTACTTATTTTTATGTTATTCTGTGAGACACCAGTTGTACAAATGTGCAGTTAAAAACTAAGTTTGGATTGGTTTATAACTCACAAAAGACTTCAACTGCAGGGGTGTTTTGGACCATGCACAAACTTCACCTTTTAGATTAAAGGCAGTCATGAGATTGTTACGCAGCTTTTCAACGATTATTTGCAGTTACGTTTCTTTTGTTTCACTTGATTGTGTGCAGAATAATAACCAATGTGCCCTGTGGCTGATCTTCCCTTTTCTCTCCTTTCATCTGCTTTTGTGTCCCTGCAACATTTACGAGGAACTACCATTCATCTCCATCTAACAGCCAACCAAATAAAATAAATCACAAATTTCCTCAAATATAACAATATTTGTATTGGGGGTTTATAATTAATGAGCCCAGCTGCACTAATTAAAACCCATCTGAGCTCCATTCATCTTGGTCAATGCGGCTGATCGTTTTTCAGGCTGGGCACCACGCCTTTCTCCGGGCCGCCTCGTCCTTGGACTCATTTTTCAGGTGATTTGAAAACTATTGTTGGTTTATTGGTGTTGAGGAGAAACTGCCCGGCTGCAATTAATAACCAACAAACAAATGAGCATCATCATGTGAATTAACTGTTGTTTTCCGCTGTTTACTATACTACAGATGCTGAATGTAGACGTGGCCTAAAATTAATGATATTGAACAGTCTTATAATTGGCATGGAGCCATTAAAGCATAATCTGTCATCAGCATGAAAATAAACTAAAAGAAAAATTGGGAGCACTAACTCATTTTTAGTAGCCAAATGTGCCTTTCATTTAAGAAGACAACTTTACTGCATTTCAGATGCTGTTTTACAACCACAAGCCTTAACATGTAGTATATAAAAGAATGTTAACATTTGTCATCAAAAACACAATCTCTTAATAATAAAATAATCATCTACAACAAGCCAGTTTGGTTAGTCTTACCAGCATGTCTGATGCATATATTTTCATGTGTGTAATGCATAATAATAACAACAATACATAAATCTTTTAAGAAAACAGTGTTATCTATATATAATACATATATATATAACCACACACACACTCCATACAGAGGGATGGGTCTCGTTAAGGTTTAACGGTATTACTACGCTACATGATACTGTTATGATTTGGTAACTTTGGTATTCTCTATCGTACTTTTTAGTTTTATATATTATAGTGACCTATATATACCACAGGGTGTGAAAAAGGTTTTTTGCCCCCTTTCCTGTTTTTTTTTTTATTTTTTGTCATATGTCACAATGACAATTTCAGATCATCAAACAAATTTAATATTACACAAAGATAATGCAAGTATATACAAAATGCAGTTTTTAAATGATTTTTTTATTTTATTAAGGGAAAAAAGCTGTCAAAACCTGCCTGGCCCTACGTGAAAAAAGTAATTGCCCCCTAAATCTAATACCTGGTTGTGCCACCCTTTACAGCAACAACTGCAATCAAGCATTTGAGATAGCTGGCAATGAGTCTTTCACATCGCTGATGAGGAATTTTGGCCCACTTTTCTTTGCATAATTGTTTTAATTCAGCCACATTGGAGGCTTTTCGAGCATGAATGGACTGTTTAACCATCTCAATCGGATTTAAGTCCGGACATTGACTTGGCCACTCCAAAACTTTCATTTTGTTTTTCTTGAACCATTCAGAGGTGGACCTGCTGGTGCGTTTGGGATCTTTGTTCTGCTGCATAACCCAAGTGCGCTTGAACTTGAGGTCACAAACTGATGGCCGGACATTCTCCTTCAGTATTTTCTGATAGAGAGCAGAATTCATGCTTCCGTCAATTATGGCAGGTGGATTCATCCAGGTCCTGAAGCTGCAAAGCAGCCCCGGATCATCACACTACCACCACCATGTTGGTGGTATGATGTTCTTTTTATGAAATGCTTTGTTGGTTTTATGCCAGATGTAACGGGACACAAACCTTCCAAAAAGTTTAACTTTTGTCTCGTCAGTCCATAGAGTATTTTTCCCAAAAGTCTTGGGGATTATCAAGATATTTTTGGCAAATGTGAGCCTTTGTGTTCTTTTTGGTCAGCTGTGGCTTTTTCCTTGGAACTCTCCCATGGATGTTGTTTTTGCCCAGTCTCTTTCTTATTGTTGAATCATGAACACTGACCTTAATTGAGGCAAGAACAGAACAATTGATGTTGTTCTGGGTTCTTTTATGACCTCTTGGATGAGTCGTCGTTGTGCTCTTGGAGTAATTTTGGTTGGCCGGCAACTCCTGGGAAGGTTCACCTTTGTTCCAAGTTTTCTCAATTTGTGGGTAATGGCTCTGACCGTGGTTCGCTGAGTCCCAAAGCCTTAGAAATGGCTTAATAACCATTTCCAGACATGTCAACTATTTTGTTTCTCATCAGTTCTTGAATTTCTTTAGATCGCGGCATAATGTGTTGCTATTTAAGCATACTTTACTTTGTCAGACAGGTTCTATTTAAGTGATTTCTTGATTCAACAGGTCTGGCAGTAATCAGGCCTGGGTGTGGCTAGTGAAATTTAATTCGGCTTTCTAAAATAATGTGGTTAAGCACAGTTCTTTCATGATGTAACAGGAGGGGGCAATTAATTTTTCAAGTAGGGCCACATAGGTTTGGACAGCTTTTTCCCTTAATAAATGAAATCAGCATTTAAAAACTGCATTTTTTATTTACTTGCATTATCTTTGTTAAGTAAAAATTAGTATGATCTAATCTTTTAGTTTACAAATATCAAAAAAAAAAAAACAGGAAGTGGGCAAAAACCTTTTCACACCACTGTATATGACAAATTAAGAGCTGAATTAACATTGTTTTATATTCTGAAATGTAAAATAAATATCATTTAATTCAATGAATTTAAAACATTGATTTGTAAATGCACCAGTGTGTAGGCATTTTTTGTGTTTTATACATAAGGTACAGTAAGAACATGAACAAAGAAAATGTAAAACAAACTGACAAATACAATAATACAAATATACAAATGAAATTAAATAAACAGTGTTTTCATTTTTCCATGAAGTTCTACTAACATTACTGTTCAGGTAAGTAAAAACCTACAAAAGAAATCGAAAAGTAATCAAATGTAAATGAACACTGCATAGTTTTCAGTGTATGTATTGATAGATTAATGCTTATTAAAACTATAACGTTATTCAGATTAAGAGCAAATTTGCATTTTGATGGCCCAAGCTCCAGTCTGTCACTTTAAGACAATATATTGACACGCATGGGATTTTCTCCCAACAGTTCTCCTCCACTTAAGACATAAACTGTGTTTAAGTAAATACTCTCCAAGCCGGCCATTGGTAGATATTTTTGTGTGTATGGCTCGTTTGGACATGCGCCTGAAGCTCAAAGTGTAATTTGTTTGTCCGTTTTGGAGCGCGCCGCGCGCACACATTTCAGCCTGAGGAACAGCGTCTCTTGTGCGGATTGTGCTTTCAACGTTTTATTATCAAACATGTCCCGCAATTTAGCAACAGTAAAGATGGCATTTTACAACAATCACCGATTGAGCTGATTCTGACGTTAAGTTTGTGTTTTAGGGAGGAACGAATGGGCTGTGAAGGGAAATAAGTTGCGCAAGACGAAACGCAGCTAGTTTTTAATAGCTTTACCTCATGTCTTCTTTTGTATAATCCTTAGAAGCCAAAATCGAAATAAAAAAAATAAATTTAGCTTAATAAAACAGCCACAGGCCTAAAGTGTAAGCAGATGTTTCAATGTTTAGTTCTCTCTTCTATCATAATTAAACAGGGCTTTCATGTTGCGCGCGCTGAAGCTCCTCCGCGTGAGCGTGATGTCGCTTCTGAATGAAATTCATCATACACAAATGTTTGAAAAACAGCTGGCGACTATGGTTAGATAGAATTTCCAAGATAATGTATATATAGCAATAATAAATGTATGTGTGTTTTCTTAATTTCTCCAGTACCGATAGCAGATCTGTTAACGTCAGAACTTATCGATACTCCGGTCTTTCATAAATTAGCCCCGGGACAGATTAAATACCGGGTTTTGGTACCCATCCCTTAAACATATACATATTTGACAATTCTATATAAAATGATATAGGCTATTTTGTAAAATATATAATAAATTCATAAAAATGTACATACTTTATATAAAATGTACATTACACAACTAAACCTATATTATTTATAAAATACTTAAATGATCCTTCACCAGTCTTAAGATACTCAATCTGCGTAACTCAAACTGTGGTCACTCGTACAATCCCTTTATAAATGCATTTCACAGCCAGTCGAACAGGGGCCTGATTTCTCCTCTTAGCATGTAACAGTCGGACAAGAATGTACCAAGGGAAGGTCTCGGTGTCAGCACAGAATCTTCAATGAGATCTTGTTCCACTCACCCTCAGCAAGACAAGCCTCTCAAAAGTAGGACATCAGAGGGAAAAAATAAAAACATGCTCACACATAACTGCTAATTCATAAAACCTGATGGGTTTTTTTTCCTCCGGTGTTGCAAGGTGTTTCAAAATAATGAATGAGACAGAGCCTAAGTGGAACAAACTAATTTTTGCCTCTCTTTTTATAAACTTCTCTTTAGTGAATAAACAGAACTGCAAAAACCTGGTTTACTAAATGCATTGAATAGTTAGTGATGTGTACTTGAGCTAGTTTATCTAAGTGCATCCGCGTAGTTAAGCAAAAACTGCTGATTCTAACGAAACATTCTCAAGTCTTTTAAAGTTTTCGAAAGCAAAAAAATAAAAATCAGATTATCAACACAATTTGTTTGATGCTGTTTAACTTTGCTGACTCAGAAGAATTGCTGTCGAACCTCCACTTGTTCTGTGCACATTTAGCCTCATGCTAGTACAGTGTAGCAGAGCGCTTCCTGTACGATCCAAACTCTTAACTACCCTAAAGACTCACTGGAGGCAGGAGACCCAGTTAACGCCTGGGGAGAATTAATCTCAGCCTCTGTGATATATGACTCGCTGCATAAATGGGCAGCACTTTGTTCGTGGTGTTTATTGAGAGCGGGCTCATTTAATGGCGCTCAGTCCACCGACGACGTTCTTTCTTAGAATCTCTCTCTTAGATAGTGTTTCGCTAGTGTGCTTGGGTCTCAATAGGACATTTAATTACATTTGAATTAGTACATTAGAACATATTCGCAAAGTCTGATAGCTTATGTAAATTACTTTCAAAGATTTGGGGGAACAATATAAGGGAGTTTCTTTAACTATGGGCACTCAAAGCACACTATCGTCACTATCACAGTGAATATACATTCATCACATGGAGAATTCTGGCATTTTTGTCTTTTTTTTTCTAAACCAAGAACATGTCATTTCTAGCATATTTCAGATTATGTATTGTACTGTATTGTATTTAATAGCATCGTGTTTGAAATATTTTTGGAATAAAATGGCTCATTCATCCTAAAGCTAATTTCATATCTAGCATTTTATGTATACTACACACATTTAAATATTATTTTCACACTTTGACAATTTTAACATAATTTGACAAAATTACAACTTTGAAGCTCAAATATATTAATTTAAAACATTTAATTACAACATGTTTGACTTATTCTCGTTGTTCATACATCACCGCTCATTTTCCTTCAGCATGCTAAACCAAAACAAATGCTAAAACAAACCGTCAAATTTTGGTCTGTGGGAATTTAAAAAAATTAAATATAATATTACAATATAATTTTCTACCATAATATGGAAATATTCTCTATGTTTGTTTACTTTTTGTTGTGGTTAAAGAATAAAATACCTATAAAATACAAAAATACATGAACAAAGCATGGTAAACGTTCTGAATCAACAACACCTAATTGTAATTACATCTACAAGTTTTAATAATGAGTCCAACCTAAAGACAAAAAAAGTCAGAACACCAAATATTCTCAGGGGACATTAAGTTAAAAAAGTTTTCATATATTAATATTTTATTCATAATTATAATAAAATTATATTTATATATGTATTTGTTATATTTTATATATTTACATAATTTTTATATTTGTGTTCATATATTTATCTATTCTAGATCGTATTCAGAACACTTAAGATTATGAAGTACAACGCACACCCTATGCAACACTTTCTATCGCTGCATGCATACTGAGAGAAAGAGGAAGTCGCAAGAGTCACATACTGTTTACATTTATCCTGCATTAGCAGCTCTAAAAGAGTCCTTCTCTTCATTCTATCTGTCTCACTCACACACACAGGTCATTTTTTACACTCCAGGTTGATGTAACTGCAGGCCGGAGCTGCATGTGGGGGTCACGCAAACAACGGTAGCTAAGAGGCTTGGGTGACCTGGTCGCACAGGTGTTCAGGAAGAACGCTGTTCACGGCCAGGATTGATGATCTAATCAAGCTGTCACCATGGCGATGAGCGGCTTGGCCGATCGGGAGGGGCGGGAGGCGCATGCTTACTGTTCACCCAAATTGGCCCTGACAGGCTGAATTGGGAAAAGGAATTTTCCCCTAAGTAATGTAGGAATCTAGTCGTACAGGCAACGCAAGGAGAGTCGCAGCTTGCCCCCGAGCTTCTCTGCCACACATCCCTCTTTCTCCGTCTTTGAAGAACCCAGAGAAGAAAAACAATCTCACAATTGTTGGCAGAGCAACACAGGAAAGTTTTTGACAGACTGCCTCATGCTGCCTGGGCTGCCACATTCAAATTGTTACCTTAACGTCGCTATTGTTAAAAAAAGTTTGAAACAGACATACTTAATTTGACTCCATGTGTTTACACTGCAGATGATGAACTTGGTTATCGCTCTCTCTCTCTGACATACACTTTGGAAAGTACATAAAATTATTGAGTAACCATTCGGGTAAAGCCATAAAAATGAAATGTGGTTAATGTTCAAGTAATCTAAGTTTTATGGAGGGCAATTGCTTTAAACTAACAATTTTTAATTATCATTTAATTTCGGCAACGATATTAAGGCAATCCTTCACTCGGAATGTTTTATCTGTGAAATATTTAGGAAAATAAACACAGATGATTATAATACTCTTGAGCATGTGAAGATGAGAAAAACACAGACGCTGAAAAAAAAGACATGTGGATGTCCCATAAAAAAACAAAAAAAACAAAGAACAAGGATTGATAAAGATCGCATTCTCATTTTAGAAAATGAAGAATTATTAATGTCACACTGCCGCAAAGAGTTAAAATGCACCCACATCGCGTTTCCAGCTTTGTACTTTGGATTTTTTTGTGGACGCTGACCGTAAACTTAGTGATATGAGATTTACAGGTAGTCAGAGATATATTTCCAGAGATTGTGATTCTAACAAAAGACTGTTACAATGTGAAGGCTAAGTGGATCTATTATATGGACTGTGTATATCCAAAGGGATTAAATGAAGAACTTAAATTGTCTTGTTTTTTATGAATAGTACTTTTGTTAACTCCAACAGACAACCATTGTTCTCTAATTTGATGTAGATTATCCATTGCTCTACATATACACACATTGTGGGGGGGGTTTTCTCTGTGTGTGTGTCCTGATTGATCATGTGATCTCTTTAATTATCATGTGATTCCTCAAATTAAGATGGCTTCTAGTTCTAACACTGTTAGCTTGGCATTGAAAATGGTCAACATGTCAAACGAAACGTTTGCCTTGTTCATTCAGTAATTGTTCTATGTGTTCTCATCTCGCTTGTGATTGCTTTGATGTTTGAGTGTGCGGACTTTTTTCATGCTCTTCAGCTTTGTACTCGGAAAAACACTACAACTTAACTCGATACTGTGGTACACATTTAGTTACAGCACATTTACTCCGTTTAAAGTATTTTCCAGCCTGTTCTCACACTCGCGCGTGCCATTTCAGCTTCGGCACATTTGATATGTATCGGGTAAAATATACAGACATTGCTCTTTCGAAGTTTCTCAGATTGTTCTTCTTTTGGAATACGTGATAGGATGAAACAAAGAGGGTGAAAGATCCCATTAATAATTAACGATTCACTCATAACCACAGGGCTGTTATGAAAACATGCTCCTCAGCTTTTTGCATATTATTGCTCCTAAATTCTGCAACTTGACTAATTTTCTTCACTCCTTCTCTCTTTCTTCATCCCCCAGTCCCAGCCTTCATATTTTTCCCAAACACACAGAGAAACCAAAGGCCTCTTCTTTTAAATTACAAACATCCGGCATGTAAATGAGCCGGGCTTGCAGGGGAAGAACTTGTGGGCTCAGCGCTTTAAATTAGTTAATTATATTCACAGAGTTTGCAGTCGTTTGAGCATGAGCTGATGAGAGCAAGTGATCGCCCCTCTTTCTTTCAGCGCTTAGACTCTTGTAATCAAGGCCATTAAGCTTTAAAAGAGACTTTTAGAAGTGAAGCTGAAATCAACTCCTCCAGGAGCTCCAGGCCAGCAGTGCGCTTCCCCATACCATGTTTACACTGCCCTGTTTTTTTTTTCCTTCCTCTTTTCAAGTCAACGTTTTTCAAATAAACCACTATATCGTGCCATTTAATGCATGTGGCAAGAGTAAACATCAAACAGAAAGTTGAGCATGTGTAAAAGTTTGCTGTATAAAACAAAAAGTTGTTTTATTCTCAGTAAAAGCAAATCGGATGCTGATGTCATACTCATAACAGTGTTACCTCATAATAAAAGATGTGTATGGTACAAATCACATGTCCGGTACTCCACGGGCTGCAGTGTGTCACGCGCTTGGCCTTGGACATTCTGCCCTGTTTGCTCTTATGTCACATGTGATTTGTGCCACCTTGCATGACAGGTGTGTGTGTCCAGAGAGGACACTGACCTGAACGCCGTGGATGTCACCATCACCCCCTACTAGAGCTTCTCACTGCTGCTCATCTGTCCTCACATTTGTTGTACAAATAAACACAACAGTGATATCAGTCATCTGTGCAAAAACAAGTAAAGATCAAAGTTAAAATATGCCGGGGGAAAAAAATCACATAATTAAATATAAAACACATAGAAGGGAAATTTGCATTAATTCTTTTTTTTTTCATTTGGAATGTTGATGCTAAAAAGATTTTAAGTTAACCCATATTTTGTTTATTCAATTAAAATTTGATTTAATTATTATACATGCAGCTTTTCCAACCGCTTTTTTTAATCATTGAGACTGAGATTAATTTCAAATAAATGTCGTTCTTCTGAACGTTCTATTCATTAAAGAATCCTGAAAAATGTGTCATGGTTTCCAGGAAAATATAAGGCTGAAAATTCAGCTTTTCCCATTACATAAATTAAAATTATTAAAAAATGTTAAATAAATATTTGAAACAATATTACTGTATTTACTGTATTTTTAGCATTTGATTAAAAAATATATTTAAAAAAATGCAGCATAGGTTAAAATAAGACTTTTTTCAAAAACATAAAATAAGATTTTATAAATACACACACACACATAAACATAATATAAAAATCACTTTCCTTACATGTTTATTTACACATTTTAGCGTAAAACAAAACTCACTGACACATTATATTAAAAAACAGTCCATTCCCCACCAAAGTTCTTGTCTTTTTGATCTTAGAGCACCGTGACATTTTGTATCTTTGTACCCACTGCATTCATTCTGGGTGTTTTGAAGGGTGTATTAGTTCAAAAGGCTTATTTTTCTAATGTGAAAATGGAACTAATGATGTGTGGGGGTCTTTTGACTATTAGTTATGAAAACAGCGCAGAGTCCATTCCTCTGTTATTATTTGGTCAGTCAAAGGGACCTCTCAAAATTGCACCAAATTATGTCCAATTAAGACAAGGCCGACGCTGTCAATCAAGCACAAACTTTCCCCCATCATTACACAGTTAGAGACACTGCACTTTCTCACTCGCGCTCTTTTTTCTTTGAGGGGAGGAGAGCGCGAACATGATGCCGTGCACCAGATGTGTCACAATAGAGAAGACTGGTGTTTCCATCTCTCTTTTCCACTCTTTCTCTCTCTCACTGACAAGCTGTCCCCTGCTGGCTTTCACAATGTTTCCTCGCCGGTGCGGGCCGGAGTGTGCCAAACCCAGCGGCAGGTCAGCGGTGAGCACGCGCAGCGCCCCTCCAAAGCCGCGCGATGAAATTTGGCAACAAATGTCACAGCGGAGCAAAACAGCTGTTGTCTTCACGACAAGCCAAACCCATTCTGTCTTTTTGAATTATGATAATGCAAAACAGTGTCACCCGAATCACCGGGGATGAGTCTCTATCTCTCTCTCTCCTCCCATCGAACGCGTGGAGACTCCCTCCTATGTAATCATTTCTTTCCAGCGTCTTTCTGACAAAAACGTCAGTGGTTCGACTAAAAATACCAGGTGAAGGGGGGAACGAGAATCGAGAGGGAAAAAAGAGAAAGACTGGCATGATAAACCAGCATCTGTGACATGGCCTCTTCTGTAATCTGTCTCCTCTCCTTATGTTTCCGATCGCCGCCCCACGTCCCCAGTCTCTGCTCAAGCCCTCCCAGTGTACAGCTCACGCTGGTGTGGTTATCAATCATCGCGACCGAGCGAGCACAACGCACATACCGACTCAAAATCAGCAGTTACGACACCTTTGTACGAAAAATTCACTAAACAAACTGGTTTAGACAGACGCTAAATGCACTGACATAGCGCTAGCGAGTAAGTTATCACTGTCATTCATTTCAGCGCAAACACCATATTTGTTTCCGATTGATCAAAGTCTCAGTTATTCATCAAAAGGCGATAAAATGATAGAGAAGAGCGATATAATTAAGCAATATCACATTAGCAAGAACGCTGTTTCAGCCGTTAGCACGAGGCAACAGAAGGACTGCGATGAAAACAGCTCAATAAACGAGAAACCACTTACATTTTAGATGAATTCTCTCCAGTTAGTTTGTCTACTGCTGTTCCGCCAACCAAACTATTTCCAGACGAGACCAAGGGGCAGAAGGATAGATAATTCAATGATTCTGAGCAGCACACAGTAACAGCGTTTGTTTCCGAATGAATCAGTGTTTCTGAAAGAATCAGTTGAGTGAATGATACCATCGTTCACGAAAGAGTCACTTGTTTTGTTCCTGAAAGAATCGGTGTTTTGAATGAATCGGTTGAGTGAAGCAAACGGCTCAAAGATAGTCACTTCACTTGTGGCAACAGTGGTAGTCCTTCGGAGGACACATTTCAAGGCAGGAAGGCATCACATCTAAAGTTATCTTCACTTCCTGCCTCCTGAGATCCTTCCCATGCATTCCATTCCATGATGGTTAAGCTAAAAAATAAAGATGGCATCCGAAAGTTGCGTTTGGTGGTCAGTTTGTGTGTAAATGGATGTTTCTGGCCAACTTTTTGCACTGTTGATGTTATTTCTAGCAAGAAATCAGTATTATAGTAATTAAATATTCGTTTAGTTATCACCAAAGCTCATCCTATTTTGTTGTAGATCATTAAATCTATCAAATCAAATCAAAGTTTATTTATAGAGCACTTTTTTAAAACAACAATTGGTCCCCAAAGTGCTGTACAAGCATAATCAAAATAAAACAATTGTACACACAGCAAAAATAACAGATATTAACACTAACAAAATACATAAAACAGCTCTCATACTGAGTTGAATGCCAGAGTATAAAAATAAGTTTTAAGACTGGATTTAAAAACAGCAAGTGTTTGGGCCTGCCTAACATATAGAGGCACATTATTCCAAAGCTTTGGGTCTGCGACAGCAAAAGCCCGGTCACCCCTGCTTTTCAGTCTTCTATGCTGCCTCAGAAGCATGTCCGAAATCAGTTGCGTGAGGTGCCTTTGTGTGCAAACGCTGCCTGCAAAGTCATTGCCTGATAAGGCAGCGAGGCAGCAAGTTAGCTGCCTAGGTTTTCAGATGCAACCACTGTTTCTGAAAGTATGGGACAGCAAATGATGCAATGACTCACTCATTCAGACGGTCACTTGTTTTGTTCCTTAATGAATAAGTGTGGGGGGGGGGGGGGTTGGTACGAATTGATTTAGTGAATTAAAGGAGTCAGTGGCAATCACTGGTTTCGTTCCAGAATTAATCAGTGTTTCTGAAAGGTTTAGACAGTGGGTGATTCAATGACTCACTCATACAGAAGGTAACTTGTTTTATTCCTGAATAAATCGAGTTTTGAGCGAATCGGTTGAGCGAATTAAATGACTCAAAGGCAGGCTGTTGAATTAATGATTCAATCATTTACTTATAAATTCATCAACTAGTTTCAAATCTGAACAAATCAGTGTTTTGAATGAATCGATTGAGTGAATGATTGACCCACTCACTCAAAAAGACATTCCTGAATCAATTATTGTTTTTGTTTTTTTACAAATTAGTTAAATTAATAAATCAATGACTCATTCATGAAGACAATCCCTTATCGCCACATACTGGCGTAATGATGTTACCTGTAGAAAGAGTCACAAAAAATCCCCACCACTAATGCACAGACTGTTTGCATACCATCAGTGGGTCCAGTTCATTTGAACTAAATCCTCCTATTTTTTATCTTTCATGTGCGTGTATGTGTAAAAGGGTGAAAAGAGAAAGAGAGAGAACTCTTCTCTTAACGTTGGTTGGATTTGTTCCACTTAATAAGC
Organism: Sinocyclocheilus anophthalmus; assembly: GCA_018155175.1. Taxonomy (NCBI): domain Eukaryota; kingdom Metazoa; phylum Chordata; class Actinopteri; order Cypriniformes; family Cyprinidae; genus Sinocyclocheilus; species Sinocyclocheilus anophthalmus. The sequence goes on from JADLZN010005775.1 coordinate 267,666, forward strand.
CCTCCCCAATGACCTCTCACTAATTAAGAGCCGGCGTGTAAGAAATACGAGCTTTAATTAATGATGAGATAAATTCTGTCTCGAGGACTGGCAGAAAATGATGACACCATGTTTTACAGTTGAAATAGAATTAGACGGGGGAGAAAAAGGCCTGGATCCAGCTTACAGACAGCACTTTCTAATCTGTCAGCCGAGGATGAGAAACCCCAGCAGTAAATAAGAGAGCAGTTCAATGTCAATCAATGTCTGCTCCATTGCTTGCTGCTTGTGTACTTGTTTTCACCAAATCATGTTAACACATCCTAACACAGACAGTATGGCTCCGTGCCATATTTGTGTGTACGAGCGTGTTCATGAACAGATGAGTAAGAGAGACAGAGAGAGGCTTTCAACGACAGCATCATTAGCTGACGGTTACAGCTCTTGGGAAAATTAATTTTCCAGAACATTTTCCTGCATTTGAGGGAAACGAGAGAAAATATATGGCATTTTCCTACATAATGGCATTATTTGACTGAAATACAGCATGTTTGTTCCAGACTAGTCCAGAGGAAAGGATTCAGAGTGGATTGAGTGCTAGGATGGTTGTTGTGTGCTAGAGGCTTATTCCATCACTTTCGTAATGATGTACCACATACCCAAACACACACACACACACACTCACGGAGACTGATGATGAATTGGCTTCATCTAACGCTGACGACTGTCGGGGAAGCCATGTGGTGCCCAGTGTCTGGTTTCTGAAAAAGACTGACAGACGCACACATACGCATATTACCGCAATTGCAAAGACATTCATCTTTTCATATGATATGCCTAGCAATCATTTGTTTCGCTTTTAATATCATACAGTATGTTGTTTTATGACATGTATGTTACCACATACAATGCTTCTAATGTCTGAGGTCATTCTTAAGGCCATGTTCTGTATTAAATGTAAAACTACCTGTTGGGGTCAGTAAAAATTATTATTGTAGTTTTGAAGCTCAGCAAAGGCTACAAAGTAACAAAAAGTAGTTTATAATGTTACAAAATATTTCTACTTATAATAAGCTGTTCTTTTGAACTTTCTATTCATCCATAAATCCAAAGAATTTTTCAACAAATAAATGGAGCAAATATCACGTTTGCACTATATTACAAGTCTTCTAGAACCATATGATAGCTGTAAAGCAAACCAGGTGCAGCATCTTCACACACCATGGTTGTAAGCATGAATGAGATTTCAGAGCTACAGCAGGACTTTAAAAACTAAACATAACTTTTCACACCTATTCACACTAAGTTCAATGCAACTAGATGATGAAAAAGTATAAAATATAAAAATGACTTGCACTTTATTAGCTGAATAAAGTTATCATTTCTGAATCAATGTTTTATAATCTGAAAAACAAAAAATAGCATAGCATTCAATTAAGAATATTAATAAAAAAGTCTAAAATCAAAAATCTTGTAGTGCATGTTATAATGCTGAAAAGTCAGATGTGGTGTAAACAGGCCTTTATGAGTCACTTCTACACCAGGATCACAGCTCCGATCTCCTTAACCAGGCGAATTAAAGTAACCAGGTAATTATTTTTTTAATACAACAAATGTAAATTAATGTCTGACACAGGCAATCAACTTAATAATGCATGTTTATCAAACATCGACCATATGGTGCCTTTTATTATTGCTCAGAGTCAGTTGTCACATTCAGAATGACACTTTTCTTAAAAACATTCATTTTGAAAGGCTCAGAAAGAAAAGAGAGAGGGGGAAGGAAAACAGCCGATTCCTTGCAGCAGTTTGTTTGCAGATTTGTCTGTATTTAATGTTGCTTTCACTGAGCCATCCTTAAAAAAAAGACATTCACAACTCCATTTACTGCCAGGAAAAGCCAAGCTGACAGATGAATGACGTTTCTGACAGCAGAGAGACAGGAAGTGAGAAAGAAAGGCAGAGAGAGAGAGAGAAGGGGAACAAGGAAGTGAAACGTTATAGGCAGTCACACAAGGAGCAACCTCGCAACCTGTCAATCAACGTCCTGTCTCATCAGATGCCGATCAGAAGCTCCTGGCAGGAGAGCTGTCAGTCAAGGCGACACACTGCGTTTTATGAATGGAGCCAGCGGAGGCCCGACAGCTCACTACATGTGCTCGTTTAATCACGGATCAAAGCGAATTTACTTTGATGGGACGCTATTGGTTGCAAATGTGGCCTGAGAGATAGAAGATAGAGAAAGGAGACCAGGAGAATGCTGAATCAGACGAGGGAGAAGATAGAGAAAGGAGAAGAGGAGAATGCTGAATCAGACGAGGGAGAAGATAGAGAAAGGAGAAGTGGAGAATGCTGAATCAGACGAGGGAGGAAGGTCCAGACGATCCATAGAGTCCAGCTCTGATTTCATTACAGTAAATAGTGGTTTTGGTTTGGAACCGCTGAAAGCTGCTGCCCGTGGTGGTGGCTTAAAAAGTGCCCTGGGAGCAGGCCGTAAAGAGGCACGGAGCCATCCCTGCCACTGGACTCATTGATTGAGGTCTGCGGTGAGGAGCAGGAGGCAGGCCCATCTCTCCTATAGTCTCACAGAGCCAGACATTATAGGCAGGAAGAGACATGTAAAGCGACCAATCACGATTCGTTTTGTTTTTATGTGGTGTTTAGGGGTGGGGTTCTGAAATAGAGCATACAAAAATTGACTGGCCCTGAAAATGTAATTCAAATAACACCATAAAAAAATATTGTAAAATATTTTTGAAAAAAAAAATCTAAATTATTAAGTACTGATAATTTCACAGACATAACTCAAAAACAAAGCTGAATGTTTATTCTCATGGATATCTATCATGGATGCCTTAAACCTGGCAAAGCTAGTTTGAATTGGTTAGCTGATCTAACATATGGTATGTATTATAAGTCTTAAAGGTATAGTTCCCCTGAAAAATAATAATTCTATCATCATTTGCCCTGATGTTGTTTCAAACACATGTAACATATTTCTGAACGACAAAAGAGATAGTTTGCAGAATGTTTGTGATATTCAAAATGACAAAAAGCACAAGAAAAATATCATACACTGAAAAAAAAGCTGTAGTATGTACTTGCCGTTTATGAAGAAACCAATTTTGAAGAGAATAATCCTTTAAATAGGTGCAACAAACAGTTCCAACCACAAAGTGAGACACGTACATAACTGTTCTTTGAATATATAACATCCACTCAGTGCAAAATGGATATAACTCCACTTCATCTTTCAGTATATATTTAAAATAACAATATTTTGGTCGTGTACTCCATGTATCAAGACCATGTTCAAAACATTTAAACGACGTTACAACTTCATTAGAAGGCTGAGAAATAAATACAAATGTCTAGCATTTTGGATATTCATGCAGCCTGAACTCAGTCAATATGTCCAAACGCTGACAAATAAATTGAGCTATTCTTTTTCTAGTTTTGAGAATTAAATTTGCATTGACTGTTTTGATAAACAGAATAGTTGTTTACGTCCCGTTAGACACAAATATCAAAAATAAACACAACAAAGTTGATTTCTGATGTTCCATTCATGTAAGTCCTGTGAATCCTAACTCCCTCTCTCTCTCTAAATGATACACATTAATAAATGTTTGTTCTCTGCAATGCTTTGAAGTGCATTCGTTTCTCTCTTTAATGATTTTTTTCTTCTCATGGTGATGGAAACCATGCTGACACCTTCTTTTGCCTCATCAAGCTTTCCAGCACAATTACATGAATTTACTTTCAATAAATTACCATCCTTCCGAACATCACTCAAAGCCGAAACATTCACAAACAATATGCATTATTAATCTAATTGTCACTATTTATTTGGTTCACTTATAACTGATTTGGACAGCCATGCCTTGATAAAGCATTTAAGAGTTTTGGTTTTCATAAAGAACTCACAAAGAGATGGTACATGTGTATTTGCTGTATCCAATGAGATGTAGTGCGGAATAGAGGAGATGCAGTATTTGGACGAAGGCCACATTCGTTGCCTTTCACTCATTTCATAAGACATTAATGTGGTGACCCAACACAGTACAAACATAAACAAAATTACACTGAAATGCATAAGCCCAACAAAAGCAAAACAAAGTTATTAAAATTATTTTTTTTAACTTGTCTTGCTATATCATGCTATATAAAATATTTGTAAAAATTATATTCTGTATGTTTTATTATAACTTCTTATTTTCAAACTTAACTTATATTTGTATTTTATAGATAAAAGGTGAGAACGATAAAGTATAGAGAACTAACTAATGTAAACTATATATATATATTTTAGGCTGTCCAACGAGTAATGAGATAATAGCATCCAAAATAAAAGTTGTGTGCAAATATATGATGTGTGCTGTGGATATTTATTAGTAATATATAAACACACACACCTGCATGTTATATTTCAGAAAAAATAGGTTATGTTTATTATTACATATATTTTTTAGAAATAAACTATAGAATCTAATAGAGACAGGTGAATACATGATAAATATTTTCAAAAAATATTACTGTATGTGTGTTTATGCTACATAATAACTATACAAGAACACATCCATACATTATGCAACAAAAAACTTTATTTGGATGCGATTAAATCATTGAATCACTAATTAGAGTATATATATAATATATTAGTATATCACTTCTTATATTATCACTTCTCGCTTGAAAAACAAAATGTTAAATTAATATAGCATTAGAATAATCAATCAGTCATCCTCATCACTGATTAAGTAAAACTTATAATATCAAGATATGGATGATTATGGCTTTATGCTGACTTTAGCATTGGCACTTTAAAATAAATTACAGCCAGCAAAGCACTTACGATCCGAACATTCAGCAAGAGCTTCAGTTTTGGCCCTGGTTTCTTCTGCCTCATATTTCTCTGTTCTGGTGATCATAATAGCTGGCTTGGCTCATTGAAGGACATTGTCAGCTAATTCGAAAGAATCAAGCACTCGTTTCACTCACAGAACAGCAAAAATGTACTGACAAATGATTGAACTGATCATTCTTCATAACAGCGACTTGATTTAAAAAAAAGTCAACATGCACAGTTCTCAGTTTACTAGAGGTTGGCGTCTTGTTAGCCCATAATGGATCAGAGTCGCTAAATCAACTATAACCCGGGAGCCTGTTCCAAACCCTGTTTTGTGACTCACACACACACTCACTTCTCCATCAGTCACTTTCCAACACTAACAAAACAGGACAAGGTTATAAATATTCAGTGTGTCTTCAGCCTATCCCTTGCCAGGATGATGAGCATGTAGCCTAGAGTAACCAGAGAGAGAGAAAGAGCGAGAGACTTCCATTCTGGTGATGAAGACTGACACACTCAAACCGTCAGCTATCCCAGGGCTTCAGGGGAACCTGAGGCGCACAACACGCACCCCTCACGCACACACAAAACGCACAAACACATTCCCAGCCGCTTCCGTCGCTCTCTCCCATCTCAGCACCGAAAGAGCAGGCTTGCAAACATTTCTGTTAATTATGTATTACAGCTGTCCTTCATAAACTTAATTACCAGGCGCTGAAAGGCAACGGGCCTCCATTTGCATATGTACATGAAAGAGACATGGCATATGCAAAAATACGATTTAATTAGCATTCTTTGATAGGGCAGCTTGCAAATCAAACTGGCGTGCTGTAAGATTCTCATCGTAAGGCCTGGATTAACTGCGACGTGAGATGGCATGGATGGCATTGCCCATTGGGAGATGGCAAGATCGAGGGGAACGAGCAGACAGACTTCAGCTTTCCACGTCTGCCGCCGCCGTCACAGCCATTGCCGCGCATCTGAGTCGAGCCCCTGCCTGCAGGGGCTGGAACAACATTGTTTCGCTACGGTTTTGATGATTGTGTCTTGATTATTGTCATAAAAGGATATTACGGAATGCCACTCACTCTATTTTTTAGGAAAATATAAATCTCGCTAATGTGTCATCTGGCAGCCTGGGGGTGCGGGGGGGGGGGGGGGGGGGGGGTTATCGGGCCGCCAAGATTAAAAAGAGTGGTGGGTGCTGCGCATTAGCACATTTAACTAACGACATGCTACACTGCGTTAGCACTGAGGCGCTAACTGTGCAGGCTTTGAATTTACAGGGAAAACAACATCATGCGGCATCACAGGAATTTGTTTGCTTTCCTGCCTTATTTAGTATAGACTAAATGTGCTATAATTCTGTACATGCATGTACGGCAATTAGCGGCTGTGCGCACAGGCTAGGCATTTAAAGTGCTACGTGTGAAGTCTCCAATCCAGGTCGGTATGTTTTCACTTCAAGGTTAAAACACAACCATGGAGATAAGTCACGGACACACACAGTCTCAGATCTACTAAATGAAACACACATCACATTTCAAACATAAAAACTGCACTTCAAAAAGGAATCATATATGCATGCTTTATCTGATTCAAAATCAAGTAAAACAGTAATATTGTGAATATTATTATGATTTTAAATAACTGCTTTATATTTTAATATACTTTAAAATGTAATTTATTTATTATTGATGTAAATATTACTAAAGTCTGGAGTTATGGGAAACCAGAATGGCTTTCACCTTACTTTCATGTTTCACTTTTAAGAAATCATTCTAATATGCTGATTTGATGCTCAAGAAATATTTTTTATTATTATCAATGTTGAAAACAACAGTTGTGCAGTTTAAAATTTTTCTGTAAACTGTGACACATTTTTTGACGATTCTGTGATGAACAGCTCAAAATTATTTGAAATTGAAATATTTTGTAAAAGTACAAATGTCTTTCAAGGATGATACAAATGCATCCTTGCTGAATAAAAGTATTAATTTCTTTAAAAAAAAAATCTTACTGACCTCAAACTTTTGAACAGTTGTGTATTTATTTATATAGACTGAAGTGAGGGCTGAGGTCCCTGTTAAAAAGAGCATCCAAAACACAATATATGAGTAAAAATACTGGTTGTTTAAGCATTAGCTTTTTTTCTATTTTATTAAGAAGGTTTTTACAAATGCCAGAGCAACAGTATTGTAATATAGACCATTCACAACTTCAGTTGTTCCAATGAATATTAATTTTCAGGAACTTTACTGGTGGGTCAGTAAGATGCAGGAACATTCCAGATCATGATACTTTAGAGAGTGTTATAGGACTCCTCTGACATGAACATATCCAAATTTAAGCTTCCTAGCTTGCTCAAGAAAGTCTAAAACCAAGAAAAGCTTTTCCAGAATACACCCCAAAACAATGCAGTGCAGTGAAAATGCGTCATTGAAATCTGGCTTGGGTCTCTCCAAAACTGTATCCGCCTGAAACCCTGAACGAACTAGGCACGTAAAACTCAGAACAAGCTGACACTCAAATTACCTTAATTACACTCCACCCAAGCGTAAACACAGATTACCCTCACCAAGACATGAGGAGCATTTACACTAATAGATGGGCACACCGTTGGGACATTTTGCCCCAGAGGACGGCAGGGATTGTGATGGGGCTGGTAAGGGCTGGCTGCTCTGCCCTTCCCCCTAAGCAGCCCCTCGGCAGCCATTTTGTATGCTAGACTGGGCGGCAGAGAGAGAGATGGTCATACTGAGAGCCTCGCCTCATCTGCCTGGCCTAATGATGGCACTCACCTGCTGTTTTACTGCCTCCACGGGGGCTAAATACTACCCCTCAGCTCTCTCTGCCTCGCTCTTTCTCTCTATTAATCTGTATCTATGTATTTTATCGGTCTGTCAGACTCTCTGTCTTTCTCATAACCTGTCTCTCTCTCTTTAGTTCCTTTGTCTGCATGTGCTTCTCTCTCCATCATTCTTCCACACCTCTCTTGTCCTCTCTACACTCCTTACTCGCTTTTCCCACCTCATTGCTTTGATGAACTTTTTATGGTCAGCACCCATAAAGACCTCATCAAAAACCACAAGGGTTCAGACAGTTTAGGGCTAGAGCTAGACCACTAAGGCTTCAGAGATGAAAGAGCAGACAGCAATACATCTCCCGGTTGGATGGAAGTGGCTGGTTGAATAGCCCAGCACGTCTGTCTGAGGAACAGCAGAGAGAGAAGTCAGAAGAAAGAGGGATGCCATTTTAATGTGTATGCAGAGACTCGGATAATGGAATAAACCCTTACGAGAGCCTCATACTGCAAAGTTTTGAGAATTACACCCATATTTACTGTAATTGCAGGAGTGAATCCTCTAAATTATAGTTATGTGTGTGAACACAATACAGTTGTCACTCCCGAACTTGCGATGATTGATACAGGCACGTAGACAGACTCATTCTGTGCACTCTTTCTGCAGGTTACATCGTCAGGTGGTGACAGTCGACTGTCTTTACGAGTGAATCATTTAATCATTCAAACCGATTCATTTAAACACATTGATTCATTCAGGAACTAAATAGACAACTGTCTTTATGAATGAGTCATTGAATTATTCACTTATCCAATTCATCTACAACTGTCTTTAAGAATGAGTCATTGAATTATTCACTTATCCAATTCGTCTACAACTGTCTTTATGAATGAGTCATTGAATTATCACTATACATTGTCACATGTGTGATTCATTAAATCATTCACTCATTTGATTCCTTTAAAAATAAAATTACAAAACACCACTAACAGTTTCACTAACTGAGCTTTGTTTGAAACTGTTTTCACTAAAAGAGTAAAAACAGTCAAGTAACTATCCATATTGTGTCTGAAACATGAGTTACTCAGTAGTAACTTGTTTATTGAACTGTGTGAATGCACTCTCATGTATGTTAAAGCACATTAAAGATGTGTTTCTTTTCTGTGTTGCTAGCAAATATTAGTGAATGTATTGCGTCTTGACTGAGCTCTGTTGCTCTCCCCATCCCTGCAGTTTATTTGGCCAAATCACGCTAGAAAAATCAACAAACGGGTCTGACAAAACAAGCTCAAATTAAGCAAATTGCCTCATCATGAACCTTAAATAAGCTCAAATATATGGCTTTACAAATGGTTTTAAAATAAACCAATAAAAGATTATGGGATACAAAATATTATTTTATATTCTGTAACATTGCTAAGATTACAAAACTACCGGACATCAAATAGGTTAAACTGTTGGCAACCTTATGTTTTGTTCACTGCCCCGAGATGCCAAAGCAGCTTATTTATCACTTCTTCTAACATCGCAATTTCTGGAATGACACAAAACAAAAACTAAACTTTTTTTGCCATATTTACATTTAATGTTGCATATAGCTGTTGCATGGGCACCAGCACCATTTCAGTGGAGTGTGTGTGTACCGAATAGGACTAAGCAGTCAGAAGAGTGACAACCGTATTTAGTTTCTGTGTATATGTGGCCAGTGAGATGAAGGAAGCGTTAATACATTCATTAGTTGTGGTAAAGGGGATAACCGGGGCAAACAGGGTTTAACGATGACACCGCGGAGGCTTCACGCTTTCATATTCAGGTCCCCCCCCCCCCCCCCCCCCCTTCCGACTTCCCGATTTTGAACGTCTCTTCTACATCACTGCTCAACGATGAGTCAAGATCCTGCTTCCTCTTCCAGCATGAGTCAGTCATCAAGATCATCTAGGTTGTGAGAAGGAAGCCCAGAGGACTTCCTGAGCAGGTGTTTATGAAGAATGGTGATTTTGATGACTATAAATATAAAAAAAAAGAGGAACTAAAAATAAGCCCGGCACATCAGCTGCAGAGACAGGCTGAAATTATTGCGCGTCCTGAGCGACGGCAACTTTCCTGCTTTCGCTGGAGTCTGTCAGAGCTCAGGAGGCCTTATGGGAAAGAGGCGAGCTTGACAACATGTCAATATCACTTTAGGAATGTCAGTTTGGGAAGCTCTCAGGGATATATCACATGATATCAGAACCTCACTCAGTAAAAGGAGAAGACAGATTTGATAGCCTTGGAAAAGTGTGTACTTGATCTGTGAGGCCGCAAAAAAAGACAATTAAAAAAAAGAGAAAATAACAATCCTTTGTTTATCACTGTCAACACATTTACTAGGCCAGACACGGCGTCTAAGTTCTCGTCTATGTAGAAGGCTGTGGCAGGTAGTGTGATAGGAGAACACTTCTCACTTCTCTTTGTGAATTTATTCAGACAGACATAGAGAGAGAGAGTTTACTGCTGCTACACCTCCCTCTTAAATCTGTCACTCACTGTCTCCTCTGTACGTGTCAAGATGATTGAATACAAAGTCTTATTTACGCTGACAACTTCAGCCGCTGCTCAGCCAAGCACAACAAACAGCGCTCTGAAACCCGCAGTCTAAACTATAAACAGCTCTTGCTGCTGGAGAGAAAGAGCGCTGCCTTCCTTTCCCTTCCCTTCACACACACACACACACACACAGAAAGTTGAGCAGCTCTTGAAGCGCTGATGTTGTCTCATCTCGCGTGAGACCGTCGGACCCAGCGTCTCTGGAAACATGCATGGAAATATACCGAATCTGTGGACCAACAGCAGCTTGTGGCAGTTCAGACACTCTCAGGGATGTTTTATATGTGACCAGTGCTAGTCTCCAGTGTGCGATTTTTAAAGTGGCCTTCAGGCGTTTTCAAGAAGGAATTTCAACAGGTAATTTTCAGGCCATGATTCGATTTAGTTTGTCTCGCACAGTGTAAATTCTTTCAGCAACTATTGTAAAGACTTTTAAAACTAAAAAATCACTACAAAGTGTTTTGTGATATAAATATACCATAAAGCGATAAATAATAACAGTACTTAAGTTATGTCCATGAATCATCCAATACTGATCTTAATGAACAACACTCTAGCAGAAGCTGTTGCTACAGTCACTAACGGCAGTAATTGAAACAAAAAAAAAACTTCATAACAAATATAAATGAACAAGAAATACTGTTTTAGGTTTAAATCATTGTTTTAAGTGAGTCTAAAGAGGCCATGGAGTGATAACAGAGTAAATATAGTATAGTTCTCGGTATACAGTGGTACTCGTCAATAGCAAATAAATGTATGCTATAATCACCCAATCAGAACATTATAACACACAGACTACATACAACACAAACAATAAAAAAGTAAACCTATAGTAAAACTCTATGGTTGTACTGTATATACTGTTTATACTGTAGACAGAGAGACAGGCGGATGGATGGATGGATGGATAGAGGCCATTCATAGAGTCCATTATACAGGTTAGCTATAATTTACAAAGCATGATACGAATCTCGTGGATTACAATTTGCAACTAGATGGATGTACGGTTACTTCCTCTACAGTCAAAAATCTGGGTGTTATATTAGATAGCAACTTGTCTTTTGAAAATCAAATTTCCCATGTTACAAAAACAGCATTCTTCATCTTAGAAACTGCAAGTTACGAAACATGTTACCTGTTTCTGATGCAGAAAAGCTAGTTCATGCATTCATGACCTCTAGACTGGACTATTGTAATGCACTGCTAGGTGGTTGTCCTGCATCTTCAATAAACAAGCTACAGGTAGTCCAAAATGCAGCAGTTAGAGTCCTTACCAGGTCAAGAAAACATGATCATATTACCCCAACTTTACAGTCTCTGCACTGGCAACCTATTAAGTTCCGTATCAGTTACAAAAATATTATTACTTGCCTATAAGGCAATAGCTCCTGCGTACCTAACTAGTCTTATACCACGCTACAATCCATCACGCTCCCTAAGGTCGCAAAACTCTGGACTTTTGGTAGTACCTAGGATAGCAAAGTCAACTAAAGGAGGTAGAGCTTTTTCGCATTTGGCTCCCAAACTCTGGAATAGCCTTCCTGATAATGTTCGGGGTTCAGACACACTCTCTCTGTTAAATCTAGATTAAAGACACATATCTTTAGCCAAGCAGGCAAAATAAAGCACTCTAATAATCTTTTAACTGCAGTTAGATTACTAAATGAACATTTTATTCTTTAGTTTTTTGGTTAAACAAATCAATTTTGCTGGTTGGAACAGCAGCTACGCATATATGTGTGTATTTGTTCTCTGTCTTTGCACGATTTACCACAAAGGCTTCAGTCTGGATCGCAGAAACAATGAGAAGAGATGATGCAACCTTCAGAGGACCTCAGATGATGCACCCCTGAAACAACATACCAGAACGTCAACATTTTGCTAAAAGTTTGATTGAATCATATAATCAATGCTGTACTATTGTTCATGTCTGTTTTATTCACGTCTTAAATTGATTTTTCCGTTACTGCTGGTTCGTGTGGGTCAGAGGAGAAAGGCCCCCGAATGAGCCTGGTGTCTCCAAGTTGTTTTCCATTTCTGTCATTGATGGAGTTTTGGTTCCTTGCCACTTTTGCCTTTGGCTTGCTTAGTTGGGGAAACTTCATTTTTTTTTTTTTTGTTTTTCCCGGCGCATACGTTGACATAATTGCAAAGATACTATTTAAACTGAACTGAGCTGGATGCTGACATTACTGAATTTAATGATGAACTGTCTTTAACTGAAAATGAGTGTTTATTATTGCACTTGCATTATTGACACTATTTTCTAATTAATGCGTTCAGTTGCTTTGACACAATCTGTATTGTTAAAAGCGCTATATAAATAAAGGTGACTTGACTTGACTTGATACAAAGATATTAGACAGATGCCGTGATTGTCCAATCAGAATTGAGTATTTAAAAGACTACATTTAAAACAGTTTAGTATATGCAGACTTTTTAAAATTTCTATAATTATAATTTTAAACTTCTTAATAAGCCTTAATTAGGGTGGTCAGATGTCCCTTTAACTCTCAACCCTGCCATTCTCTTTCATATGCGCAGTGGTATTCTATGCATGGCAGCAGCATCCAGACAGGTGATCAAAAACACTGGCTCTGTTACAGGTGTAAGCCTTGGCACAGCACAGATACATGTAGAGAGGGGAATTCTCTCTCAACTGCATGTTATTATGGAAATACATCCTATTCTACAATTCATAAACAAAAAAGCCTCTTCAGAAACAGACTGATTACACCATGATGCCAGAAAAAAATAGATATAGGAATCTTTCCTTCTTGTAGACATCAGGTCCTACAATGCATCAGCCAGCCAGACAATATTCACTTTAAGTCAACTGCTGAAGCAATAGAAGCTTTACTTACAGCAAATAAGCAATTATTACCACTGCAATTATTATCTCCAGTTAATAACACAATGTGGTCTATTATCTATAGATTTCAGATATTTTTAACCCGTTAACATCCAGATTTTTCACAGAGCTGTCTTAATTATGTGCACAGTCTTTCATATGAACATACAATGCAGTTCTTTAGTGACTGGTGGCACATACAGTATCTATATATAGACATTCCGATATAAAAATATGCAAAGATTGAGATAATAAGGCGTTTTGTCCACCGCTTACTAGTTCCCAGGTGCATTTCTGAGTAAACATTAAGAAAGGGGAGGATGAATTAAACACCACCACATGACACATTATTCTGCAAGTTGTCAAAACCTCTTCCTATGGGTTTTAAAACATCTATAGTCAGCAAAATGTGTTTACAAATGGAAAAAGAATGGCAGAACCTTTGGCAGCTGTATGTTGCCCGCAGGCTTAAATGGATGTTCTGTCCCACCTTAACCCATCCTGTCCTCTCCTTCCCTGTTCAGGAAAAGTTTTACTCAGAAAGCATATGATGTTATATATAACAATATATATTCCCCATTTGTTCTTTCTTTGTGAGTGAAAACAGAAAACACTGTATTTTGATAAGTGTAGGCAAATAACAGATCTTGTCCTCTTCATTTATTTATAAAAGAACACTGTATGGACACTATGCAAGACAAGAAAAAAGATAACCAGACAAGGAGGAGTAAACTATTTTGATGGGCCTTCCTGGATCTTTCAAAGGCACTTAAGAGGAAATTTTAATGTTTGTCTCCATACCTTTCTGTCAGAAAGAATATCACATATTCAAAACTGTACTTCTAAATAGGTCTGATTGCACCCCATAGAACAGCCACTTATGTTCTATGGGGTGCAATTGTCCTCTCTGTGTCCTTTTGGGACAGAATACCTGAAAAGTGAAATATACATAGCCATCCCATGGGAAAAAGAAAGAACTGAATAGTATATCGGAGTACAGTATTTTTTTTTCTTTTGCATCACTTAAGAAGAGGCTGCAACGAAGACCTATTCATATGCCTTTGACGAAGAAAATCTCCATTGGGATTAAGTGCTGTATATATAACTTAAGAGCAAAATTGCCCCCTCTCCTCCCATAAGAGGGACAGCATCTATGTTTCCGCTACTGCTCCTCCCTTTTCTGCAGTTTATTGACATCTCAAAAAGAAACTTTTCCTGAAATCATGTACAAACTGAAAAGCTCAGTTTAGAATATTGTTATTTTTGGTGAATCATGCAGTGTATAGGCCTATATTTATTCTTTGACTTGATTAAAATAATAATAAAAATGAAAAATATTATGTTATGTAATATAAATATACTACCATTCAAAAGTTTGGAGTCAGTAAGATTTTAAGAAATTAACATTTTTATTCAACAAAGTCACATTAAAATGATCACAAGTGACTTCTAAATTGTTGCAAAAATATTCTATTTCAAATGTATCAGTTTCCACCAAAATATCAAGCAGAACAACCGCTGTTAGCTGTGATAATAATAAGGAATATTTCTTGGGCACCAAATCAGCAAATTATAATGATTTCTGAGGATCATGTGACATTGAAGACTGCAGTAATGGCAGCTGAAAAATTCAGCTTTGCCATCACAAGAATAAAGTGAAGAGTTCATTTGCAAAAACCGATAATAGTTTTTTGGCAAAAGCAGATAACTCCACATTTCATGTTTTAGAGTAAAAAAAAACACTTGTTTAATCTTTGTAATCTCCTCAGATGACAATGTAGATGCCTGACAAAACATTGTTGTTGTTGTGATCATGAACTGTGATTACATGGAGGGGGAGTTGTGGCCTGATGGTTAGAGAGTCGGACCTGACCCAAAGGTTGCAGGTTCGAGTATTGTAAACGGAAGGGATGTAGGTGGGGGGAGGAATGTACAGCGCTTCTACCACCCAATAACTACGACTGAGGGTGCCCTTGAGGAAAGGCACGAACCCCCAACTGCTCCCGGGCGCACCCGCAGCTATAAATGGCGCCGACTGCTCCGTTGTGTTTGTTCACTGCTGTGTGTGTGCACTTAGAATGGGATAAATGCAGAGAATAATTCCTAGTATGGGTAACCATACTTGGCCACTTGTCACGTCACGTCACGTCACTTTTGTTACGAGCTGCTTTTGCAAGGTTCCGTGAAAACGTTTCAGTTTTTATTTTCCTTTTTCGCCCTGAAGAAGATATCACAGGTTCATCAAGTTCGTCGAAATTATCGATCCTCGATCACTTTTAGCCAGCTTTGACGAAACTCCTTCTTCTTCTTCTTGAATTTTATTGGCGGTTGACAAACAACAAAATGGTGTATTTCAGCCACCAACTGGTATGGAGTGTGGATCAAAAAAGTGACTTACTCCCCCCCCCTTTTTTTTTTTTATTATCTCCCACAATTGTATTTAAGGAACTGAAAAATAAAACTATAGCATTCATTCCTTGAGTTATTTTGTAAAATATATCTCGGTGGACGAAACTCCTCTCAACTATAGCACGTCTTTTCAAAGTGAAAGTAGCCTTGTCACCTGACCTGAATACAGCGTGCTGATTCGCTAAAATGGACTTATCGGCTTCTGTTCAAAAACAATAAGGGCGCGTGTCGGCTTCTGCAGTAAAACGTGAACTCGCGATGCCTTGAAAGTGGACAAAACGTGGGCAAATTAACTATTCAAGTATATTTTAATATATATACTAAAATAGACAGCAGTTTTTGTTAATTGTAATAATATTTCACAATATTACTGTAATATTACTGATAAATGCAGCCTTGATGAGACTTCAAACATTCACACTTTTGAACTGCAGTTTTTATACAGAAAGGTGAAATTTATTACATTTAAAAAAAAATAAAAATCAATACACTCATTTCACACCAAGGTAAAGCACAAATGTGTTCACAACAAAGCATCAGTATGGTGGCAGACATGGTGCCGATACCACAAACGCTCTCTCAAACATTCCAAATCAACTGCATCCACAAGTTTTTACATTTCAAAATTCCCAACAACTCCTATTAGGCATCCTTTTATTCAAGCTTTACAGTTTGAACGTAATAACACTGGTATCAGCTCACACCAAATAAACGCAGATGAAAGCCTGAACTGAGATTCAGAACTTTCATGTCTCCGCAGAGGCTCAGAGGCTCTAACTGTGGGCATTCTCGGATGGGGTTTACTGTGGTTTGTTTATAGGGGCTGAAGGGTAACCATGGCAGGCAATGACTGGAAGCCCTCACTCGGGACAGGAGAAGAGTCAGATCCACTCAGACCCAGGCTGATTCGATTAAACAACCGCTGAGGTCCACCACTCAGGTTTGCTTTCTGCATTACAGGGCCACGGAGACCAAGGCCCCAGCAGGGGCCGTCTGTCCATTCAAAAGAGAGAGAGGAGAAAAAACATCATTTATTTAGAGTGTTTACTGTTTCTACCGGGCCTTAGAGAGGAAATTAATTTTTTACAATTTTCCCCTAAGTATAAAAGAGCAGGCGAACTCTAGGGTATTCAGCTTCAAAAATGATGAACAGTACGAGTCTCTTTGATTTTCATCACCTTTATCGATGACAGATATGATTTTCCTCTCCTCTCCCAGTGTTATGAATATTTCACCATAAAGGGCCTGTCCATTTACTGTAGTGTGGCAGGAGCCAAATGAAGGGTCAGTCAAATCTGTTTAATAAGATCACACACATTAAAGACTGTCTGATAAAAAGAAATGCATGTGCAAATACATATATATTGTCAAATCATGAAAAAGGTAACAAAACCTTATTATTATTTTTTGCATACATGGTGAAAAAAAGACTTTCAAAAGCTATATGATTTATGATAACAGCATTAGTCAAACTTCTACATAATAACTCGTGGGACCGTGATAATATGTCGTGGCCACGAGATTTTAATTTGAGGGAACATCATATTAACTCGTGGGAACGTGATATTATGTCGTGGCCACAAGATCATTTTGTCGAGGTAATGACATCCTTATGTCGTGGCCTCGAGATGCTATGTTGAGGGAACGACATATTTTTCTTGTGGCCACGAGTTTAATGCATAAACAAACCTGCGTGACCATAGCAACCCGGGATTATTAAAAATGGATCAAACATTTTAACATTAAATATTATTAATATTGTCTATTATTATTATTAAATTAACTTAACTGATTATGACTAGATTTGATATTTATTTTATATATGCTTATTTCCCTTTCACTTTGTGTATCGTTACTAGTAAGTTTTGTAGAGTTGCTAGCATTTGCTAGCCTACATAAGGATGTCGTTACCTCGACCAAATGATCTCGTGGCCACGATATAATAGAAGATGTAATGAATGAATGAATGATGCATTTATATAGCGCTTTATTGTGTATTGTTGTACACCCAAAGCGCTTTACAATCATATAGGGGGGTCTCTCCTCAACCACCGATATCACGTTCCCACAAGTTAATATGACGTTCCCTCAAATTAGTATCTCGTGGCCACGACATATTATCACGATCCAACGAGTTATTATGTCGTGGCCACGACAAAACTAAGTGAACCGACCATGTCAACTTGTGGGCACCGTAAACTTCAGTTATGTTAGATGTGATATAAAATTTTACACCATGTTTTAATCATAGAAAATGTATTTAAAATTTTGTCAATATTTCAACATGTCATTATCATAATTTTAGTTCATTTTACTTTGCCTGAAGTGGCATGTAGTTTTATCAAACAAAATTAGCATTTCATTTGATGCTAATGTGCAAATTAGTAAAAAGCCGTCAGGTCAATATTTAATTGCTCTGATTGGCCAGCTATCCAGTGCGTTGTGATTGGCTGAATACCTCAAGCGTGTGACGGAAATGTTACGCCCCTTACCATATTGTGATGATACCCTGTCAGGCCGGAGCGACGAGACAAAAAACATTAAAACCCATTATAAAAGAGGCATTTGTTGCATCCAGTGAGGACATAAATATGGATTATAATGACTTATGTATTTTTACGCGTTGCGTTGCATCGCGCCGCGTAAACATAAAACCATGTCTGCATTTGTGATCGGAGAAATGACAAACAACAAGTGCTACTCTACACTGCTCAAAACTAACGTTTGAATCATAAGTGGCAAATCCTTTAAATATAAAAAAAACATACTTACAGTCTGTGAGTCAGAACAGCGGCATTGTATTCTACTCTACCAGGATCAGGAAAAAGTCCTCCATAAAATGCGCTGCACACATCTGAATATTTGGGTTAAACTGTTCTGGAACAATGTTGTAAATACAAATTACCCATGATTTCTAGTCATGTCCTCTTTTGGAGGCCAAAACAAAGTAGTTTCGTTTCACAACGAAAAACACAGCGGCGAGGAGTAAGCGGAGGCGGAGGGCATAGCGTGAGCGGAGGCGCGGCGGGGCTTGAGAAACGGCATGGCTGGCGGATTCGAAGGTACTAAGGAGCGTTCGGTGGGCTGCACCACCCCACATGAAGACCCCGGGCTGGACTCGCTTCGTCCCCATGGTGAAAGCCGATCCGGCGTCAACAGCGCGGAAGTGATGATTTCCTCAGCAAACCAAGCACGGTTCAGCTCTTAGACATGACGAAGCAGATATGTCCATTTTTGGAAGGCTAAACTAAGTAGTTTCGCTTTCACAACGTAACACAGCGCCTTCACGACATGGCGGGCGGCGGCAACAACAATACTACAGCGAGAATAAAAGTACGCCTTCTTTCTTTGCTTGAACATTTGTGCGTCGTTATGCAAATCTTCCCACATAGCTACGTAGATATGTGGTGGCGTGTAAGAACGAGCCGTTTTAGGTAGGCGTGGTTGACTCTAAAATTTTATAAAGAATATCTCTTTGGATTAGAGACTTTAGTCGTTGAATTTACAAGATCTCTTTATGCCCAAGAGCTTGTACAACACTCCAAAGAGAAAGGAAACATTTAATAGCATCATATGACCCCTTTAACATAGTAAAAACATTAAAAGAATTATCAACAAAAAGTTCAACTACATATTAAACTGTTATAATATAATTATTATTAACAGTATTTAGTATGATGACGTATTATTTATTATAACAGTTGAAAACAGTTAAAAATTTTTGTGTAAACTTTGATACATAATTTCTTTCAGTATTCTTTATAGTTCAAAGGAAAAGCAATTTGACACCCGGTAGAGATTTAATAAGTGTAGTTACTGTCTTTTTGATCAATTTAATGTGCATTAATTTAAAAAATAAATAAAAATCCTACTGACCTGAAACGTACTATACACACACACACACACACACACACACACACACACACACACACAAATACGCACACAAACACACACACACACACATTTTGGTATTCGGTTTAATGCTGTTCACAGATCTTCAACATGCTTTCCCCAACATGTTTTTTTTTCTTGTCTTCTTTTAAAATCACTGTGCATTTTTTGCATATTAGCCTAACTAAATATCAGCTCTTAAAAGATAAAAATTGACCTAGCACATATACACCAAACATTTCCTCTCTAATTCACAGTTTTGTATCATAAACAATCATTTTTGACCCACTCTATCCCACAATACATTTAAAAAGAATAGTGATCAGCTCAATACTTCAACATGAACCAAAGTTATAGTTTAAAATGGGCAAGAAGAGTCCAATCAAGGGTGTTTAAGCTCAGCCTAATTTACCGCTGAGGCCCCAAAGCATCGTTTGATTTAAAATCGAACTCTTTGAGAGTCGCAAGAGGCCATGAGAGCACCGGCGCTTCTAAATGACAAGCTGACTATTACACCATAAAGCACCGCCAATTTAAATTGCAAAACAGGTTGCCAGGTCTCTTCAAAAGCAATATCTGTGAGTATTTCGCAAATGTACGAAATAAATATAAAAGGGAGGGATATGTAAATGAGGGTGACGGAGGACTACTTTGAGGCGAGTAGGTAATGCTGCAGCTATTCATCACGGTGGAGAAAGAAAGCACCCGCATCCATCCTTAGCATATTCTAACGAAGGCCATCATGCAAATGAGCGTGACCTTTTCTGGGCTTTTTTTATTCAAGTTCACATTCAATGGAGAAATGTGTACATACGCTAGGCAAGCATGCGGACGCAGACGCACGCACACCCGGAATTATATCGAGGCATAACAAATACTCTCCCCCTCTTCAGCCGAAACACCATAGTGACTAATTACAGCAATCAATGAGAGTACAAACAGAGCGAGCTACAGCTGTGAGAGAGGCAGGCCTGTCTGTTAGGACCGGACCGAGTGATTTCAGTTCGCCAGGATTTCAGGAACTGCCAGGAAGTATGTCAACGAGTCAGATATGACAGACTGTCTTTCTCCGGCCTTCTTCTCTCGGAAGCCGGAAAGGCCGTCAAACAAATAAATAAATAAACACACAGACCCAATTGCCAGTAGACTGTAATTGACAGCGAAAGTTACATACCCTTACAATGACTTTGAACTTTTCTGCTTGTCCAGTTCGGCATAACATGAAATATGAATGAAAGCTGCCCGTCCCTAGATGAGCGGAGGTGGTGGAGGGGTGTTACGGCGGGGGGGGGGGGGTGGTTTGGTATTCCCTCCGGCATCAGTACAGCCGGCGCACCCAACGCCCGGCTCCTCTCTGCAGGCCATTTGCTCGGCAACATATCAGCCTTATGTAATTAAGGCCCAAAAAAAAACAACCCCTTTCCATGTGGGAGGGGGAGGGGGGGCTGGAGGGTAGAGAACGCCACCAATTATCAACACGAAAGTGGACTTTCGCGCCGCTGGTCGTCTGGGCAAGGGAGAGCAGATGAGGTGGAAGCTCTGCCACGCTCTGTACAAGCTTAACTCGCGTTCGTGAACTGTTCGACAAGCCGCTTCGGCGGTTGTAAATTAGTTGTGTGATGTGATCCTGAGAAATAGAACTCACGTTAGCATGAAAAACTAGTTGTAAATACAATTAAATGGCAATGCAGAGGAGACAATGCGTTTGACTTTTGAATAATTGCATAGAAAAAGGGAATAAAATGCATATATAAGATCTGAACTCTTTCTTTAATGCAGCAATAAGATTAAATGTTGAGCAAATATAAATTTTTGCTAAAGTGTTTCACAGATTTTCCTTCTGAGAAAAAAAAACTGATAATCTCACATGTTTCTCTTCTAGAATTTCTTAATAATGTTGCAAACTCTGAAAAAATTTATCAAAATACCAAGTCTCAGATAACAATATAAATCAGTGGCCCTCAACCAGGAGGCCGGGACCCATTAGAGGGCCTCAGCAAACTTCAAGGGGGCCACAGGATGACTTAAAATGATAAATTAATAAATTATTATTGATTTGTCACCAACCAAACCCACCATATGTATGCTATTACACAAATAACATCAAGAATGTTAGACCTAGCCATCTAATGTCTTTCCCCCTTCAAAAACAAATATGGTTGAAGAAACACTTGCGACAAACAGTTCTTTAAACTGTTATTGAACATGTTACAATTGAATATACCTCCTACTGTTCATTCCGACGATGTGAAAAACAACAGGAAGCTTTACCATAATCGGATACACTCAGCAGTAGAAAAAAAGTCAGAAATATCTTGTTGAGAACCACTGAAATAAATTCACGCCTTAGCCGGAAGAATTATTGTAACACCAGTTTTTTAGGGCGATGATGAAATAGGCCGACCACCCCACACACAAGAGTTTCCCGGTGGACGGAAAAAAAAAAAAAAAAGAAGGGCTGGATCTTCTTGATGGCCAGCCTTGGAATTCTCTATTTGATAACTTCTTGTAAACATCTGGAAAATCCTTGTATTATCTCACTATCCTCTTTGTATATGTGTATACAAATATATTGTATATGTGCAAAAGTATATTCACTGCTAAGCTTTACTACACCTCTTCTCTTGAGTATTTATTATTTGACCTGGAAGTCTAGGATAGTACTGAACAAACTGCGAGGTCTGCACATTGGCCACTCTATACGCCAGTCCTCTTAAGCTGCTCAATTCCCACATCTCCTGATACTCACATTAAACATGCATGCCCACTTAACATGCTGCATTACAGTGCTTAGGTTTGGTTTAATTCTAAAATATTATTCATGTTTTATGTCAACGTTCTGTAGATGCTGAAATCCTGCAATCATTTACAGTAGCTTGCATACAAAGTATTTTGTTTTTAAAACCCAGCCACAAAAATTGAGCCTGGACCCGCAATCTTCAGTCATGGGAGCAGAGTAAAGTGTATCTGAGAATGATGGGGAAAAGGGCAACCAAGGATCATGATGCCCTGTGTGTATGTGTGCCAACCACTCTGACACACTTCGCGTCATGGAGAGCGACATCTCCAGCCTGCCAGGACCAGTCAGCACCAGCACTGTCACAAACACACACACTCACACATGCTCTCTGGGTTTCTCACTCGCTCACTCACACACACGTCCCCTACAGGTGCTTCCTGACAGAATCCGACACTGGGGCTGCCGAAGACCGCAGGAATCAGCAATACCTTAGATCAAAACCTGCACTGCGGAGACAGGTCGGTGTCACACACACTTTGACATACAAAGGGAAGGATGAGAAAGGAAAGACAATGAAAAGAAAGAAAGAAAGAAAGAAAGAAAGAAAGAAAGAAAGAAAGAAAGAAAGTAAAGGGGAAAGGAAGGAGCACAGACAGTAGAACGGAAGGAATATCAGATAGGAAGGAAGAAAATCAGGAAAGGAAGGAACAAGGACAGACAGGAAGAAAGAACCAGAAACAAGAAAGGAAGGAACATAAGCAATCAGAAAGGAAGGAAGAAAGAAAGACAGGAAAGGAAGGAACACAGACAGACAGGAAGAAAAGAAATATAGGAAGGAAGAGAGACAGACAGGAAAGGAAAGGAAAGGAAAGGAAAGGAAAATTTTGACAGATAGCAGGACTGACAAACAGGAAAGGAAGGAATATCAGAGAAAGGAAAACAGAGCTAGAAAAGGCAGGTAAGAACACAGACAGACGAGATGAAAAGAAGGAAGAAAGGAACACAGACAGAAAGAAAGGAAATAAGAAAGAACAAAAAAGCAGAGCGTAAGAAATGACAGAACACAGAAGGGAAACAAACGGACAGTATGGAAATTATGGAACACAGACAGGTAGAAGGAAACGAATGATCAGATAGAAAGGAAAGATGGAACACAGACAGACAAACAAGAATGAAAGACAGACAGGAAGGAAGGGAATCAGACGGAAAGGAAGGAAGATAAAAAGGTATGAACACAGACAAGAAAGAAAGAAAAGCAACACAGACAGGAAGACTGGAAAGAAGAAAGAACAAGAATGGAACAGAGAAAGGAAGGATGGAACAGGCAGAAAGGTAGGAACACAGATATGAAGGAAAACAGACAGGAAGGGAAGTGAGAAAGGAAGGAACACAGAAATGCAGAAGGAAACAAAGGATCCGATAGAAAGGAAATATGGAACACAGACAGACAAGAATAAAAGAACACAGACAGGCAGGAAGGGAGTCAGACATAAAGGAAGGAAAATAAGGAAAGAAGATAGACAGGTAAAAAGGAAGGCAGAAATACAGACAGGAAGGAAGATAAACAGACAGATGGGAAAGGAAGGATGGAACAAAGACAGACAGACAAAAAGGAAGGATCACAGACAGGAAGAAAGAAACACAGTCAGGAAAGGAAGGAATGCAGAGACAGAAATGAAGGAAGGAACACAAAAAAAACAGGAAGGAAGGATGTCAAACAAAGGAAGAGTCAGACAGGAAAGAAGAAAGGAAACAATACATTTCCATTTAAAATGGTTTGAAAGCCTGTTTTTCTTTCCTGTAATTATGCATTTCCTATAAAACTGGCAGTTGGAGCAGGACACATTTTTAATATTTGAAAGACTGCAAATTCTACTAAACATTATTTTTGTCAACTTTTAGGAGCACACTAGCATACTGATGGCCTAAAAGCCCGGTTTTGATTTGGTCTCTAATAGCACTCAAGACAAGAAAACAGGAAGTGGCAAGAACACTTTCCAGCCATTGAGGGCTTGCAAGGACCGAGGCTGGCATGCATAAGGACATGAGAGGACGAGTGCTGTTGATTGAAGACATCAATGATACCCTGCAAACGATCTCACTACATAAAACTTTTACAAGTAAAGGGGCATTTGGGACCCATCACACACACACATATGGAAAGTGAGATGGTAAGTACGGAGCGGTAGAAAGCAAACTAAAGCGAGAGAACATGAGAGGAAGAGATGGAGAGACTGATAGGCGCTGATCTTCATGATAAGCACTCCTGACAACTTGTGAGCGGTTTGCTGGTCGGACACTAATTGCCAGTGAAAGGTGACCGGGAGAGAGGCAAAGCAGCTCAGCTCAGATAGGCCTCTTGCCTCGGTCCGACATGATACCCTACGACAGCGCACATCCTCGTATCAAAAACCCAACACACACACTTGACACCAACCCATCACTCTCCGCAAAAACGGCGCACTGATACTCCCCTGGCACCCAGGGAAAAAAGGGAGGGAGGGCGAGAAGCGAGGAATCGTGAATGAGAGAGATGAATCGTATTGACAGGTAGCCCACGGTGGTGAGGTTGAAGTTGAAACTGCCTGCATGGGTAGAAAAAGCAAGGTGAGACCCATGAACCCAGTGCCATTTAACTGGCCAAGACTGAACCTTTTCCACTCATCTTCAAAATGATGTACAGAAGCCAGAGGCACATGCTGCATTCACGAGTGAAAGAATTATGGGTAATACTGTGAAGAAGACTCAATGGTAATTAGTGGTGCTTGCTAAGGCACTTTTATACTGTCCTATATTACAAAAGCTATAAAAAAATACAAAAATAAAAACTGAGAATAAAGTCATGATGTTTTGAAAATCACTGTCTAAGAATAAGTTTCAAGAATAAAGCATTATAAGATGAAAGTAAAAATTGTAAGAATAGTTGAAATATTATGAGATTAATGTAGTAATATTTTGAAAATAAAATCTAAATAATGAGATTTATACAGTCATATTTTGAGAATAAAGGGAAAAATGCAAATAAAGTTAGTACTATTCTGGCAATATTCAAAATTAGCAAAATAATAAAACAGTAATATTTTGATAATAAAGTCAAAGCATTTTTAAATTTCAGTAGTAATAATTTTACAGTATTCGGTAGGAAAGATTTTTTTTATGTTTTGGAAAGAAGTCTCTTATTCTGACCAAAGCTACATTTACTTGATCAAAAATACTTTAATATTGTGAAAAAAATATTATTACAATTTTTAATACTTTTAATTTTTAAAACTATTTAGTACATTTACCATGTAATTTATTCCTGTGATGCAAAGCTGAATTTTCATGATCCTTCAGAAATTATTCTAAATGCTGATTTGGTGCTCAAGAAACATTTTTTATTATTATCAATGTTTAAAACAGCTGTGCTGTTTAATATTTTTTTGTGGAAACTATAATACATTTTCTTTTTTCTTACATGTGAAGTGTAAAAAGTAAACAGTGTAAACGTTTTTACTGTCATTCAGATAATTTAATTTGTACTTGTGGAAAAAAATTATTTGTTCTTCTAAAAAACAAAAAAAAAAATCTTGTAAAAACTTTATATTCTCAAAATTTTACAACTGCATTCTGTAAATCATTTTTCTGCATTCGTAAACTTCTGTAAAGATATATAGATATATAATTGGTACATGCCGCTCAAACGTTGCTGCACTATAGTTACTTGATGGCTGCAAATTTCTTAAACAATACAAAAACTTAAGCAAACAATACACAATCACCTAGCAATTCCCAAGCAACCAATCAGAACACCTTAGCAACTGCATGGAAACACACTGGCAACCACCCTCAAATTTGTTTCTTCAGAACACGTGCATATCTGCATGTGTGACTTCCTTTTTTTACACTTACAGTGGGTGTATTAGTTTCATGAAATTCAGTAGGAATATTTGAGTTTTGGCAGGTCTCTCAGGCCAGAGATCTGACAGCGATTAGTGTCTGGACTAGAATGAGACATTTCATCTGGCTGCATTCTCTGAATCCTCTCCCTGGGCTCGTGAAACAATGCTGTTGAACTGTACCACACATACAGAGCGACAGTGTGAGAGAACTGACTGTAAAAATATTCCTGGCACCATACATCACCAGCGTAAATTCCATAAGGACAATTTGCAGCTTATGTGGAAAAATAGGTTAGTTATGGAGGTAAGAGAGGTGAAGACAGCAGTGGAGAGAGAGAGAAAGAAGGATGAAAGAGGTGAATTTATTACGGCCGAACAGTTTGGCCATAACTCCTGCGGAAAGGCGGATGTCGGGATGGCGACAGGACTGCTAGTGGACAGTGGCCACAGGAGGATAGCGACGCGTGAAAACCAAAGTAATGGTTAGCCCGTGCTAGCGTGTGTCATAGGTAATCAATGTGGTAGGGAAGTACAGGGTTACAGGGAAAATAAAATGGCCTGGTAGAGTTGCATCAGAGCTGACAGCTTTCCAATAAGAAGATACTTGCTCCTCCCATCCATCCCATAATCACAGTCCAATCCCATCCAGAGCTCCTGGGGAAAAGAAAGTGTTAGGCTTTACTTTCTGACCTTTTGACCTTTACTCATCAACTTTTCTTCTATTCTTTGCTCTCCCCTGACTCGTTTTCCTCACATTCCTTCATTTTCTAGTCTAAATGGACCCTTTTCACATTTGATGGGTTTTCAGAAGCAGAAGTCGTCATAGTTGGGTAACTGTTCCTAATTGCTCTAATAGTAAATGAAAAAACCCACAAAAGCGTTTCTATGACTTTACAAATGAGAAAAAAATATCGAGAGATTCATGTTTAATTCAATTTGATTAATTCATGTTAATTTTAATTGCTGTTTCTATGTAATTATTTGCAAAATTTACTAGCAAATTTTTAGCTAAATGTAAATGTAAAAAAATATTTTTCAAAGTTGTAAATAAAACCAAGATTATTGGAGTACATTTTAGAAGAAAATAATATTTCAGTCTTTCCACTTCAAAATTTCACATTTAATTAAACGTTACATGCAGTTTCTTAATTATTTGTGATATTTACCGAACATTTCTGAGTGAAAATTGTTTCAGCTAACTTTTTTCAATGTAAATATTCACTGTAAAAAATATTTTTCAAAGATTATTGAGGTACATATAATAAACAAAGTTTACAAAAATAAACTACTGTTTCAATATTTCTACTTTAAAATTTTGTATAAACAAAATTGTTTGTGAAATTTGCTAGCAATTTCTGAGTGAAAATCACTTCTACATCAAATTTTTTAGTGTACGTATTTTTTATGAAAATATACAACACTTTGCTAGTTTTAAGATGTTAATAACTGTAGAAATGCAACATTACAGTCTATGAACATGTAATCCTAATGCTTCCTGACAAGACGGTATACTCCCCTATACTGCTAATGCACCGCAGCCCATCCGGGCCATCATTTGTGGCCTAATCCACCTGGCGCATATGCAACAGAGAATCTTCCAGAAGTCTCTCTCGTCCCTCTCTCTGTATTGATCTGGCTGGTATGTGGAAGCTGGATCTCTTTACAGTGTGGTGCCAGACTGTTGGAGCCAGTGCTCTGGATGTCTGCTCTCACTAGGACTGATGACGACACCCTGAGGATCCTCTCCACATGGACCTGAAATAATAAAACCCTGCTCGCGCCCTCCATCACCCGCTCAGCTGTCGATACATGTGCTGCACACGCTGAAATATGCGAGCACATCATGAGGAGACTGTGATGGTATTTATGTTGTGTGGCTGGAATACAAAAAGCCTGTTTGTGAATGTCAGTTGCAAAATTGCTTTTTTGATGCTTCAATTTATAAATGAAAACATGTAAGAAGGCCTGAGATCAGTCAGAGGTTGCTATAACCGATCATGTTATTCATTCTAGAGGGCTAAAATAAATCTGACTGAACAGATGAGACAGCTAATGAGTGCAAAAGGGTTTGCGGTTTTAAAATTTAGGAGTGCCATAATAATAATATGAAGAGTGCTGGGAAGCAACAAAAATACAGTAGTGGCAACGCTACAAACTAAACTACATTTTATAATAGCTCAGAAGTAGCTCTTTCTCTCTTTGAAATAGATGTGAGAATTATGATTTATTTTAGCAAGTCATTTTGTTCAGATGAATCATTTCAGTGAACTGGAAAAAAATAGATTCATTTACATAATCATTCATCATTACTCAGTTGTGTATAAAAGTGATTGTTTTTTCTTCTTTTAACGTAAATATTTACATTAAAGGAGGAAAAAAAATCACAGATTTAAATGATTTAATAATTTAAATAATTGCACAGTGTGTGTGTTATATATTCTATATATATTATATATGTATATATATATCTATATATATATATATATAGATATATATTATAGCAATATAATTTATTTTCAATGTCGTTTTTTCAATCGTAAACATATGTATAATATACGCAATATAGTAAATATTCTATATTATTAGCCTATATATTATATACACACACCTACAAATGAAGAGTTTGATTCCAAAACGCGATAAACGCCATTTAAAAAAAAAAAAAAAGAGTTTCCGCCAAAATCAGTATTGTACCTGGTCGGTATTGAAAAGTCATTTTTTAATTTGTAGGCAAAATGCGATATTCGCCGAGTTATTCTGTCATGTTTTCTACCTTTCTTTCCAAACCACGACAGAAGCCAGTCTCCCTTCTCTGCAGAATGCGATACATCGGCTCAACCAATCACAGCACACCATTCCACGCATTGTAAAAAGTAATGACAAGCTATGCAATTCGCGTTCATAATCGCAGATAAATCCCTTGAGTATGAACGTGATATTGTGTAGCTTGTCAGTGATCTACGGCTCTGTGTATTAAATGCTCTCCATCTGAAAGCACATGATGGAGATGTACTAATCACAGAACCGGCTTTACTATCGATTGCGATTTATCATGCAGCCCTAAAAAAAAATTATAATTTTGATGGCATTGATGAACCTGTGGTGGTTTCTGCAGAGGGGAAGAAACGTAAGCTATTAATAAGACTAGTATTGACCAAGTTCAGAGGCTGTCATATGTGTATTGCAGTTTGGGGAAAAAAAATGATCAGTTTTATACTAAATCTTTTGAACAATCAAAATCTGTGAATTTTTAATGTGGATAACCTAAAGATCTATGTGAAAAGTTGCAAACAGAACAAATAGCTGGTTTTCATCCTTGCCACTTTCTGGTAAGAAACCACATTTTTAGCTCGAAGAATCAAAATGGTTTATAGCGTTTTGGAACCAAACTCTTCAAATCATATATTATTTGTTGCTTGCAGTGGTAATTTACAAACTACTTCACATGATTCTAACTTGGCAAGCTACATTTTCATCATTTTCTCAACACTGGAAATGACTCAAGGATTTTCTAATTTTATCATGTCTCATCTTCATCCGTCTGTAAAATGACATCTCAACATGCTCAGCCATGTTTTTATTTAGAGACAAACTGAACTGCTGTTTTCACATATTTTTCTGCTTGACCTTGAGAATAAAGCGCTACAGCTGATTAGAGGTGGACAAAAGCGCATCCTTTCTCATGAGCATATGTGTACAGTCGCCTCAGAAAACAAACAAAGAAACAAATGACAGATCTGCACTTGAAACACTGCCATTTCTCTCCTAAAAGTGAGAGATTAGTCCTCTTACGGTGATGCAGGGGATCTTAACGGATGCTAGACCATTGTCCATTAACTTCTAGGCAATTCTTTTCTAAGGTTAGCTAAATTGATTTTTTTAAGCAAATAAATAAAACAGCCCCAAAAACTATTTCCAGGTGTTGTATAAATGAATGCACGTTTCCTCACTGACTTATAAACAGAAAAGAAAGAATATTTGAATCTTCTGTTTAAAGAGAAAAACAGTTCAGAAGTGTCAAGTGTCAGAGTAATTAAAAAGAGAACTGTGGCCCTCTCCTCGGGTGAGAATCGCTGAAGACATTAAGTTAACAAAAGCACGGGGCAAATAAGAGCCAAGGGAGAAGTGACAGTTATCTGCTAAATTCATAAATGTGGCTTTTTGTATAACGGTAATCATCATCCCTCATGCTGTCATTTTCCATTTTAATTGCTCGCCTCGGTGCTTTGGCTCAGGGAAGCCATTGGAACCCCACAGAGTGCAGTACAGAGCTAGAGAGAAAAAGAACGAAAACATACAGGGCCCTGCAATCTGACTGCTCCAGTTTAGGTTACTGCCATGTGAGAGTCTGACAGGTTAATTTTTTGCAATTAGACTTCTGAGAGCAAGCGGAACAGGTGAGGTCTTCATCAACACTTTTTTTTTTTCGTGCATAAAAATGAACGCTGAATTACGCTAATGACAAATATTCTGAACATGAGCTATAAAGTTTGCCCAACAGGCGAGCGGCAATATACGACATATAAGCTTGCATCTTGGTCCACTTTTCTAAACTCATAGCTTTCCTGCCACAGAACATGGACTCCTGATTATAGAGAAAAATGGGAGGAAGGAAGAAGAGCGTAGCGAAATGTAAAAGCATAACAGGATAAAAATCAAGTCACGAGGCTAAGCTAACATTGTAAGCAGCCCTTCTCATAGTCGCCATGTCGTATATTTTATAAGACATCAAAAAGAAGCCAGCGAGACTTCTTTAGATTTCATCCTAATCTCATGCTGTTATCTCTTTCCTCTTCGTCCAAAACCAGCTCATATTTCACCCACGGTATCTTGTTATTTCTATAATCTTGTTCCTGCCCATGATAGATTTCTTTGAGCAAAGCATTTATCATGAGGTTTCAGAAATGAACTTAAGTTTTGCTGTGTCTTAAGTACGAGTTTGTGAGCTGAATTTAAGGGACGGTAATGTTATTGAGAAGTATTGGTGAGTTTTAGAGGTTTCGCAGCTGTTGTGATTGGAGGAGATGAGCCGTTTAAAAAAGAGGGAGAGAGCAGACCTTCAAACTATGATAAGAAAAA
This sequence comes from Sinocyclocheilus anophthalmus, assembly GCA_018155175.1. NCBI lineage: Eukaryota > Metazoa > Chordata > Actinopteri > Cypriniformes > Cyprinidae > Sinocyclocheilus > Sinocyclocheilus anophthalmus. The sequence goes on from JADLZN010005775.1 coordinate 298,738, forward strand.
ACAACATTTCAACCGCTTGATTTTTCATGCCTAGTCTTTCAACATTACACCATGTTTTTTATATTAAAATACCTCATCCATAGTTGATGCATTAAATGTCCATTGACTTTTTTTTAACCAACATCATGATGAATTAAATCAAGTGGTAAAAACAGCAAAAAGTGAAAAAATTCTACAAAGGCTTTGATAACTGAAAACTATATACAGTATTACAGTTTTAAAAGAATGAGCAAAATGCTGTCAATGCAAAGGAAAAATCTGAAAAGTATCAGCTTGGCTCATGAATATTTCATGTAACATTTGTTCATTCAGTTTGATTGATTCAGCCATATTACGATTATACAACTTTTTTTTTTAACAGCACTTATTAATCTAGGTTAATGTTAATTATATATACTATCGTAGCTTATTATTTCTTTAGTTCATTAATACAATTTTTGTTGATTGTGTACACTTGGAAATTTCTAGATGCTACCGTGTTAAAAGTCTGATGTCAGTGACGATTTTTCCTCCTGAAAGTAATAATACTTTTATTGTAGGAAGGACAAATGTGATCAATCAAGAAGTGAAGTAAAGAAATTTATAAGGTTAGAAAAGATGTCAATTTGTAAAAATGATGTTCCTTTGATCTTCTATCATTTAAAGTCTCCTGTAAAAAAGTGTATAGGTTCACAAAATATGAAATGCAAAAATTAATATTGCTTAATAATAAGAATGCATTGAGCACCAAAATCAGCATTATTAAAATTATTAGGATAAAAATTATCAGGATTGTGAGATTAAACATTCAGCTGTTGCAATAACGGACTAAAACTATATTTGAAAAATTGCAATATTCCAATATTACTGTATTCACTGGTTTTTAATTGAAAAAGCCAAAAAAAAGAAAAAAATCTTACTGACACCAAAATTTTGAATAGTAGGGTTAGAAATTGACATTAATTAAAGACTAATAAATGCTATAAAAGTATTGATCATTGTTATTTCATATTAGCTATACATTAATTAATGTAAACATACAGAAACCTATTGTAAAGAATTACCAACAAAGCCTAAAATATAATTAACATTGCCTGAAAAATGCAATAATCTATACAAATGAAAGTGTAGCATGTTACATCGACATGTAAACTTCTCAAAAGTATTTCAATACTAAGCCAATATCTAAAGATTTACAAGAGCAATCCCTATATTTAGACTTCAAGAGTCCAAGCTCAGAGAGAGAAGCCTGTTTTTCACTCTTCACTACTCTGTTCAATCACTTAAAATGTCTACATCAACATCTGGGGCCAGTGTCTTTCTTTCTCTCTCTCTCTGCTGGAGTGTTTTTATCAGAGGGTCTGTTTTAAATGTTGCTGACAGCTTCTGCCTCCCTCTCAGTGTAATTATAGGCAGAGGAAGGCTGGGCTGAGGCAGGGCTGGATGTAGCCAGGCCTGTGTAATGGGGATAATTAACTTACCCTCATCACCCCACTTCAAAGGCCTGCTACAGAAAAAGAGAGAGAGAGAGACAGAGACGGAGACACTTAGGGGTGGATTGTATCAGCTACTGCGAGCAGGGCTGGGGGTCTCCTGACTCCCTGAAGCCCCCTGGTGTCTAAGACCTTAAAAAGGGAAAAACAGATATATTAGACAAATGAAGGTGCCGCCCATACACATACACGAAGTTGACACGGCACTCAGCACATCCAAAGACACACAAGCGCATGAAGGAACGAGTCCCTCCCCTTTTCTTCCTCCTAAGAAGCAGGTAATTGCTGCTGTTAACACCGTCTCTGAGTTTCTAGAGAGAAAAGACTTCTGACAGTGCCGACTTTAAATGCAAATACTTTCCTCGCACTTTCACCCTTTTTAGTATGTTTTTACATTACTCAATCTATTACAAGCACACATTAACATAAGGCTTTAGGTACCTCACGATTCAATCTGTCAAGTCAAGATTCGATCCCGAAATGATTCCTGATGCATCTCAGTTTTTCAGCACAAATCTCTGGACAGTTAAGGTTGCTTGTGCATAAAAGCAGGAATTAAAATGCATTTGGTGAACCACCAAATTAAACATAATAAGCAGGTATAATAATATAATCACTGCAGCTTTTGTTCTGTCTAAATGAAAAGCTGCATGCAAGCAAAATGCCTTTGCGAATGCACTGCTGTTTAAAAGTCAGTATTTTGTTTAAAGAAATTATATTATAATATTAGCAATTAAATTGATCAAAAGTGAGAGTAAATACTTTTTCATTGTAAAAGCCTATTTCAAATAAATGAAGTTCTGTTCATCAAAAAAAAAAACTCCAAAAAATATTGATGATAATAATAAATGTTCACCAAATCGGCATATTATAATGATTTCTGAAAGATAATGTGACACTGAAGGTTGAAGGTAATGACTGCTGAACATTCAGCTTTCATTTCAGGAATCCATTTTTTTTATTATTTATTTATATACTGTTTTACTGGTTTTATCACAAGAATACAGCCTTGCTGATGAATAAAAGAAACTTATTCAAAAACCATTAAAATAAGAATCTAAATATGGACCTCTAAACTTTGAACAGTAGTGTACAGTATTTCCTGCAATATACTTGCAACACTGCATGATATTATTGATTTATTTTGTTTCCTTCGTGTCCTTTTCAATACAATGTGTATTTCAGATTTATGAATAAAAAATATGAACAAATTTAATTTATAAATGTCGGGTTGATCAATCATAATTAATTTAATTATTACATACTTCTATTTACATAATATTAGAATCTTAATAATAGAGAATTGATTCTTCCACTCCTAGTCAAATGGCAACCTCTTCTTTTCTAATATTGACATGAAAAAAAAAAAATCACACCAAAAAAATGGGTTTGTTGGAGATTTTTTTTTCTTGCGTAAAGAAAAGCACCCATTTTCTGACACTTAACACCTCTCGCTGAACATGCATGTATGTGTGTGTGTAGTTACAAAACCCTGGGGGGAACGGAGGTGAAATGTAGACGCTTTGGGCATGAATGCAATTCTGTACTCTTTGCCACATCTACTGCGCAGTGTAAGGAGAGAAGCAAACATTCAGCGGAAAAAAGAAACAAGGGAAAAAGCCCACCACCAAGCTGGACTGAAAAATCAAAGGAGGCATCAGACACAAAACCGGAGCCTTGTGAAGGCCTTAATTGCCAGAGGAATAACACTGGCTGAAATGTTATTACAAGCCTGGTGTTGATTTAAGACCCCGGTTATTATGGGCCAGCCTGGGTGGAGGTCTGAGTCTCTGACCCCCCGGTGCTTTCATACAATGTCACCATGCATTTAAACTGAAAGAACCATGAGACCTTGGTCCTTTCTTATTCTTCTGCACTAAATGAGAGGGGACCATCAATTTGCCACCCCTGTCATGAGACTAACCGCCGTGCCACCATCGTCATGCCAACAGTTGCTGATTATGACATCACACAAATAGCAGTGACACCGATGGGACCAGTGTCCCAATACGTAAAAGAGAGGCTGCTTTGTCCAAATACATCCTTTTTCACAAGTTTGTCATGTCAATGGCCATTTAACTTTCTTAAAGGTGCAGTGCATTTGCACTGAATGCTACTTATTTTATCTTGTTAACCTGCTAAAATCGGTCAATTTCCCTCACAGAATAAACAAAGATTGGCTGAATGCACAGTTCAACAACAACGATAACAAAAAAAAATGCATGCATAATAATTATAAAATAATTAGCAAAATGTCTCAAATAGTTGTAGCCAGGGGCAAAAGAACAGTCTGAAAAGCACCATATCTGTCTGGCTCATGAATATTAATTGCCTCATGTAATATTTGTTGAGTAGTAAATGTGCAATAGCAATTTTTGGAGTATGGCTATTTTGTTGAGAGTTCTTCATAGCATTGAGGTTTGTTTGGACATAAAATAATTCTTAAAGGTGCAGTGCGTACATTTTCAATAGTATGCTGCAGGCTAAAACCTGAAAAAGAATTCGTATTTTAGCATTTCCGGTTTCAAAGTCTGAGTTAGTGGGTTTTTGGTTAAATGCTTGAAATAAGTTCTGTGGTTAACACAAGCTCAATATATTTTTCATGTTTTATTCTATTTAAATAAAATACATCAGTGATACACCTTGGTTCCCTTTCATGGGAACTTGGAACTGCGTCCTCTAGGGGTCGCTATGGGGGAACGCCTCGTCGTGACCCGTGTCTGAAGCCTACATTGAAACAACACCAACTTGTTTGGCCGGCGACAGCCATGACGTCACTACCGTCGCAACTAGTACAAAATAGGCGCCGGTAACGCACATCATCACTTCTTCGTCGTCACTGACAGTTCGGTGAAGGTGCATTCCCTAAGCAAGTAAGAGATATCTATTTATTATGGCGAGCACTAGGAGAGCATTTAGAAGGTGTGTGCATCCGTGTCATCGTTATTTGACACCAGATGACACACACGATTTTTGTGTTGTTTGTTTGGGCGAGGAGCACGCTCGCGATGTCTTCGAGGAGGCAATCTGCGTGCATTGTGTGAGCTTTTCGCTGAAAAAGCTCCGTTCTCGTTTGTCTCTCTTCTTGAGTGGAGAGGGACAACCATCGGTTTCCCGCGGCTCGGGACCCGCCGCTGCTGAGGCACGGAGGAGAATGAGCTCGTGGGGATCTCAGGTGGACCTAGCCGATGAGGCTGAAGGGGGGGTTCCCCTCTTTCCGCGCATCGGTGTCGGGCGAGAGACAACTACTGGACGATGATATCCTCTCTCTGATATCATCTGATCCAGGGGCCAGTGCTCAGTTGGACAAGAGCAGGAAATGGATGTGGAGAGTGAAGAAGCTGAGGCTGAGCTTTCCCAATCCACCTGCCCTGCGTATGATGAGCTGTTAGAGGTGATGGATCGGGCCACAGCAAGGCTCGAATTACCGTGGAAACGAGCCAAGGAGGTGACGTTGCGAGGTTGCCTCGACGAACGTTATCTCTCTGGCCATACACCTCCAGCTCAAGTGAGCCTTCCTTTCCTTCCTGATCTCCATACTGAGATCGAGAAGGAATGGAAGAAGCCGTTTTCCTAATGTGGATACGGTGAGTAGGTTCAGCATACGAGAAAACAAAAAAAAAAAAAAAAAAGTAAGCAGCAGCAGGTCAGGATGTGGCATCGTGGACACGATGGCGGGCTTTCAAGGCAGATCAGGCTGACCTGCTGAAGGACCTGGATGGGGGGCAGGGCCTTTCCTCTGCCGGAACGGCTGGGCTGCGGCGCACCACAGACTTGGCCCTTCGGGCTACTAAGCAGGCAGCCTCGGCCATGGTCAGAGCGATGGCTGCTATGGTGGTGATGGAGCGGCAGTTGTGGGTGAATTTGGCGGACATCGGGAAGAAAGAAAGGGGCTTTCTTCTCGATGCCCCGGTGTCGCCCTCGGAACTGTTTGGCACCTCCGTTGAGACGGTGGTCGACAAATTCAAGGAGGCGAAGTCGCGCCCATTTTTTCTCCCCCCCCCCCCACCCCCCCCCCCCCCCGCCCCCCCCCCCCCCCCCCCCCCGCAGCGTTCAAATCCTTCATACCACGAAGGACCAGGTCTGAGCCCGAACAAACCAGGGTCCTGGCCCGTCTCGGTTCGAGGAACAGAGACGGGCACAGAGGGCTAGTGTCACTACTCGCGCCCCGCCTCCACCTGTGGGTGGGGGTAGGAAGTATCGTGGGTCAAGGGGAGGCAGGCGAAACCCGAGGGGTGAGACCTGGGCAAGGCGCCAGCGCTTTCGTCCGGGTCAGAGTAATACTTAGGTATTCACTCTCTCCCGCAGGGGGGCAACATCTACCCTGTCCTCCCCTTTTCCAATCCCCCTTTTATGACCACCATCTCCAGCTGACCGAGGTTAGCTGTAAAACATTTTCAAACAGTCTCCTACTGGGCCAATGATGTTGTTGGTGGTTCTATGGCCAGATCATAGAAACCGCCTGACTGATGGTCCGGTCAAAAAAAAAAATCCCCGGACAGAGCCCCGGCAACAAGACTCGTGGTGGGTGAGTATGATCCATATGTCATAGGAGAGCATGTTTACTAATGAGAGACTGAAGTGGTCATGTGTAAAAAAAAAAAAATTTATAAAGTTACCTGCAGCGGATGATCCGGTCAGAAAGATCCTCGGAGCAGAGCTCCAGCACAGAGGTCATGGGGGTGAGTACGATCCAAATACCATGATATCTGTATATTGAGGACGGACTAAGATGGCTGTGTGTGTGTAACCTTCTAAAAAAAGTAGTTCCTTGCAGTGTTTCCCAGGACCTGTACGTTTCTGTCCCTTGCTAGACACCCTCGATGAGGTGCCGTTGCTGGGCTCAGAAGCCATGTGCTCTACTTGCAGTAGGCGTGTCACTCGTCGACATATATCCAGACGGTAAGAAAAGCCGGGCTTCGGCTTCATACCTCCTGGATCATGCGGCCGAACACGGGCTTTTGCGGGAGCCTTCGTGAACATCAGGCCCCCGGTGTACGCTGCAAGGCACCCGGACGGGGGATACGTGCTGGTCATCCCCGAGGGGCGCCCGTGGCCACTGGCGTAGTCCTTCTTGCTGAGGCAACGAATGGGAGGTACGGGGGCATCACCAGGATCGTCCTGTGTAAGCTGTCCTAGGCAGGGCTCCCATCACCACCGAGATGTGCGAGCCGGCCTCTTCCGGCTGGCCAATATGGTCGGGTTCCATGAACTTAAATTCCAGATAATATAAGTGTCCACGTGAAGCAGGCTTTGCGCATTTCTCCAAATGCCACGTGAGAGGGGGATGTGCACGTGAAGCTGTGCGCATTTCTTTAAAATCCACATAGCTGGTAGATGGGCACGTGTTGCTTTGCCCATTTTCTATAATTCCACTTAGGTGGTAAATGGGCACAGGATTTTTTGCCCATTTCTCTAAAATCCTGTGGAGGTAAGGGTTACGCGTGCTGTCTTCATTCCCTTTGTTTCAAAGTGGAGTAACACACCGGTACCCTGGGTGCCACTCAAATAATGTGTCTTGCCGACACACCCTGGAGACAGCACTCCCCTCACCTCTGAGGAGGGTGCTGGAGCTGCTGTTCCCGACCGGCCATTACGTCCGGGTGACAATAGAACCCTAAGAGTGCTCATTGCGCACCTTCTAAAAATCCACGTGAGTGGTAAGTGTGCACGTTATCCTTGCCACTTCTCTAAAATCCCACGAAAAGTGGTAGGTGCAGGGGACGTTAGACGCTTTGCCAACCGTCTAAATTTCCACCTAGGTGGTAGGTGTTACACGTTAGGCTTTGCCACTTCTCTAAAATCCCACGAAAGTGGTAGGTGCGCATGTTCTTCTTTGCCCACCTCTCTAAAATCCTGTCTGGTCAGGGTTACGCGTTTCTGACTTCGTTCCCTGTTTCGGAGAGGTTTAGGCCCCGATTTCCTGGGCTCCTCTCAATCAGTGTGTCTTGATCGACGCACTCAGGAGGCACTGCCCCCTTTGATATCAAGGGGTACTAAGAGGGTGTTGTCTGACGAGCAGGATCCTCTCCGAGGAGTTGAATCCCTCACTCCATGGGCTGTCCTCGTGGTAATGTTTAGCACTGCCCCCCTTTCAGGAAAGGGTCACCTGGAATAGGAACAGTATTCCTCCGCTGAGGAAAAAACGGAGGTGCCTCTTTCATGAGATGCTTGAGCTCGCTGTCTTCCAGAAAGACCTCAAACCAGCTGCATCAGTAGGACTGGGCCGTCCTCCGCCTCCCTGATGCGCAGGCGAGGTGGCTAGCCTGCAGTATGCTACCCCACTGATTATTAATCATGCTGCTGGTTGGGCCCCCCTATCGGTGAGGAGGGGGTTGGGCGTCCCCCAGGCTAGAATGGAGCTAGACGGCCAGCAGGGGAAAATACTTGGCCGTAGTTAGAAAGGGTAGAGCCCCCTGGGCGGCTGCAGGGACCAGGCTGGGTTCCACGACGAGATTGTTCCAGCGGGTTAAGCTGCGTGGAACGTGCCCCCCCTCCCCTTGCTGCCAGGTAGAGTCCATTCTCGGGAGAACGGGGCGTTGTTGCTCCCCAGCTGATAACTGCTGAGCCGTTCCACCAATGGAACGTGGTGCTGTAGGTCGAGCTCCCGGTGAATGGATGTCTGACTCCCCCAGCTACAGGTTCGCTGGCTAGCAACGCCCGCGTGATAGTCCGTAGGTGAGAATGAGTGGACTACTCAGGATCCCTTAAGGCTGCCCTCCAGAAGTGCCAACGAGAAAACCCCCGTAGAACGGTTGGTATCCATCTACATATGGACATTACTAAAGCCAACAGGTGGTAAGTGGGCACGGTATCTGTGCCCAATTTCTAAAATTCACGAAAGTGGTAATGTGCGAAGGTTCTACTTTGCCCACTTTCTCTAAAACCTATATGGTAGAGTTACGGCACCGCTTGTTATCTTTTATAGAGGAGGTCTACAACCCGGTTCCAGCCTGGGGACCCACTCCTCTTGTATCCAGAATACCTGCTCTGACAGGGTGTTTTCCACTAGAGGCCTGTTGAGACAGATCCTTCTGCAAAGTGAGGTAGCCCCGAGTGACAGGCCAAGACTAGTAATTGAACCAATAAGTAGGCTCTTGGTCGTATTCCCATAAAGGAATCCTTCATGATTCTAGGCCCTGGCGCCACCCCCGAGGAGGCTTTTTATGGCACAGCTGGTGAGGGGGCCCCTGCCGTCCCGCAGTTCTGGGCACAGAGCCAGCCGCCCTCATTACACCAGAGATCAATCTCGAGAGACTGACTCCCGTGTTAGACTATTGGTAGCC
>JADLZN010005775.1:307586-470487 GCA_018155175.1 Sinocyclocheilus anophthalmus
TTTCTGGCCGTCGGGAGTAATGTCACTGACAGCAGTCTAAGTCCAGGACAGGGGCAACTCCCATAGTGATATGGTGTAGTTGGTACTTTGTGGCTCGCCATGGTTCTGGCTTGCACTTCCCTCAGCATGGCGGCGTGGGTATACCTTTCCCCATAGCGATCCCTAGAGGATGCAGTTCGAAGTTCCTCGAAAGGGAACGTCTCGGGTTACTTATGTAACCATGGTTCCCTGAGGGGAATGAGACACTGCGTCCTCTAGTTTTTGTGCTATGCTGCGGACACAAGCTTCAGACGATGAAGTGATGATGTGCGCTACCGGCGCTTATTTTGTACTAGTTGCGACGGTAGTGACGTCATGGCTGTCGCCGGCCAAACAAGTTGGTGTTTTTTGAATGTATGCTTCAGACATGGGTCATGACGAGGTGTTCCCCATAGTGACCCCTAGAGGACTCAGTGTCTCGTTCCCCTCAGGGAACCATGGTTACATAAGTAACCCGAGACGTTCCCCTTGATTAGTCTCCCCAGGTGTGTCTTATCTTGTTAAGCTTGTTATTCCCCTGTGTGTGTATATATAGCCCTAGTTTTTTTTTTAGTTCCTTGTGAGTTGTTGAATGTAATGGTTGTCTGTTTGCCAGTCATTCTGTTCTTTGTTCCCTTTGGTTTTTGGCGTATTGTTTGTTCTAGTTTTTCCATTAAATACCTGCACATAGATCCTTGCCTCTGCCTGTTTTCTGCAGCTTCTCCACATCGTTACAGTTTTTCACTGGCGTGTCTCTTTGACTAGTGCATCTTTGAGCCTATATTTAGTATAAGTAAAATACTTAAGTACTGTTAAAATCAGATACTCTAAGACTTTTACTCAAGTTGTTTTGAAATTGGTGACTTGTAACGTGTATTTTTCACTGTAAGGTATCTGTACTTTTACTCAAGTATGTTTTTTAGGTACTCTTTACACCTCTGGTATAGGCACAACTTATACACCTTTTAATTATTGAATTCAGGTGTTTCAATAAGACCCATTGTCATAGGTGTATAAAATCAAACATCTAGCCATGCAGTCTGCATTTACAAATCTTTGTGAAAAAAATGGGTCGTTCTGAAGAGCTCAGTGAATTCAAGAGTGGTGCTGTGATAGCATGCCGCCTCTGCAATAAATCAGTTTATAAAATGTTATCCCTGCTAGATATTCCATGGTCAACTGCAAGTGGGGTTATTAGAAAGTGGATGCATTTAGGACCAGAAGCAACTCAGCCATGAAGCAGAAGACCACATAAAGTCACAGAGCAGAGTTACTGAGTGCGGAGGCGCATGTTGCGTAAAAGTTGCCAACACTCTGCTGATTCCACAGCTGAAGAGTTACAAACTTCCACTGGCATTAATATTACTACAAAAACTGTATGGCAGAAACTTCATGGAATGGGTTTCCATGGCCGAGCAGCTGCATGCAAGCCTCACATCAGCAACCCAATGGGCGGCATCGTGAGGAGTTGGTGTAATCACACTGCCACTGGACCTCTGGGCAGTGAAAAAAACCCCCTGTTCTGTGAGTGGGCAACTCACAATTCCTTCACAATTCTCTGTTTGGCAGTCTGATGGGTAAGTGTAGGTTTGGCGAATGCCAGGTTAATGTCACCTGCTTGACTGCATTGTGCCAGCTGTAAAGTTTGGTGGAGGAGAGATAATGGCTGTTTTTCAGGGGTTGGGCTTGGCCCCTTACTTCCAGTGAAGGGAAATCTTAATGCTTCACCATACCAAGACATTTTGGACAATGCTATGCTTCAAACTTTGTGGGAACAGTTTGGGGAAGGCCCCTTTCTACTCCAACATGACTGTGCCCCAGTGCACAAAGCAAAGTCCATAAAGACATGGTTGGATGGGTTTGGTGTGGAAGAACTTGACTGGCCCATGCACACAGACCCCTGACCTCAACGCATTAAGATGAACTGGAACAGAGATTGTGAGCCAGGCCTTCTTGTCCAAGATAAGTGCCTGACCTCACAAATGCTCTACTGGATGAATGGGCAAAAGTTCCCACATAAACACTCCAAAACCCAGTGGAAAGCCTCTACAGAGGAGTGGAGGCTGTTATAGTTGCAAAAGGGGGGCCAACTCCATATTAATGTCTATGTATTTAAAATGTGATGTCATTAAAGTTGACCCTGTTGGTGTAATGTCAGCTATCCCAATACTTTTGCCCATACTTGGTCCCGCTCCTCCTCCGCTATGCCATGGAAGTGGGATGAGCCATGGGGGGTCTTATTCATTAACGTGAGTGACAGAATTTGAGTATGTGTGGAGAGCAGAACATCAGGTGCTCTTCGCCACTCCATTCAGCAGAGCTATTGATACGGGCGAACATGACGAGCGTGACAGTGACGTGGGGGCGTGGGGCATCTCATTCCAACCCCCTCTTTCTCCTCGAAACTCATTTTCTTGTTGCGCTTGGCAGGGTTTCAGACTTCAGACCACAATTAGTGGCCTAATGTGATGGAGCATTTATTATAGCGTTCAATATGGATTGCATTTTACTGATAACATCATTATGGCATAGATTCCAACCTCATGATGAAAGAGAGCAATGGAGATACACTTATCTGATGCGTTGTTTGCCATTTTCAACATGGCTCAATGCAGAACGTGGAACATTCAAGCAGCTGCTGGTAAAGGGCATCTTATTTCACCTCACCTTCAAGTTCAGAGCATCTACAGCGTTGAGCCATAAGCATGTCTTCCTGATATCAGATCTTGGCCATGTGGTCTCACTTCGCATCGCATCTGCTTCAGATTGTCCGTTCTCGCCAAATCTCATCTGGGCACAGGAGATTGTGTAAAGAGAATAGATGTGACTGTGTGTTTCTGTTCAGTTTGCAACAATGACATATAGTATAGTGTTTCTTCAGCTCACATGGTAGATCATGTTACAAACAATATTTGGGTTTCCTTCCATGCATTTTTATGCACATTTTGGGAAATTGCATTAAAAATGCTGAATGGAAGATGCTAATAAAATTTCTAAAATGAGCAACAAAAACTTACACACTTAAATGTTATTCATGAGACATACACACAAAAACATTTACTAAATAAATGCATATATGTGGATCAAAAAAAAATAAAATCCAATTAATTTCAGTTCCCACCAGAAAATAATACAACCTGCTTCAGTCACCTACAAACTTCCATCTTTAATTTGTTCAATTGTTTTTTTAAAGTGTAGATTAAAAACTAATGGTTTTCCTCTCAGAAACTGTTAGCAAATTTCACAAATAAATGGCAAGTAACACACTGAATTAAATGTAAAATTCTGAAGTAGCCTTTGGTCTTTTTAGAATGTCTTTCCAGCTCTTTGCTCACAGTCTTCAACGAGTCTGCAGATGTCTGGCTTTTTCTTTAGAGGGTACAAACCTTTTCTCTCTTAATGCACCCCATCTTTATCAGACCAGAGATTGGAGGGGAGATCCATTTGGCATGACATGTGAAGGCCTTTTAAGCAGAGGAACAAGATGAACGAACGCATTGTTTCTAATACTATTTCTTACAGGATACACTGCCTGACACATGTGCGGCTAAACAATTCTCTACTGCGGAGTAATGATGCTCGCTGTGTCAAGATTTAGTCAGCTGCGTCTGACCCCAGAAAACAATAAAAGCAGAACCGATGAGCTAATAGATCAGGTCAGGTAAGAGCTGGCCAACCTCTCTCCGGTCCTCCGACCGGGCGCCTGGCGCGAGACTGGCCTCACAGCTGGTTATCGTTAATGTCTCGGCATGCATGACCACCTGTTATCAATAAACTGTTGCACTCGTTCTCTTTTTCTCAACTTGGTCTGTCTGCGGTACTGGCTCATCCCAGGGAGTTAAAAACACCCTGTTGCTCTCCAAGGGACCACATTCCTCCCTGTACATGGGAATTAATCATGTGAAAAGTGGTAAACCAATACACATTAGTTTATGCTTGATGAGCAGGCAAATGTATTAGCCAGTGCTGCATGTGGACGTAAAGACCCACGGGATGGAGGCTGTTGTGAAAGACCAACTTGCTCTTGTAGGGAATGAAAGATAAACGGCATCAAGACGGCTGGAAAGAGAGATGTGCTGTTCCTAAACCTCATCTCAGTGGGCTTCCTCACCCTAATGACAGTTGCAAAAAAAACACTTTTATGAATTACTATAGTCATTAAGAGTTGTTGAATTTGGTGGATTAGATAATCGATAGATCTTTCTCCAAAGGTGTTTTTTTTTTGGGAACACATTTTCCGAGTTAACAAGATGGTTTGCATCCTGAAACACTTGTAGTGCTGAACTAAATCGAAAAGGGCGTCCGTTGCAATAAACCGACACATGTTTCTATGCAATGCTGTGTGGCTCATCATAATGGATGGAAAAACATCTGCATTTAATGGCCATTTATGGAACCCCACCGTTTAAATCTCGATTTGATTACACTGTTTTCATATCCTCAAATATTTAGTTTATTTGACAACCAATAGAAAGAGGAAATTTTCATCATCGTTCATTAATTTGCTTCTGTTTAAAGTTCGGTTTGTTTAGATGTCAATGAGTCTCTGACTGTTGCACTTGTGCACTGATACCAGGGGTGATGTGCTCCATAAACGGCCCCTAGAGCGATGTTCTTATTTGTAAACTGTTTTGCAGTGCCTCTACACAGAGGTCAACCGAACTCGGCTCCTGGAGGGGCCCTGTCTCTGCTTAGAGTTGAGCTCCAGTTGCCTCACACAAAAGAACCTGCCTGGAAGTTTCAAGTATATCTAATAAGACCTTGATTAGCTGGTTCAGGTGTGTTTGAGGTAACCTCTGCAGACACCGGCCCTTCAGGACCGAGTTTGGTGACCCCTGCTCTAAACACTGTTGAAGAACTTAGGGCTGCAGCAATGAAATCAACTGTTAATGAGCAGCAGCAACCTGATTCAAGAGCTTGTGAAGGTGTTTATGTTTGTAGACATGGAAAGTAAGGCTTGATGCCACAGAAGAACCTTCTATGGAGAACAAACCCCATGAACTGGGGCTTTAAAATACCCAGAAACTAAAAAATAACTAGTAAAGAACCTTTATTTTTAAGAATGTACAAAGAAGAACAAACCTTTAAAAGTCAATAAAGAAGCTACACTTTTTTTTTTTGTTAACAGCAATTATTTGACATTTTTCAAACATCAGCAAGCAGGGTTTTTCTCTGGAGTTTATGGGATTGATTCACGTCTATCTTACCCAGTTATGCTTTTGGATTTCTGGGAAACATGTCCTGCTTTATCTAAGCAGATATTGTAGCTTTTGCATATTGTAGCAGAACTGCATTATCTTGGAAGCCACCGAAGACTCTGATTTGTGTTTGCTTGGAAGATTCAGTGTTTTCCCTCAAACTTTAGAAAGGCAAATTCTCTCCTAGAGGTCCTGTTGACCAGATTTTCCAAAAATAGCAAATATTAATTTCATATTTGCTGGTTTATAAAGGCTTATTTTAGATTAATGTTCTTATATTTACCACTGATTATTGCCTGACGAAATAGATTGGAGTTTTTACAGAATCAAGAACAAGTTTGTCAGTTACTCTCACAAAGAAATGAGGGTACTGTTCACTGAGCCCAGCTCACTGTCGAATACATGAGAATTCAGCTGTACAGTAATTACTTCAACAGTCTGTGTCTTAAATTAGAACCTGAAGAGAATGTAAGCAAACCAAAAATGAATTAATACAGTCAATGCAGTGTTACCCTTTGTAATACTAGGAAGGCTATGCCATGAAAATGCCTTCACATAGGAAAGAAGTCAAGTCAAGTCTGCTTTATTGTCAATTCTTCCACATGTACAGCACATACACACAGAGAATTGAAATTACGTTACTCTCAGACCCTTGGTGCATACAGATAACACTACAGTAGAACATAAATACCGATAGATACAGTTTAAATACAAAATACAACTATACAAAGAAGGTCAAATGTAAAAAATATATATATAAAGCACAAGGCATATGGCAGATAGAGTGCAAAACCAGTAAAGTAAACAACAGTGCAGATATAATGATTGTAGTACAAAAAAATGATTTGTAGTGCAAAAGAGCTTTGAAAGAAAAATCACAAATGAGACCTTTTTAACATCTCAGTTGTTCCTCCTAGACAGCAATGAGATAAAAATGAGAGCAATGAAAAAAAAATTAGAGAACAGCAATGCTTGTAATATGAAGAAAGATTACAACTAAAATATCTGAAGGTTACAGCAGTCAAAAATTAGAAGGAAGTGTGATGAAACTTGCCAAAGTGAACTTTGAACCAGTTCTCCTCTGTCCACACAACATGCTTCTCAGCAAAGGTTAGTCTAGCCTTTTGATTCTTTCTGCTGATGAGAGCTTTGGTCACTGCAGAGTGGACTTTCAGTCTGACTTCTCTTAAATGTTGAGACACTGTATGCCGAGACATATTCTTACCCTGTTCAGTGCTGAACCGGTGAGCAATTCCAGCTGCAGTGTTGAACCGATTGCCCATTTAGATTCTCCGCATTATCCTGTCCTGTCGTGCAGTTATCTTTTGTGTACACCAGCCTTTTTTGGGACTTGAATGATATAGTGACATTGTAAAGATGCAATATTCTAGAAATCACAGATTTGGAACGACTGACTTGCTATGGCCGCTAATGGCCTTCATCTGGACAGCTTGCTGTCGGAGGGTTTCAATCACTTTAGAACGGCTCAAATTCTTGCAAAGTAAGTGAAAACTGGAAAGTTAGGCTTCCAGTTAAATAGGGTTTGTCAGATAATAAAGGAAATTAGCACGAGGTGCCAGATTAAACACCAACACTCTGGGACTTATCTGAAAGTTTTTCTGCATTATTGGTCAGTTGTTCATTTTTGCAAATATCGCATTTAAGTTTTTTATCTGTGCTTTCAGAATTATTTACCCATGAAATATGCTTAAAAAACTGTGCCTTTACTCCTGTTAGGATAACTTCAATTAGGACTAAGCAGTGACCTTGGGGAAAAAATATGTCTATATACGCACGCATGCACGCACACACACATATATAGTGTAATTATTAAAAATTATACATTTATTCATTTAATCTATACTATCTATCTATCTATCTATCTATCTATCTATCTATCTATCTATCTATCTATCTTTTGGTTTGTTTAGATTTCTAGATTGTTCTAGTTTCTAGGTTGTTCTAGATCCTAAAAATACTCAGCGGTTAATATAAAACCATTCCTCTGATAGATTCCTTCATGAACCAAATATGGAATGAATAGTCAATAGATTATAGATAATATTATTGTATTTCTCCTAGGCTATGAAAGAGCCCTTAGAGACATGACCCTGGAATAACCTACCTAACATTGTTCGGGAGGCAGACAGACTCTTGTCAGTTTAAATTTAGATTAAAGACCCATCTCTTTAATCTGGTTTACACATAACACACTAATACGCTTCTTATATTCAAATCCGTTAAAGGGATTTTTAGGCTGCATTAATTAGGTCAACCGGAACCGGGAACATTTCTCATAACACCCGATGTACTTGCTACATTGTTAGAAGAATGGCATCTATGCTAATATTAGTCTGTTTCTATCTTATTCCGAGGTCACCATAGCCACCAGATCCAGTCTGTATCCAGATCAGATGGTCACTGCAGTCACCCGGATCAGTACGTATTCAGACCAGATGGTGGGTCAGCACCTAGAGACGACCTCTATAGCCCTGAATGTCAGCGGAGACCATGACAACTAGATGAGCCCCAGATACAGTTCCCCTGTAAAGACCTTGTCTCAGACGTCCACCGGGACAAGACCACAGGAACCAGATGAGTCCTCTGCACAATGTGACTTTGCTGCAGCTTGGAATTGAACTGCTGGTTTCGTCTGGCCAGAGGAGAACTGGCCCCCCGACTGAGCCTGGTTTCTCCCAAGGTTTTTTCTCCATTCTGTCACCGATGGAGTTTTGGTTCCTTGCCGCTGTCGCCTCTGGCTTGCTTAGTTGGGGACACTTCATTTCCAGCGATATCGCTGACTTGATTGCAAATGATTGCAAAGATTTTTACTGAATATGACTATTGTCATTTTGCATTATTGACACACTACTTTCCTAATTAATGCTGTTCAGTTGCTTTGACACAATCTGTATTGTTAAAAGCTCTACATAAATTAAGGTGCTTGACTTGACATTTGTCTTCTGGGATTCTCCCTCTGGCTTTCCCTCTCACCTCTATTTTCTCAAACACACTGACAGTGAGTCATGCTCACATTAGCAGCTTGAAAAGACAGAAGAATCCCAGCTGAGATAAGACAGATACTGGCCTACTAGGGGTAGACTAACAGATAGCGGTAAACAATGTACAGTGTCTTCAACCCCTGCTCCAGGCCCAGGTGAGGCCTTCCTCTGCTCCTGCAGGTGAGCCAGTGAGGGATCTTGATAAGAGGATTAGTTTATAAAACATCTCCCCAACAGCTGTGCGAGACGCTTGGCACAAAAATGCGGCACTAGTCATCAGCACTAAGGGTATGATGATGAATTGGCTCTTCACTTTCTTTGTCACGGGCCACAAGGAAGTATAAACGCTGGATTTGGATATAAGGAAGATGTTGAAGGAAGACAGTTAATGACATTTAAATGAAAAGCACATCATATAATTTAACATACAAACATTTGAACTCAAATTGTTACCAAATACACACTCATTTAGTTGAAATAGGTACTTAAAAACCAAATATATGAAAAAACTATCTATCTATCCTATCTATCTATCTATCTATCTATCTATCTATATTATTCAGAATTTAATTATTTAATTATTTACTCATCTTTTGTCTCTCAAAACCTGACTTTTATGTTATACTGTGTTTTGGAGGGAAAAGATTTGTAAATAAAGTACATAAAGACAGAATTATTATTATTATTAAAATTTTTTTGATTGAATAAATCATTTGACGTTATTTACACAAATAGTATATGTTTATGGGTTAGTTATGTTTATGGTTATGGATTGAGTTTGACGGGAATGTTATTCCTGGACCAACAACACACTAGGAACATGCCTGGATTTCTCTTGTACGGTTTAATCTTACTAGAAATAGTCAAAACAAAAGACTATGACATCTAAATATTTTGCAGAGCGGAGAGCTCAAATCTCAAACGTGGAGTTCGAAGTCTTCATGATTTTCAACTTCACAAACAACATTCTCGGTCTGCTTGAAACTCCCTTGGGGTTTTATAACTTCACGGCAACATCAGTGATTCTGTACTTGTCTTGCAAATGCATTTTATTTCCTCAGCAGTGCACACTTTTGGAATAATTATGGTGACGAGGTGCCTGAAACATTCCAGTTTTAATAAAGCACAGCTCTGCCGAGACATGAGCAAAACATTCAGAGTGACAAAAGCGGCTCGACGGCAAAGTCAGATCATACTGACACACGCACAGAACCACGCATGATTAAATCTTTAATCAGAAAAGGATGTGCCATGGAGGCAGGCAGATTGGGCCCAACAGATGTGGGATCCAGTTCAGATCAATAGGGGAAATTGCTAACTGTCTTCCCACAAATCAACTAGCTGGAGGTATTCAAAAGCTACTTAAAGGAATAGCTCACCCAAAAATGAAAATTGGCTGAAAATGTATTCATTCCCAGGCCATCCAAGATGAAGATGAGTTTGTTTCTTTATGGGAACAGATTTGGAGAAATGTAGCATTCCATCACTTGCTCAGCAATGAATGCTCTGCAGTGAATGGGTGCCGTCAGAATGAGAGTCCAAACAGCTGATAAAAACCACAATAATCCACACGACTTCAGTCCATCAATTAACATATTGTGAAGTGAAAAGCTGCAAATATTAATTTTTGGGTGAACTATCCCTTTAAAGAAAATCAATATGGTTGTTTTTGATGTTTCCATGTTTTTACCTTCCTTTTCAACATAAACCAGTCCTTGATGGAGAGTGACTTGACTTTAAACGCTCTGATCTGAAGTTTTGATTGAATCCACATTTTCAGCATGCATGTGTCTTTTAGGGCGTAGCTGCTTTTCTATTGAAACTAAGTATTCAAGAAGTGGTTTTGATCAAAGGTAGTTGCCTTTTTGGAGTGGGCAATTTTTCATGTGACTCTGACTAAATGTGGTACTCTGAGGCTTCAGTAATAAGTGATGCAGTGTTGACGCGGTGAATGATGAGCACATGGTTCCTAATGTAAATCCCCAGGAACATTGCATCAGCTGAGACCCAAACACACTGACAATCTGACTGATAAATTATACACAAGCAAAACACATTATAAGATTGCTCTCTAAATAGAAAAACAAAAGTCAATCCACAGCACAGGCCTATTTATTAAGAATGGCACGCCACACCATGATGCAACACATACGCACTATAAGGAAAGCCACCTATAGTGACTGGAGTTCTTAAAGCAAGAAACATCACACAGTTTTAAGGTGAATCTCATGAAATCTGCCAAGAACATGCACTGAAAAAAATGTGTTGGGTTTTCACTCAGAAATTGCTAGTAAATTTCACAAATACTTCAAAAGGAAGGGTAAGAAACACATTGAATTAAACATCAAATTTTTAATTACAAAGACTAAAAAAAGTATTGTCTTTATTTTATTTCCTTTATTTACAACTTTTAAAAAAATCATGTCTGGGTTATGTTAAACCTTAAATGTTTCTGACATAAAATTAAGCTTATTTTAGGACGATTACATTCTGTTTACACTGTGATATTATTTTTATGACAATTAAGTGCATTTACCCTCACCCACCTGTACATTTTAATGCGATGGATGGATGGATGGTGTTACAAACAAACTTTCAAGTGAATCTCATGAAAACATGAGATGAAAACATGAGAAAAAACATGACCAGGTCACATTTCACTCCGAAACTAAAAAAAAAATAAAAAAAAATTGATAGATAGACAGACAGATAGACAGACAGATAGATAGATAGATAGATCGATAGATCGATGGCAGTATTTTTGTGCAATTATTATTATTTATTATTTATTATTATTATGTACTTTTGTATCTGGTTTTATGCTGATTCAAATAAAAACTAATTTATTATAGTAATGTTTTTATGAGTCTCTACTAAGAATCATCAAAAATCATGAAAATGATATATTATTAAAATGCTAAATTATAATAAGAATTATTAAAATTATATTTAACATATAGGCTTTTCCTCACGCAAACTATTCATTCACTCATTCATTTGATTATTCAAATATTATTTTCAGTTAAATATATACATGCATACATTTGTAGCCTATCCATGCCATTTTAGCACTTCAGTTCTTCATCATCATGCTTTCCCTATTTTCTGCTTCTGTCAATGCCTGGTACTTTAAAAAGAGCTGTCAGGTTCAGTAATGAGGCCACACACACACTGAGATGCACAATTCCGTTTGTTGTCGGTCTATGAAAACAAATCTAGCTTGTGCAAATAGCAAAGAATTAGCCAATTACAGTAGCATCATATATCTCAATTAAAAGAGGTGGGAAATCATCATCTAAGCAGTGTGAAAAACAGCCTCATTATCCGCACGTAATTTCAAAGTGAACGACCATCACATTAGCTAAATTATATAGCTTATTAGTTGGTCTACGGTGTTTAATTCAAGTGATAATGGGCGATTTCGTGTTCTAATTGTAACACGAAGCTTTCCTTTTTAATCATGTGTTTTAGTGCACAACAGTTTGACATGTGAAAGCCAGCTGTTCAAATACTAAAGAACAGCTGGTGTTGAAATGCTAAAGTGAGAATATTCTTTTGCTCGCTGATCCAAGATGATTCCGAAAACCTTTTGGATCTAAAGATCCAAAATCATTGTAACCCCAGGCTCAGCTGTTGAATGAGGGTTTTAGTTAAAGGACACTGTAAACTTTGCTTAAAGCTCACTGTGGGGAGTGAAACATACCGATGTAATCAGTGAGCTTTGAACATCTACTTTTCCTTTTGAAAGGTCTGAAACAGTCAAAACACGGCCTTACAGCAAACAAAGTGTGTTGCATTCACTGACAAGCCCAAATTTAGACTAAAATTCCCCACGATTTAAACTTTTCATCAAAGCTAAAAAGTGTTGAAATTGCTCATTGTGATGATGGCTCTTCATGCTTTTTAACACTTGATTATATTCAGTGTTGGGTAGTAACTTTAAAAATTAATTAATAATTAATATTACGAATTTAATTAATTACTAGTTACATCAGATATATATTTGTATTGAATTTACTTTTCTAATTACTCTGT
The DNA here is from genome assembly GCA_018155175.1 of Sinocyclocheilus anophthalmus. Taxonomy (NCBI): domain Eukaryota; kingdom Metazoa; phylum Chordata; class Actinopteri; order Cypriniformes; family Cyprinidae; genus Sinocyclocheilus; species Sinocyclocheilus anophthalmus. The sequence continues at coordinate 319,840 of JADLZN010005775.1, forward strand.
CTGAAATGTAATTTATTTTCTCAATAAGTAACTTAATTATTCGACTCGTTAATTACTTCTTAAAATCCCTCTAAACCTTGATACATAGACAATAGAAATGAAACTCTTAATTCTTTCAGTTTTCTTCTTTCTTTCAGGATTAAAGACACTGTATTCAATTTTACCTTTAGACAATAGATTTAGATTTCAAATACAATATTGATTTTAGAAGTGTTGAAATTATTTACAGTATGTAATGCATGCAGGTACTTTATAAGTAACTGTAATTAAGGCCTAAAAATGAACCGTAATCCCTAACTTTACTTTTTTCAGTGGATTAGTAATTTCATTACAGTAAAGCGTTACACCCAACATATTGAATCTTTTTTTTTAGTACAGTGGGTAAATATGCCACATCAGTAATCTTAAAGAAAGATATAACTAGTTTACCCTTCTGTTTTGGCAATAAGAGCCTCCCTGTATTTGCAGCTCCTATCAGAATGAGAAATGACCGACATGCACATAATCATTTGCTCATATATATTTACATATATTAAAACAATCATAATATAAAACAATTATAAATTATTATTATCATTATTTCTGTCTTCACTTACCCAATCTGACCATACATTTACATATCAGCATATTCAGTATTCAGCAGTTTGGCCTGCCTTGATGAACAACATGAGACTATTCAGCTACACAGATGTCAGTCAATCATATCAGAGGTCATTTGCATATAGAAATCGAATTGGTACAGTAGCAAACCAGCCTGTTTATAGTCAGATAGAGAATGAAAATGGACATGTAAAACTAAATTACAACTGTGGTGGGTGCATAAAACCTTGTAACATTAAACTCGACCTCAAGGAATAAAATTTACAGGTTACAGGACTGAAAAATACATTATGAATAAGGGCCGCTGGCTCATGTACCTGAGCAGTCCGTCCCGTATCTACAGATGCCATTCTATTAGCATAACTAACATACAGTAAAAGTTTTCCCTAAAGCGTTTTGATGGCATGGGAGTCATCCACGTGTTTAATATCGCAGGGATGCATTCGTGTTTTCTTCGGGAATCTCCCCGGGACATGACACCGGTCTGAATTCTCATTTTAGAGCCCATCTTAAGTGCAAAATGTAATCTGGAGTCAGTCTGTTTTACACAGGCTGTAATAAAAACACAGCCGTGGCTTAATGCCCGCCGTCTTCATGAGGCAGGATATTGCTGAGCTCTGAGTCTCTGGAACACCTCAACGTTCAGTTTATATGGGCCTGTGTGCTTTCGTGCCGGAGGGGTTGATGGCTCAGCGGTGGGAGTGTCACGGTACAAATCATGACAACAGCTACGCAGTTTGAGATACTTGGTATTTATTGTCGTCTATAAAAGTGACTTGATGGGATTTTTAAAGCTTTTATTGACTTCTCCACATACAGAGATGACCCTTTGGAAATGTTTGTCTGCTGGGAGCTGGAATGTTCTCTGGGCTCTCTGGTTTGCACACCAGGGGGCGTCTCTCATAAGATGCCTCATCCTTATTCCCTGTCCAAAGCTTCAGAATTCACATCAAAGTAAACCCTTTAAGATCTTCTGCTTAGTCTGCTGGGTAAAGTTTCTCCTGCCCTGTGGAAGTTTTGAATTTAAGTATAAATAAATATAAGCTGGATTTTTCGTTTGGACTGTTGAATTAAATTTGAACGTATACATATAATGTAGAAATGCTAATTAAAAGGACAGTTCACCTAAAAATGAAGGTTTGCTGTTAATTTGCTCACCCTCAGGCCATGCAAGATGTAGGTGACATTTTTCTTCAGCAGAAAAATAAAGATTTTTAGCTAAAACCGTGGTCCTTGGTGATTCATAAAATGCAAGTTAGCCTGTATTGTCACTGAAACTAACTGTCTAAAAGAACCAGTTGGTGGAAAAGAATCATATTTCCGCGTTGCCTGAGGTTACAGGTGATAATGTTGTAAATAATGTTCAGTTTCTTGCACAGACTGATCGTTTTGCTCCGTAAGACCTCAATATACTGTCAGGGGCCACATGTATTAATTTTGCTCCTTGATATGCTTTTTTTATTCTCAAAAATGGGCAGCCACTGACTTGCATTTTATAAATCACCAAGGACCACGGTTTCAGCAAAAGCCTTATTAACTGTTCTACTGAAGAAAAAAAGTCACCTACATCTCGGATGGCCTGTCAGTCAGTAAATTAACAACAACTTTTCTTTTTTGGGTGAACCGTCCCTTTAAACTATGAAAAAAAATGTGTAAAAAATGACACAAATATTTGACCACAAAACTTGACCTCTGAAAATGTCTTAAAGATATAGGTAATAATTGAAAAACTGGAAAAAAACAAAAAATCTTAAGAGCATTTTTTTTAATAAGGAAGCAACACCTTATGATTTTTTAACCAATTTAAGACATACTTTTTCAGTGTTAAAATCATATGGGAAAAACACACCTACAAACCACCCCAGACATCCTAGCAACCACATACCAACACTCTGAAAAACCCTAGATATGCATATGCAGATGCCACATTCGACTGCTCCAAACATGTCGACATGTTCGCCATCTTGGAACCATCAACTCATAGTAAAAATCAATGGCAAAGCCTCTAGTTGTAAAAGTCGCGCGTGATTTAAATTCCTAAAGAAATTAAATAAATTTTCACAGGTGAGAATGTGTTGGTTTTGTGCTTTTATATGTATTAATTCAGTATTACAGGTAACTTTTTAATGTTGTGTTAACAGCTTTTGTCTTGTTGTATTGTGTTAGTTTAGTAAAATCATCTTCTGAAGTCTATTGCAGATGTACAGTAGATATTGATGCATGCATATATCTTTGGTTGCAGACACACAGTCAACTTGTTCTCGAGTGTTCACGGACCAGCGTTGACCGTTCCATTACGGCAGATGGCTTTCGTATAGCAGCCCATTAAAAAAAACACACAAAAAAAATGCTTCTAACGAGGCATCTATGTATATATATATCTATGCTGAAAACAACCTATTGCACCTAAGCAACAGCATAGTAATACACTGGCAACCACCCACAACAGCCTAGCATCACAGCTGCAACTTTATACATGTAGAAATCTAGTACTTCCTGTCACATTAATAATACTTAGAAAGATTCAGCTTCAGTTAAATCATTCAGTATTTTAACTTGCTTCAACTCAAAACAACTTTCCTGGCAAACACTGCGCCAAAATTGACAGGTACAGCACGGAGACATGGAATATTACAGTGTGCTATGTGATCCATGCTGTGATCCCTATCTATCAGTCATGTTGATCAGTGACAGATTACCCTGTCATACAGGACTACACTCTTCACAGTGTGATTGGCAATGGTACCTGACTTTAGTCTTACTGCATCTGTTTCTAATTGTATCAGAATAACTGAAGAGAGAAAGCAAGCGTCCCTCCGGAAGCTTTAAGCTCATAGGGTCATCTTTCTCCTAATGTCCTGCACAAGATGCAATTCATCCATAAATCAAGTGTGCTTAACAGAAACAGAAAGTGCATTGAAATACGAATGTGGAGATTCTTCCTCTGAAAACAAGGCTTTAAAGAAATTTATACTTTATTATTTTGTATGTATAACTGTAAAATCCAAAAGAAAATGCAAATTAAAAACTGCTTTGAAAAGGAAAACGAACACCGTTTTGGTGCTAAAGAAACATTTCTTATTATAACCAATGTTGAATTGTCATGATCTGCTTAATATTTTTGTGGACACCGTGATATTTAAAAAAACCAATAATATTATAAACATCTTTATTGTCGCGTTTGCTCATTTTAATGGTTTCCATTGATTAATAATGTACTGTAGGCCATATTCAATCAAATAATTATATAAACTAATATATGTCATACAAATATAAATAATGTTCTGTTCGCACCTAGTAATATTGATGTAAAAAAATTGAATTCATGTAAAAAAAATCTTACTGATCTCAAACTTTTGAATGTGTATATAGTATTTTGAAAATCATTTTTAAAAGAACAAGTCATTTCTATGAAAGTTTATTTTCAAAAAAAGAAAAAAAAAATTGAAAATATTTGTTTATTATTTATTATTGGGTAGGAAGCTAATATTAGCATTACCTAGCTAACCTCTGCAATGTCTTTTTAAAAATGTAAATGTAATATCAACTTTACATCTCTTGACGTTTCAAAACTTTTGCTTTTCCTTTCTACGATTGCAGTTAGGAAACTCGTCTGTGTTATGTGCAAATAATTTGCTTTAAACGCAAATTTTGATGAAAGACATTATGTAAACGTAGAGCCACAGACCCAAACAATAAAGAATAAATGTTTGTAGGTGGTCAACCAACACTAAACAAGACAAGCTTTGTCCATTAATTGGTCAAGTCGTTTCATAAATAAACGCTCGGTCTTGCTCCCCATCCTGAGGCTTCACTGTTATTGAGGGCACAGCAAAAGCACATTTGTTTGAAAGGAGGAAAAAGCGCCGCTGTTCTACACTGAGTGCTGCTGATAATGATTAGCTGGTGCTGAAACCAGTTCTGAACAATACAAGTTCAGAGGAGTCACTTTAAGTGATGTGGGAAGGAAAGTGTTTTCGTGACCGTATGGAGGAAACATTCCAAGACAATGAAGTCTGGATTGGCAAAAGACGACAGAGGCGTGCAAAGCTCAGCGAGACTGGTGCGATGGGCCGGGGCGCACATTCCATGGCATCTCGCGTGTCCTCACCGTGTGACCGCTGGATCGCAGTGCTATTTTGCGGTTGGGATTCATTAATGCGACTGGCCAGACAGTCATTGATGATTGGTCGCATCATTGCTGATGGGAAACGATGTGGATCAACCTGATTGTTTGAGAAAGAAAAGTTTCTCATGGTTATGAGTAATAACAAGTCACGACCTAAAATTCTTCATAAAAATCATAAAAATGTATCCTGCTGCCGATGAAAAGACAGTCTAGTTGAAGTAGTTTGCCTGCCAATTGTTAGTCCTTGAGAATCATGAATTTGGCAAATCAAAGTGAAATAATGATCTGACCTCCTGCAAGCAATGAAGCACCAGAGCATCATGGGCGCTCTTTTCACACTCTCCGTGCCTGTTCGCCACACATTTGTGTTTAATTTGATGGCAAGGGGAAAGAGGAACAGCTTGACGAATGAGGCTACAATCTCTGTCATCGCTCAACACGAGGCTGGTGTAGTCCTCACAATGGCCTCATTTCCTAATAATTTCCAGTCCCCCCTCATAAAGAGAGAGATTGGGGAAAACACCCAAGAATGGGAAAATAACCCACCATAGCGGATTAGCATTTAAAAGACACTCCGATGGCCTGACACAGGTCAAGGCGGTCATTCCAGACCCAGATGCTGAGGTGAATTTCAACCTAGTATTAATGGAGAAATGGGCAATTAAGAACAACAAGAAAATACTCAAGCTCAGTTGGCCACAAAAATGGGCTTTTGAGAGAAAAACACAATGCTTATTCCTAATTACAAAATGCTACTTCGTTTGAAAGGCAAAACAATTTTTTAAATCTCCATTGTTTCCCATACATGTTGTTGTTGATGTCAAAGGTTGCGCATCCAATCAAATTCTACAGTATTTTGGCGCAAATCCATCTGTCACTTGGTAGAAGCTAGTCAAACTAGATAGATGCCAACACAAAACTGTGTAAGGTAAAAGAAAATATGACCCAGTTTACATTAAATGCAATTATATAGATTGTGTCAATCACAATGTACTTTGTGTTTTTAATTACTGGCTTCCAAGCACTTTGATTACAAGTCTGCCAACAAAATATTTAGACATCAAAATGATCTGAAATGGAATTTCCCAATTTAGTCATGTTAATAATTTAGTTTATTATTGGGTCGTTGAGAATCATAGTAATCTTAATAAATAATATTGTTCAATTTTTGTACATTGAATCCCATTTGATGTGCAATGTAAAATCTGAGTCCAAAACCAGTTGGAAACCACTACTTTACCAGATGATTTTTTCAACACATATAGAGACCAAATACTCTTGTATCAAAAGGTGTCAAATACATTATCAGCCAAAATGTTTAACTACTACTCCACACCATCCCAAATGACTACTTGCCATTCCCTAAAAGAGCAACAAAACGAGAAAATTACAAATGAAACAATATATGCAGATATTGTAATTTCTAAAGTCTACCTATAATTGGACTGTTTTCAGCTTATTTTCAGGTCAAAATCAGTAAAAAAAAAATATATATTTTTTTCTTGTTTGTCTGCACAGAATTAGCATTTTTTGTTTCAACCACAGATGTCGCTAGAGAGCTCAATTCCATTGTGTAACTTTACAGAGTCACCACTGAGGAAAATGAGAATTGCAATGATTAATGAGTGCTGAATGAGAAGAGAATTGAAAATAACGGAACATTTTAATCGTCCTAAACAGGCTTCATTAGAAACATATGAGATGCATCCATAAACCTGCACTTGATCCCATTGCCATTTTCTCCTGGCACAGTCTTTTGTTTTCAACATACATCTGTGCGTGTGCGTGACATGCGGTGTGATTTTGTACCATCAAATGTTCTTCTTTCTAAATAATCATTTGTGCACATTTGCCAAAAGTTAAAGGAGTCCCGTACAGAGTTTATTAATGGCCTGTGATGTTGGTTTGATGTGCATTTGTAAGTGTTTTGTGGATTATGGGTTTGACCTGAGGGCTGCTGATCCCGTAAAAGAGCTCTTTTTCTTTAAATGAACTGAAGATAAACTCTCATTGAAATTCAATCCAGTGAAAATCCTCAGGGCGTAAACAAGCTGGTCCTGTTGGGGGCAATTTTCACCTCACAAAATAAACCAAACTCCATTACAATAAAGCAAGCAAGTGGAACATCAAAGAGAGCAGGGGAAACAGCCATGAAGTAAGCTCGATAATACAATTTAAGTAAATCGTGCAGGACATGCGATTCTTAAAAGGTGCAAATGATTACCAGAGAGGAGGTGCTGTGTTCGGAAGGAGGAAGTGAAGAATGGTGAAAATTAACGGAGCTAGAACTGACAATAGCAGAGTAATTGCTTGAACTTAAAATGCCACAAAATTAGCTGCTCCTTCTATAAGAATCTACCATGAATGGAAGCAGAACTGACATTTGTTGTTCCAGCTTTGCAAATAACAGGTGTGGCAGTAAAAGCATGGGAATCACAAATGCCAAACAAGGTGAATGAAGCAGTGGATGTGTAGCGCGTTAAACTTTCACCCACTAATAAAAGTGCTGTCACGCAATGCAGGATGCAGAGAAGAGCATGCAGGCATATCGCCTCAAACAGCAGCCGTTCGCTCCTGCAGCCTCGGTCTCGCTCCATTGGAAGTTGTCAGGTTTCAAAGACCACTTGGGTTGGTTTTGCAATCATTTTACCCATCATACATACATGGATATCGACCATGTCCAACTAGAAGATGTGAGGACTTGTTCCTTTTCTCTTTCAGATTTCAATGTAAGGATTCACTGGGAAAGCACCTCGCATTCTGAAGTCATGCGACATGTTTGTGTGAGGAACAGACTAAAATTAAGTTGTTTAATGGAAAAACTGTTAAGCGGGCTGTTAATCTGAAAACCTTTGTGGCCTGATCTTGAAGTCAGCGAGTTGAACTTGAGAAATGAATGAATGAAATCAAGCAGATCATCTGGTTTACCGAAAAGAATCATCTCACCCAATTCTCAAATTTAACTCACTGATCTAAGTGTTGCATTGCCAACAAAATCCTAAAATGATGCCTGATTAGCTATTTAACTACTGGTTAATATTAACCAAAAATGACGTCTTTGGTAAAGAAAAGTTTCAGCTATTACATTTAGATGGAAAAAAAAAAGTACATCCTTTCTTTTTTTTTTTTTTTTAAAGAAATTAATACTTTTATTCAGCAAGGGTGCGTTCAACTTATCAAAAATGAAAGTAAAAAAATTAAAACCTTTGCTGTTTATTTGAACTTTCTATTCAAATAATCCTGAAAAAAAGAAAATATTAAGCAGCGCTTTCCACAATGTTTCTCGGCGCAAGCCATGTCTTAATGATTTCTCAAGGATTATGTGACACTGAAGACTGGAGTAATGATGCTGAAAATTCAGCTTTGCATCACAGCAACAAATTTCATTTTAAAATATATTCAAATAGAAAAGTGTCACAATATGTATGATTTCTTATTTTTAATCAAATAAATGCAGCCCTAGTGAGCATAAGAGACTTATTTAACGAATATTTTAAAAAAATCTTGCTGACTCCAAACATTTAAACAGCAGTGTAGAAAAAGACCAGGTCATTAAAGGGTTAGTTCACCCAAAAAAATGAAATTAGGCTGTGTTTTACTCACCCCCGAGTCATCCTAGGTGTATGACTTTCTTCTTTCAGATGAATCCAGTCGGGAGTTATATTAAAAATTATCTTTGAACTTTTAAGCTGTTTCATGGCACTCAGCGGGTATTGCATGCATCCACAAGTCGTCACATGAGTTTGCGCATGTCATATACAACGTGCCACAACTACCGCTCCGGGTATTAATAAAGGTCCCCCTGTAGGCGAATCCATGTTTTTGTAAGCAAAATAATCCATTAGTCAACGTAATACACCTTTCTCTCACTGTCCCGTTTCTTCATAATGTGGATCCGTTCCGGCTGAAAGGCGTATGATAGCGCAGCGCACGCGCCTCTGAGATATGCTTGTCTCACGAGTTTGTTTAATAGGAGCAAAGGAAGCAAAGTTTCCTCCGACAATCCTCCAACATTTTTCTTTGCAAATCTTCGTTTTGTACTTCTTATTCGTGACTGGCGTTTTGTTTTGTTCTTTCTCCGCGTTCGTCACTAATCACGCAACGCCGTGCGTCTTACGTCATCCGCTGGAACGGCTTCAGTGTATGACAGTCAGTGGAAGTGAGAGAAAGTGAATATATTACGTTTGAAATATGGATATTTTTCTTACAAAAACTCATGGATTCGCTGCAATGGGCCTTTATTCATCACCCGGAGCCGTCTGCGGCACATTTTATTATGAATGCGCGAGCTTTATTTGACGACTTGTGGACTGTTCAACTGCAAAACCCACTGAGTGCCATTAAACAGCTTGAAAGATCAAAGACTATTTTTAATATACCTCTGACTGGATTCGTCTGAAAGAAGAAAGTCATATACACCTAGGATGCTTCGAGGGTAAGTAAAACACAAGCAAATTTTTATTTTTGGGTGAACTAACCCTTTAAGGACGTGTAAATTGGAAAAGTCATGTACAAAAAAAAAGTACACATTAAATTTTGCCAAAATATGAGAGAAAATAGGCCAAATGCAAGTACCACGATTCGGAAGCGTTTGCCGTAAGCAGCCCCTTCAGAATGACAGGATGTAGATTTGCCTCCGTGACAAGAGCCCAAACCCCATGACATTTATTTTTACACCGACTGGAACAAGGACAGACAGAGCAAGCCTAAAGAATACAACCTTTGTGGGATCCTCTGAAAGGTATAAGCGCTTCAGCTACAGACCGACTCCAGCCCCGAATTAAATCTTCTCCTGGATCAAGTTTCCTGGATCAAGAGTTATATTTCTATTTCTGTAGGAAATTTGAAGATGATAATGATACATGGTCCCAGCTGGGGGCCGTTGGGTAAAACATTCACACTAATGACACTTAAACCTCCACTGCAAACCATTGCCTGGTTTCAGTCTAGCTTTAGAGATGCGAAAATATGTTGGACAGAGAAGGAAAATATAAAACCATTCATTCTTTGTGCCCATGTCCACACGCAACAGAAGCATTATAAATGTTTGGGGTGGCGGGCATCATATCGCGAGGTCTCCAAACCAAACCACGTGCATGAAACCTGGTGCAAATCTTGTTTGTTCACATTCTTTTGTGAACAAATCATTCAAGTCATTGATTCGAAGACTAGTTTTACAGAACATCTTCTAACGCAAAGCTAGAGATCTATGGGAAGCCAAATACCGTATGACATCTGCTCGTGTGACCCTTCGCCTCGGTCTGCCTCATCCCGTCTCTTCTGCGGCTGTGAAACGCAGGAAACGACAGTCTCATGGTCAAAAAAATGATGGGTCATAAAATAATGATTTAATATTCTGCTTCACAGTTGTGACCGGTGTGGACCCGATTTTGATGATTGTTGAATAGGCAATACTGTCGTGAAAGGGCTGTCGTGTTTGAGGCTGGATATTAGCATGAACTTCTCAATCTGTTCATCATGTACAGAAAAGCATCAACAAACCCAATGAACCCTTAAAAGGAACACCGGGACAAGGTGATACATTAAAGTAAATACTGTTTGATTTACATGGTTAATGGATGGATTTGAATGAAATTAAAGAAAATCTAAAATCTATAGATTTAAAGTCTGGGGCCGGGTGAGATTTTTCAGTGTCTTTTTTTTTTTCCACTCACCAAGGCTGTATTTATTTACTTTTATCAGAAATACAACAGTAATATTGTTAAATATTATTAGAATCTAAAATAACTGTTTTCTATTTGAATGTATCTTAAGATGTCATTTATTCCTGTGATGCAAAGCTGAATTTTCAGCATCATTACAGTGTCACATGATCCTTCAGAAATCATTCTAATATAAGCTCGAATGAATGAATAAAATGTTATTATGTTGAGGACATTTGCTTCATATTTTATGGAAAGTGCGATACAACCTTTTTCAGGATTTCCTGAGGAATAGGAAGTTCAAAAGAACAGCATTTATTTGAAATATATTTTTTTGTGACTGTAAAAATCTGCTATTTTTGATTTTCCATTTCACGAGTCCTTGCTGACTCCAAATTATTAAATAGTAGTGTACGCAGCAAAAAACAATCACATTATTGAGTATTTCTGTCTAATTGTCCAGTTAAAATATCAAGAAATCCATAACAAGATTAATTACTTGAGAAGCAACTGCGTAAGATATTAAGACTCTTATGTATCTTTATACAATTGTATTTTGTCTAAAAATCTGTTAGTCCGTTAATAACTAAGCCTTTTACTTATTAATACCTTGCTTTTGTTGAGATCAAGATGGAACTCATGTTACATTAAACTACAACCTCGCTTGGTTCAGAAGGGAAGTGTTTGTCTTGGACGTCAGTCTCTTTACATCACACAGAACTGTACACGATCACACAACAGGCCTGAAAGTGGACACACAGAGCCCTTACGGGGCTGTTTGCAGACAAGCCACGTGCTTTCCCCGGTCTCAGGAGAGCCTGGGTGGGCAGATAAGTGATCTAGACACAGCGAGAGAGAGTTTTAAACCGGTGTTATTGCATTCTTCTGTCTAATAAAGCTCCTCTCCCACACTCACTCGCTCAGATAAGCAGCGTTAAGGGTCTGTTTGTTTAACATCTAGATTTAACTGGATTTCTTAAGCACATCTCAGTTAAAAGGATTGCTGACGCTATCTGACAGGGCCAATTTAATTATCTGTAACTGTAACTCTGTGTTTACGCTGAGAGTGAGTGATGGGATGCAACAAAACTAGATCGCTCTCATTATGTCACACTGCAGTGTAAACAGTGTCAAGGGTTCATACTGACACCAATCTGTAGCAAAAAGTCATTCAATTGTGACATGAGCAGCAGTAATGTTCTTCAGCCAAAATATGAGTCGGCATCACATTGATCATTTGCAGAGAAGGCAAGAAAGCATTGTAATAAAAAATACATTAGAGACGGTGGACAAGTGTATGTTCAAATGTATGCTGATTTGTAAAATGTTTTTAAAAGAAGTTTCTTATGCATCAAAGTTGCACATTCAAATGAGCACTTACATGATACGTAAAACATTAATATTGTGAAATATTACAATTTAAAATAACTATAATGATTTAACTATGAAATAAGTATAGTTTTCTATTTTAAAATATTTGAATATGTCATTTATTTCTGTGATGGAAAAGCTGTATTTTCAGTCTTCAATTTTTGAAGTCATAAGGGTACTTTTTTTCGAAATTGAGATTTATACAATCATTGTAGCCTGACTAATAAGCTTTCCTGATGTCAGGTTTGTCAGACGGATTTGCTGGATACAACTATTTGAAAATCTGGAATCTTAGGGTGAAAAAAAATCTAAATATTGATAAAATAATCTTTAAAGTTGTCCAAATTATGTCCTTAGCAATGCATATTAAGTTTTAAAAATTAAGTTTTGATATATTTACGTTTGGAAATTTACAAAATATCTTCATGGAGTGTGATCTTTACTTAATATCCTAATGAGTTTGGGCATAACAAAAAAATCTATAATTTTGACCCATACAATATATTTTTGGCTATTGGTACAAATATACCCCAGCGACTTCAGACTGGTTTTTGTGCTCTCGGGTCACATTTTTTTTTTGTAACATTATAAATGTCTGTGATAATAGATAAAAGTGACCATTTCTTAAAAAAAATAAATAAATAAAAACATCTCACTGACCCCAAACTTTTGAACAGTATTTTTGCATAAAAAATATTTTTTGCATACAATTATACCAAACTATACACTATAAAAATGTTTTGTTGTATTTTTTTTGTAAATAAAGCATCAATGATTATTGGCATAAAATAAAAATACCATTTCAGTCTTTCCACTTAAAAATTTCATGTTTATTTCAATGTTTAACTTGTCATTTTCTTTGTAATTATTTTTAAGATTTACTAGTAATTTCTGAGTGAAAATTCTAAATCCTACACCAATTTTATTTTAGTGTAGTTAAGCATACAATTATGCTAATAATCTTTAGGTTTTTGGAATATAGTTACTATATCTATATATATCAAACATCCTTTGATGCTCCAAACACAGTTTAACCATATGAAAGCAACGTTGTTTGTACAGTAAATGGTGAAAAAAAAGAGCAGAGTTTATTTGTGGCCCGATGAGGTGACTCAGTCTGTGCTGTGAAGCATAAGCAACTGAAAACAAAACAGACATTATCAACTGCAGACTTTTACACGGCTTCCTGGCAGGCCTCTCCTGGGGAAAAGTGTGTGCCGTTCGCTCACAGAAAGGATCTCTACGGCCTGACATAGAGAACACTGTAATTGGTATTTGTGGCGAGAGGCTAGCGGCCAAGGCCTCCCATCTCAAGTACAAGATAAGGATTTCTGCATGCAATTACAGCTAATGCCGCATTTAGCGAGGCACGGAGGATAGGGTTTAGTGGGTACATACCTAGAGAGTGCTGGAAAATACAGACCACAAAGTCACACATACACATGTGTTCACATGTGTGTGCAACAGTTTTACAGCTATAAGAACAATAAGTCATTTTATGAACAATAAAAGGTGTCACTTTTAAACTAACCGTGCTGATTGTTTATTTGGCATTTGGGACTTTTTCCTAATGGAGGTTTGGGGTGAGCTGCCAAACACTGGATGAGAAGAGAGAGAGAGAGTCTGCAAGCAAGCAGCATGCAACTAAAACATTCTCATTATAATCAATGATACTGCGTAGACTGCAAATATGCTGCATGGTTTTCTTGATGAACTGATGCAGAGAATTAATAAACGCAACAGACTTTAAAGCTGCAACTATAAACTTTGCAATGCTTTTCATGAAATGTAAATTTGCCCTAATTATTTACTTATTTTAAATAAATCTTTGTTGCGAATGACTCATCTGTGCACATTATTCTAAAGACAAAGGTCATTCTTGTATTTTTGTCTGTTTTTTCAGTACAAATATCTAAACATTGTTAAATCAAGAAACATTTACTACTTAAAATACGTCTTAAGTCTTGTTATCTGATACATTTATCAAATTTGTTTGAAAAGGGATCAAATAGCAGCCAATGGGGTAAGAAAAGTAAACTTAATTCAAAGGGCAAACAATATTAAATTGAAACTATTTTTCTTTTCTCAGTGAAAAAAGACAAGTGTTTGTTGTAAAGAAGGTTTTTCTGTCATATTAAGATACTTGTTCTTCTCAAATCAATGCTGGATCGATACAATATAGTCCTGCATCTTGTTTCCATTGAATATTTTGTTTCAAATTGGCTGCAAAAGGCATTTCAACATCTGTGCTTAAACAGGTTGCCGTTTTCACATGTTGTAAGTGTTTCAAGTTTCAATGCTGAGCATATTTTTGCTGGACATTGCATGCTATTATAACCCATTTATCAACACAATCTTGTGCAACATTGGCTTTTACGTAACATACAATAATAAAGTGAACTACTCACCTACAGGTGCATCTCAATAAATTAGAATGTCGTGGAAAAGTTCATTTATTTCAGCAATTCAACTCAAATTGTGAAACTCGTGTATTAAATAATTCAATGCACACAGACTGAAGTAAATCATCAATTAATTGTGATGATTTTGGCTCACATTTAACAAAAACCCACCAATTCACCATCTCAACAAATTAGAATATGGTGACATGCCAATCTGCTAATCAACTCAAAACACCTGCAAAGGTTTCCTGAGCTTTCAAAATGGAGTCTTAGTTTGGTTCACTAGGCTACACGATCAAGGGGAAGACTGCTGATCTGACAGTTGTCAGAAGACAATCATTGACACCCTTCACAAGGAGGGTAAGCAACAAATATTCATTGCCAAAGAAGCTGTCTGTTTACAGAGTGCTGTATCCAAGCGTGTTAACAGAAATTTGAGTGGAAGGAAAAAGTTTGGAAGAAAAAGATGCACAACCAACTTAGAGAGCCGCAGCCTTATGAGGGTTGTCAAGCGAAATCGATTCAAGAATTTGATTGAACTTCACAAGGAATGGATTGAGGCTGGTGTCAAGGCATCAAGAGCCTCCACACACAGACATGTCAAGGAATTTTTCTACAGTTGTCGTATTCCTCTTGTTATACCACTCCTGAACCACAGACAACGTCAGATGTGTCTTACCTGGGCTAAGGAGAAGAAGAACTGACTGTTGCCCAGTGGTCCAAAGTCCTCTTTTCAGATGATAGCAAGTTTTGTATTTCATTTGGAAACCAAGGTCCTATAGTCTGGAGGAAAGGTGGAGAAGCTCATAACCCAAGTTGCTCGAAGTCCAGTGTTAAGTTTCCACAGTCCTGTGATGATTTGGGGTGTCATCTGCTGGTGTTGGTCCATTGTGTTTTGCAAACGCACGCCCCGTTCTTACCCAGAATTTGGGCACTTCATGCTTCCTTCTGCTGACAAGTTTTATGGAGATGCTGATTTCATTTTCCTGCAGGATTTGGCACCTGTCCACACTGTCAAAAGCACCAAAAGTTTGTTAAATGAGCATGGTGTTGGTGTGCGTGACTGGCCAGCAAACCTATCAGACCTGAACCCCATAGAGAATCTATGGTGTACTGTCAAGAGGAAAATGAGAAACAAGAAAAAATGCAGATGAGCTGAAGGCCAATGTCAAAGAAACCTGGGCTTCCATACAAACCTCAGCAGTGCCACAAACTGATCACCTCCAAGCCACGCAATGTAATTTGAGGCAGTAATTAAAGCAAAAGGAGCCCATACCAAGTATTGAGTACATGTACAGTTAATTAACATACTTTCCAGAAGGCCAAGAATTCATTAAAAATGTTTTTTTTATTGGTCTTGTAGTATTCTAGTTTGTTGAGATCGTGAATTGGTGGGTTTTTGTTAAATGTGAGCCAAAATCATCACAATTAAAGAACCAAAAACTTGAATTACTTCAGTCTGTGTGCATTGAAATTATATAATACACGAGTTTCACAATTTGAGTTGAATTACTGAAATAAATGGACTTTTCCACAACATTCTAATTTATTGAGATGCACCTGTATGTCAGGCTTGATGCAAATTCTACACACTTTCTTCAAAAGTGATTTTATGATGTCTAAAATGCCTTTGCTGCTCATTACTGTCTCTCAGCCTGTGGTGGGATTGAAAAGATCATGCAGCACTGCGTTTCACCAGTGGGGGGCAACAGGAGATGAAAAAAACCTGATTGTCAAAGAAATACAATCATGTATCAGTTCAGGCGCTGTTGCCTTTTATATTATGAAGAGTGCAAAATACTATCATGAGCGTAAAGTTAATTACAGTGTAACTTGACTCCTGAAATCAGTCAGGCTAATGGAGCACTACAATCTTCATATATTTTTCATAAACACTATAATGAATTCTGCAATGATGAAATCAAACTACCAACAAACACCTGCAAGTATTTTGGTGTCTGAATTTGGACACTAACTAAGCAGAGACGAAAATACTGAGCTGAACTGCCATCCAAGTTCATTTTAGAGTTCTAATTAGAAGTTAACACTTGTTTCATTTGTCTATTTTTGATGCTCCCCAGGTATTTTAGGAGAAACATCTGAGTCAAAGTTGATATTTAAAATTAAACATGACTGAGCCGTTACAGAAGTGAAAACGTTAAAGAAAGTACTTTAAAGGCATGCTCATTAAATGATCAGCGATGGCACGTAAGGTAAAGCTTTGTTTACAACAATGAGCCCAGGAGTAAATAAATGCAGGGAGAAGCAGGGGGTTAATGTGTCTGTGGTTTGGTTCGAGCGGCCGCCCGGAGCAGGAGTCAGAACATCATTAAACTTAATGGATAGGATGTGGTTTCCCTCTGGAGCTGTAGAGTCACCACAGGGAAAAAGACACGCTGCTCAGGTGAACTGAACCTCCCTATAATGCTCCACGACTGGACCATGGAGGCCTCCAGTCACTCTTAACTGATTGGTCAGCTGAAACGGCCAATGAAGTTGAGTAGATCTTACTAGCCTGTGATCTTTGGCCATCGGATGAGATGCATCGCATACTCTGTGGTTTTTCATGGAAGGCATTTCCAAGACAAATTTATGGACTGATGAAAGATCTTATGATGAAGCTGAAATCACTTTTAGAAAGAGGTTGTTAAGGTCGCCGTAGAATCTGTGCCACACATTTGATGAGATCCCAGAGGAAAGTTTTATTGCGTAAAGATTGCTGCTTCACGGCTCAGTCATGTTTAACTTAAATATTGACGTTGTTACTTGAAAAACATCTTGGGAAAAATAAAAAGACTTAAGTGAGTTAAATGTTGACGTACAGTATGATAACAGATAACCCGGGTTCATTGGAAAAACATGCCTTTGGTGGGATTTCTGCAAAACGATATTACATCGCTTCTTGCACGTTTTGCAACACTTTTGAAGTGAAATGTCCAGTGAGTGGTGTTAAAAGTTTTATCCAAAACTGATGAATATGAATCTGGCAGCGTTTTATTACATCTGTTCAGTTGTTGTACTGTACATGTCACAGCAGTCTGGATATAAAATGTTTGTTTCTTCAATAACACCTTTGGAGAAATAAAATGAGTTAAATGTTGATTTAAAGCATGAAAATAGATAAGCCAGATTCATTGGAAAAACGTGCCTGTTGCGAGATTTCTGCAAAACAATATTATGTTGCTTCTTGCACTTTAAGTCACTTTAAGCTCACATTTAGTGGCACTAAAAGTGGCATTCTTTCACCTAACAGACTATGTTAGGTTTTTCTTTTTTTTTTTGCTTTTTATAAGGGAGATTGGATGATATGATGATAACTTAATTTGATCCTATCTGGGCTTAGGAATTAAACCTATGCTAGCATTATACAGTGCTGGGGGGAGTTTCAATTGAGAGAATGAATGATTGAACATTAACTTCCATATAGTATTTTTTTCCATAACATGGCTACCAGCAATCAACATTATTTTGCTCAACAGAAAAAAGAAACTCATTCAGGTTTGGAACAACTTGAGGGTGAGGATGAACTATCTTTTTAAATCAGTATGACAGTCTGTTATCAAGTGATTTTTGGTTGAACACGGCCCTCAATCAACATGTGGATGTCATTTTTTAGGATTTCGAGTTACCGAGCTCTCTGAAAATGTTTTTCCGAGAATTTATAGCTTGTCAGGCAAGATGTACATATTTTCATGAAACGCACAAACCGCGAACATCGCACATGTCTACAAGAGCAGATTTACTCGTGCTTGCTTAAGCTCGCTGCGCTGAGACCGCACTCTATTGGGGGGAGGTTCAGGACAGGAAGTTCTGTAAATAATGTACAGAGCACATTAAAATAAAAACAATGTAACAAATTGTACCCTGTGCAACGCAGGCCACCCCAACACCCTAGCTTACATTGGCGGTTATTTTCAGTCGCTGGAGGGCAGGGAGTGTGTTGGTCAGTCGACAGCGCACACACATTGTGGGAGGCAGAAAAAGGGCCGTAACGGGGTTGACGGCTGCTGGATTATTTTCATTTCCATGAAGTTCTGCAGTGTGTCTTATTGTGTCTGCCCCGCTTTTGTGTGTGTGTGTTTGTGTGTGTGTGTGAGTGCTATCAGCAGCCTTTTTTGGCCCGTGGCCTATTCTCACAGTGATTCATGACAAAGGTAACTGTGGCCAGCCCCCACAATGCTTTGCTCCCCAGCTCCCAGGCAACAGGCAGTTCCCCTCTCTCTTTCTCTCTTAGCTGGGAAATACCTAATGAGATTTTACGGCCAGAAATCTGGCAAAATTTACGGTTATTGTGATAACCCACGAGTCCAGCAACAATTTAGGCAGGCAGATATATGGCTGTTTTAATAAGGACTGATTTAGTGTTATTGCTGCTAAAGGATTCCTTTCACAGTAATAGTTACAAACCGCCCCCTGTGCAATTAAACCAGTCGACTTGATGGAGCACTTTCAAACATTGAGTAGGATGCTGCTTTTTCCCAACACCTCTCTCTCTTTCCTGGTCTTGTCTTTAGCACTCATCTCTTTCCTCCACAGCTACAGTACCTCCGAACAGCAGACCAAGTCTACATTCACACTACAAGCCAATTCTGACTTTTGCTCAACTTAGATTGAACTTTTAAATGTGGCCCAGATAGTCATTGGTCTAAGTCAAATTGTTCTAATATGAATACATTAAAAACACAACACCACCACAACCCACACACACAGCACACACACACACACACACACCACGCACAGCACACACACACACCACACACACCACACATGTCTGGTTTGCTATCCTTGTGGGGACTCTCCATAAGTGTAATGGTTTTTATACTGTACAGACTGTATATTCTATTGCCCTACACCAACCTACACCTAAACCTACCCCTTACAGAAAACTTTGTGCCTTTTTTAGATTTTCAAAAAACTTATTTCTGTGTGATTTATTAGCTTGTTTACCTCAATTTAGGTCCCCACCATGACATGAGTCCCCATGAGTCTGTATTCAGTTAATCCCACCAGATGGAAAACAGGTACACACACACACACACCCAATGTACTATATTTAAATTTAAAATAAAAAACACCAAAGAATATGCAGTATATATATATATATATATATATATATATAGATATAGATAGATATATATGAATGATGTAATGTAGTAGCATAAATCATATATAATCTCCTCAGGATATGTTCAATTAGTGTACTAAGCAGAAACAGACCATGCAGTTTGTTAATAACGTATCAAATAATCCTTTTTTCCCCTATTCTGGATGGAGTACAAGCCAAATCCAAACATATTTGTTTGATTAATCTCTCTTAAACCTCCTATATAAAACATGCCTCCTCAGAAAAAGCAATGAAGTCATGTCTGGTCAAAATTCCTTTGCTAATTTCTAAACGGGGGGGATAAAAAGATTACTTTGCTAAATCATTTCAGTTCAGCATGCCTAATAATGTTTATTATATCTTGTCAGGATTTAAATATTGCTTAACGAATTTGCACATATTTCCACTTAACATAGATGTGGCAACACATCCTAGTCAACTAAACCCAGACGAACAGAAAATATAGTTTTTAATCAAACTAACGAATCAACATTCAGGCCGCATGCTTTCAAACGGTGATTGATGCCTAAAACCTTCTCGTATTTTAAAATGCTGATGAAATCTTTCATTGAGGTCCTCCCTCACCAATTTGCCCTCTACATAAAATGTGCACAGACTGCATGGAAATAAAGCCATTCCCAGAGGTGTAAAAGCAAGCAGGTTAGCGTAATGTGGAGGGTCGGAGATGTTTGTTATTGTACCTTTAAAACGTTAAGGTACTCCCTTCTCAGCCACTCGTGCCAAGCACAAACAGCCACTGAGCCCCAGCAGAGACCACTTGGCAGCGTGCTGAGTGGTAACTCAATATTATTAGCTGCTAATAGAGAAGGGGAAGGGGGTCGGTGAATGAGTCCTGACATTATGTTTATGGAGCGGCGAGAGAAGGCAGGTCGCTGTGGCTGTCAGATGAAGTCAGGTTTGACTCATAAGAACTGGGATCTGTATAGAGTAGAGGGCTGGGAAGGGATGGACATGCCCATGGAGACTGTTGATGGTTGCAAAGTCTTCTGGACATGTAGACAAATCCTGTTCACACTGATAAAAATAAAGGTTCCAAAAGGAGGTTTTCGCAGCGATGCCACGAACGAACCATTCTTGGTTCCCCATAGAATCTTTCAGTGAACAGTTTTTAAAAAAAAAAAATGTTCTTAGTGTGAAGAGCATTTTAAAAATCTAAAGAACATTTTGTGAAATGGAAAGGTTCCATGGAAGTTAAAGGTTCTTAATGGAACCATCAATGCCAATAAAGAAACTCCTGCTTTCCAAAATTGTACTGCATGATGTTCTTTCTTCTGCAGAAGACAAAATAAGATATTTTGAAGATTTTTTTCACATCATTACTGGGTGCTTTAATTATATAATTGCATACATGACGTCATTCCGTGATTAAATGAACGAACTGGTGAATCGGTTATTTGAAAGAGTTAATTGAAACTAACTGAATGAACCAGTTCACAGAAAAATAATCGACTTCGCGGTTCACCTTAGACTATAGATTACAGATTATAATGTTGTAAATAATGTGCAGTTTCTTGCACAAGACCTCAATACATCATCAGGAGCTACAAGTATTAATTTTGTGTTGCATGTTGCTTTTTTGACTCTCAAAGTGACGGTAGCCATTGACTTGCATTTTATGAATCACAGAGGACAATAGTTTCAGCTAAAAATCTTCTTTACTGTTCTACTGAACAAAAATAAAAACTTATCTACATCTTTGATGGCCTGAGGGTGATACTGTAACTACCCCTCCTACCTTACATTTGTGACTTTTGGTCTGTGCAGGCAAGACCATGAGTGTGATCTTAGTTGATGTGTGAGGTTTGTGTCAAAACAGTTGAAACATCCTGCAAAACATATTCATGTGTGTTCCGCAGAAGAAATAAAGTCATACAGGTTTGGAAAGACATGAGTAAATGACAGGTCCTATGCCTAAAAAAATGACAAGATCTAGCAGAAATCAGCAAATACAGTCTGATTGGCTTCTCGTGACTTGTAGGTGTTGAGGTGCACCAGTCCAATGCTATAGTATCAAAGCAGAATTTGCCAAAGTTTACTATATTATTGCTATCAAATAAAGCAAAAAGTTGCCTGGGCCGCTCGTTAGCAAGTAAAAAGAACATCCACAAGCAGAACAGTATATTCTGCTTCATTTTACAAACTACATGTGAGGAAAAATAAATTACTTATTACGTTTGAACGGAGGTCAGTTCTAATGACAAGTATATGCATTTACATCATTTATACTGAACATACTGACAAAAGTTTTTCCACACTAGTCTATTATTGCATTACTATAAGGGTCTGTCTGTAAAAAAACAAAAAAGATTAAAACAAGCTCGCCTTTAATTCTCAAACACATTCGTTACCATCTAAATTTACCAGAAAATAAGAGTACACTCTTAAAAATAAGGTGCTTCACGATGCCATAGAGAACCTTTTTATGTTTAAATGGTTCCAGAAAGAACCTTTAACATCTGAAAACCTTTCTGTTTTCACAAACGGTTCTCTTTGTGGCGAAGAAAAGGTTCTCAATATAAAAAGTACAGAAAGAGATGGTTCTTAAATACCTTGACTGAATGGTTTGTGTGTGAACCAAAAATGGTTTCTTCTATGGCAATCGCTCGAACGACCTTTGAAGCACTTTTAGTCTTTTAAGAGTGTAAGTGTGACCTTGATGCCATTTGTGACCTTGGACAACAAAACCAGTCATAAGTGTCCATTTTTTTATATTATGTATACTCATCTGAAAGCTGAATAAATAAAGCTTTCCATTGACGTATGGTTCATACTAGGATCTACAACATTAGACCAACTATTTGACTCTCTGGAATCGTGAGGTGCCAAAAAGAAAATCAAATAGTGAGAAAATTCTCCTTACAAAAACATTGTCCAAATAGACGTTCCTTAGGCAATTGCGTCATATTACTAAACTGCAAAATAACGTTTGATATATTTAGGTAGGACATTTACAAAATCTTCAGGAACATGACTTTACTTATATCCTAATGATTCTATATGCATAAAACGAAAATCGTAATGTTATGACCCATACAATGATATTTGGCTGTTGCTAAACAAAAGGTACCCCAGCGACTTAGATGTTGATTTTGGGTTGTGGCAGGGGTCCCATCTATCAAAAACTCGTGGGTCAAATGCTTTTAATACTGAGTACTAGCACAGTAAATTACGTGGAAGACAGTTACCTTAGATCACTGCCAAGATTATGCCGTTTCATTTCAACTTTTCAAAAGGTTCTAGCTACAACTGATACTCCCCGCGAAGATGGACTATCGCCTCACTACCGATTCGACGTTGAAAAGACCGTCCATAAAAGCACACCACTGCTTTGAGCTCTTTTTGGCTGAATGCCTTTACCCTGTGACCACCCAAGAGCCGGGTGCCATCACTCTCCCCAAAGGTGGAAGTCCCTCTGCACTGGATGTCGCCCAGTCTGCTGTGCGTTGTAATTGGTTCAGGGTTGATTGCGCATTTGATCATTTATTACAGACAAGCGTGGAATTGGCCCGCCCCTAGATAGTCCACGTAACCAAGAGATGATAGGGAAGGGAGATAAAGAGTGAATTCAAAAGTGTATGAGAGGACGAATGCCCTTTAGATGAACTTCTAAAGTCTTTTTTTCAGTCTTCATCCGTCTATCAAAAATCAAGGATGCAAAACCGACTGTGTGCGTATGGAGCCAGATCCACAGGTTATGGAGGACCATGTCTGTTCTGAAGAGCAGTGCCCATGTTTTTGACTTGAAGTCTGAAGTTATAGAGTGACAGCGCCTCCAAGCCACCCGCACCTCAAAGCCACTTGCTACGAATTAATCCAACTCCTCCGCAGCAATGATCAATAAACAAACCTCTACGTACTAGTACGCAGCACACACCGCTTCGACCCTTGTTATAAACTCCTGGTGCGGAACAAAACGCACGAATAGGGGACGGACAGGGAAAACCAATATGTGAGCTCGAATGACTGCGTCCGAGCGATTGAGGAGCTGCCTAAGCATGTAAAGATGCAGAGCCTGAATACATTCAGGCATCAGGTGGGTGGGGGGGTTTGGCTCCGCGTGAAGGCGGAGGAAAACTCATCCTACTATGAGAAATCCAATACGATATCATCATTAACAAATGCAAACTACGAGACCAGTCACAGGTGGTAAATATTAACCAATCACAATCAAAAACAAAGAACATTGTGCAAAGAATAGAAAAAAGTTCTTTTTTCCGTACCAAAAAAAAAACATTTACTTTTTTTTTTGAGAGTGCCAAATGGGGACTGATATGGGATATGATGGAATGTTTTTTTAACATTTTATTTTTGCATGTCAGTTTGGGGCAAAATTAGAAGAATCCTTGGATTTCCAGCCTAATCAAGAACCCTAAACAACTAATAATAATACATATATTCACAGAATCAGGTTCTCGCCAGCCAGATCAATCTAAGGTAAACGAACCTGAGATGCTTTTTAAAATTGATTAATGAAAAAGTCACAAGTCTCTCTTTTCATTTATTGGGAACCTTATCTTATCTGCTTTTAACTGTTATGTATTTATATTGGGTGCCAGATGTCATGAAATCAAACTTTTGGATTATATTGATATTGTTACCAATGACACATTAAACAAAAGAATATTTAGTTACAAAGGATCAATGAAGAGGCATCAAAATAAGATTCGATTCCATTTTGCGAATGTATACAACAGGTGCAAGCGTCAGGAAAACGAGCTCGTAATTTTGTAACTTTCAAAAATCATATAATCGACAAATATTCACATACACATAATACACGAAATATATGTCATTAGCAAATACGCGAACAAGGCCGCAGGAAATCGCATGAGCGTTCTTTCGGCAAGGGGATACAAATATTCAAATAGGCTCAAATATATATTAAACAACACAAATAGCCATATACGTCTCATCTATCAGGGGTTGATCGATGATCTCACGTGCAGGGAAGAACATGCGACACTATTTTCACAAACAAACCTACACAAAAGTAACCCAAATTTGTACCATGTTAACTCAGTGCAGTCAGAATCACTCCTGATAAATATCCACAAGCCAAGAAGCAAGGTAATTGGATTTTGCAGATTTCTCTGGTGCCGCCGCCAGAACGCAGTTCTGGTACCCACTGTGACATCAACATCATTACGTATTATACATACTAAGCCCTCGTTCTGCTGTCTGCATCGAGGGCACTACACCACGCTGTATATGAGGTACTGACGCTAGCGACTCACGAAGCTCTGACTGTAAGGATTATAGAAACCTCCCAACACGAAGAATAAGAGGAAAACCAAAATGCGTCGCGATCATAAAAAGAGCATGCAAGATGGTCTGAGGGACGAGTGAGATGACTTATATGATTCTCATCTCCTCGAGACCCACCCACAGATGAATGATGCTGTTGTGATGCTAGGCCCAACAACATAAATAGAATCGCTCTATATACAATGATACCCTCATCCTCTCCACTGGACATCTCATCGTCCTCCACCCGAATTTGTGAACGACATTGATGAATAAACAACAAATGAAATGAGTTAGAGGGAAGCTATATTACCAACACTGCTAATTTGGACGTCTATCAAGTCAAATCACATTATAAACATCGATTGAAGACTCATGGACTAAACCAACATAACATCACCTATAAACTCTAGAATTTATGTATGGCATGAGCGCGCGACGCAAACAGCACCTGACTAAACTTGTCATTCAGCTCTGCAAATAAGCATAAGAAATTTGTCACATAAAGCGGAGCTAGTAGACTCGTTCAACGCACAAAAAAGAACCATACATCATATTAAAGTACAAAGGACTCTTCACTGTGAAACTCAGAAAAGGCAATCCGCAAACGACGCATAAATGACTTCCTCAAATAAAAGGACAGAAAAGGATACAAGGGTGTCGTCAAGACTGAACTGACCACATCTACGTATCAGTTTAGTGACATCACTTGGCCCATGGAGCCCAAAATGACAAATCATGAGGCAGAGACCGGGTTGAGCAGTCGAGCACCCGGTCTACTTTATTGAAGCAGAGGCAGACGAAAGAGGAAAACAACAATAGGCGTGATTATTGGTTTTTATTTTGTTGAAAAGCAGCTCAAAACTTGACCACACGGGCCCCAAATGAATGAGGACCTATTCACAATGTGTTTGTCCTGGCCAGAGCCTCCATTTGAGCCATCCATCAAGCCAGCTTTAGTCTGTCACACAGCTCTATCCTCTTCAAAATTAAACATATGGAGACTCTCACAAATATCAACACAAACGGAGTTTGTAGGGGTTGTGAGTTGTTTAAAGCGCATTAAGAGCTGCTTTTAGAAAACATGCTTGCATTTGAAACAACTGAATGCTGTAATACATTTGACCTTGACCAAAAAGGAAAGTCTTAGTCAGGATAGTCGAGTCCCACATTGAACTAAGAAAGTCTTAGGTGCTTAGACAATCCATTACACCTTTTTTCCGAGCAATGCATGCAATGAATTTCCAGAATAACGACCTGTCTTAAAACAAACAATCCTGGTGATGCACAAACTTGATGTAGTGACATCATCAAGTCCTGGTAACACCAATAATTATTATTAATAAAATGCATTTGTCATAAATAGTACAGTCATATACTTCCTTTCCAACAGCACAACAACATTTGAGAGAAAATCTAATGAATAGTGCTGAAAAAATTACTCACCCCTCAGGCCATCCAAGAGCGCTTGTTTTCTTCTCCTCAACAATGGGAGAATAACTTCCATCATCACTTGCTCGCATGGTCCTCTGCGTGAATGGGTGCCGTTCCCAGAATGATAGTCCACCACTGATAAAAACATCACCAAAATCCACAAGTAATCTACACCACTCCAGTCCATCAAGTAACATCTTGTGAGGCCAAAGCTGTGTGTTAAGCCATGTTTTTTAACTTTCAACGGTTGCTTACGGCTAAAATACGAGCCATCTATCCATAATATTGCTTTATACAGTGCAAAAGCCGTCTCGCTTGAATCAGGAGAGTAATATGCACAGATCAAGCACTGTTTACAAGCAAAAACAGCCCGAAACATTTCTAAACAAATATGTTGGTGGATTGTGCAGTGAAGACCAACCGAGCATGGACACTCTTTCACATGGCGGAGCGTTTAGACTCGTAATTTTGGCATCAAGACGGGCTTAGGGATGGATTTTATCTACAAATAATTTGCATCTCACTTTGCTTAACTAGTGATGGACTGATTACTTGTGGATTATTCTGATGTTTTTATCAGCTGTTTGGACTTTCATTCTGACAGCACCCATTCACTGCAGAGGTGAGCTAGTGATATCTTTTTTTTCAAACTATTTCATAATTTAATCCTTATGGATTAAAGTATTCGAACGTAAAAATCCAAAAACGCAAATGAACATAACGAGACTGTCACAGTCAAGCAAGACCACCAAGAGGCACCTCTGTGAAAGTCCCTCTTCCCCTTCCTTTCAGAGTAGTGCAAGATCTTTCCTAAGCTCAAGGAAAACCCAAACAAGCAGAATCAGGAACGGGTGATGAAATCATGGGAGCTGCTGTTCAATGCAAGTCCCAACACTGAGTATACTAGACATGAAAGAGTTGTATGCCTTCTTGCAAATATTGCCCTGTACAGTCCATAAACCAAATCTTTATTGGAGACCCCATTTCCCACTGATTTGACCTCTGCAAGATGCAGCTGAATAAAATAAGCCACTTATGATGAAAATAAAGTAACATTATAAGTCAATCATGAACCTGACTAAAGAGACTAATGAAAAATACCTAAATTGAAAACCTTGCACTAAAGACATCAGCAACTGTTTGCAAGATGTCACTCAGAGAACAGTTGGTGCAAAGCATGCAATAGCTCATAATAAAACACCAAGGCGTTAGGAATGACAGAAGAGAACCTGTAAACCTCACCATGCAGCTGCATAAATCTGGAAGCTGTATTTTCCTGCCCAAGCAGCAGACAATTCATGCATCCTTGAGCAGGAGCCAAGTCATTTTAGCAGACTTATCCAATAGAGCAATAAAACTTCCCTATTCAGGTCCTACGCAACCTTATTTTATTCCTGCCAGAAAGTTTAATTGTCCATTTCTTTTGCACAGACATAAAACTTCTTATCTTCTGAATTACAGGAATCTTACGGCCAAGCGAATGGCCCATTAATCAAATCGCAGGAAGATACTACAACATGGAGTGCTACCATGTTGCCGTCAGTTGTGTTTTTTTTCTACAGTGATGCATTGCTGTAGTCATGCATCATGAGTTGTAGTTAGTGTTACAGGGTGAATGGTCAACACAATTGATTACCCTTTAGTAATTTTACCAAATGACAACGTTCTCGAACTCGCTAGATTTCTGAACTAGATAATTTTGAGTTATGAAATAAAATCATTTGACCTCACTGATGACTTCATTAGATCCTGGACTGAAGCTTCATTTGGGTTTAATGTTGGCCTGCGATGTTTGGAATGGGGCCTAACGACCCATCAAAAGAAAAGATGAAATTACAAAATAAACTCAAGAAAACTGAGACTTTATCTAATGGGAGCTAATAAGCTAAGACTCTACTCTGTTGGGAAAAACACTAGAGCTATGCAATTTAATTAAACGTGTTTATCTGGCGTGACTTTTGCCGTTTTTGTTGGATTCGTAGTGAACTGCAGTTAATGATTTTGGACGTGTACCTTTTCGTCAAGAATGGAAATAAGTCCTGGTTTACAGCGATGTTATCGTTACTGAAACATGCGGTTTTACATGCTCTCAAATCAAGAAATTATTAAATGCAATAATTATAAATATCTGTAGGCCCTTGACCTTTTAAGCAAGATGACTGCGGTTGCAAAAAAAGCTTATTGTGCATTGATTATTGGCAGTTTAAACGAGCGTGCTGGCTGTTTAATTTGGGACTCTGTCCAGGGTTGCTCAGGCAGGAATGAAGATTGACACTTCAGGATTAAAACCAACATGAAATTAAATCACAGAGAAAGCTCAGAGAGGTAGCCGAGGGTAATCAGACAAACGGCTGAAGGTTCTTATCCAAGATTGCCATGCTTTAAGAAAATAAAGACAAATAACAGAGCAGTACTCATTTGAAGACCCACTGCTCTGCTTATAATGGGAAAAAACTGCAGTCTGGATCAAAAAATGGAGCGATTTGGATTGGTCTGAACTACAGTTTACCACTAAAAGGAATGCAATCGGTGCTTGCACTACTGTTCCAGTAAATAAAGAATGCTTCCTGCGATCTGAATTCAATTTTCATAAATGAGAAAAGCAATTAGAAATAGATCTGAAAATGATATGGCCTTCATTGATTTCACTGCAATAATAATAATAATAATATATTGAAATGTATTGAAATTACATATACAATGTAATATTTAAATCTATAAATGATGTAAAACAATATAAAAGAGAAGCAAATTATACATCATCAGTAGTGGCTCACATCCACGAGTTGGAACGGATTGCTTTCATACCGATTGCAAACTAAACTGGAGTTCATATTTAAGTTAAAGTTTCAGATTCACATGAGAGGAGGAATTATTGGCTGAAAACCAAATAGGCGACATGAATTTCCCTTGAACCTTGTAATTTGTCTGTATATGAGGTCTGTATTCTCAGGCGTGCATAATTCTAATATATATTTCAAGTTAATATTGCACCTATGCATTATTCTTGATGAATAGATCAATAAAATCCTTCATCTACTATTGAAGAGGAGCGGTACTAAAGATGACACAATGCTCTCTGAATGTAGGATCGGTCCGATGGCGTAATTACTTCAGCTGAATTATGTTGCTGTGTTGACCTGCTTTGCCCTTGCCGTTGTAGAGCTGTCTCATTGAGCCATTTGAATTCCTCTCTGCATGGCCAAGCAGACTGCTAATTTACATTTTCCACAAGGAAATGAACATATCTCTAAACTTGACGATTTTGTCTGTAACCCCAGGGGTTAACTGGCCTTGGTCAGAGCAGCTTGCCAGTGCCAAACTCCTGTAATAATTTAAACATAGGTTATGGAGCAAAGCTAATACGTTCCAAATGGGCGTCCTGCAACTTTTCATTTTTGTGATGTTTACACAGCTTTGCTGGTCTTGAGTAACGAGGCTGTGGCTTGATGAGATCTGAGCGCAGTCTTCCTGAATACCACTGATGGATAGACACTTTACACTGGTATATGAAAGGGCTAAACAAGCTCTTTTAAAAATGATACTGAATTTACAGTAACTTACTGGTTGCTAGAAGTTGTACTTTTACAGTGATTTACCATAATAGCTTTACGGTTATTTTATGGTCATTTACATTTTTTACGGTAATTTGTTGAGAATATCAAATGATCTGGCCTTATGGTAAAAAATAAAATAAAATAATAAAATACTTATGTACATGCAGCACAATTCTCTTCCGTGTCAGTCTTCGGCGTGCATTCACGAGATGCATACGTGTGCATTCCTCTGCTTGCAAGGTGCAGCGTATCCAGGTTCTACTTCAGAATGCAGGCTCCTGCGTCAGCAACATCACACGCATGCATCGTGGTACTTTTGTGAACATGCGTCGACTGACACGGAAGAAATTGTTAAATAAAGACATTATTTTAGTTTTCTTTGCGCACAAAAAGAATTCTTGTAGCTTCATAACATTACGGTTGAACCACTGATGCCACATGGACTATTTTAACGATGTCCTTACTACCTTTCTGGGCCTTGGAACGTTTCAATTGCATTGCTCTCTATGCAGGGTCAGAAAGCTTTCAGATTTCATTAAAAATATCTTAATTTGTGTTCCGAAGATGAACGAAGGTCTTACGGGTTTGTAACAACATGAGTAATTAGAATTTTCATTTTTGGGTGAACTAACCTTTTAATATCCTTTAAGTTTGCTTGAGATAAATCTTCATTCATGTTTTGTTTTTGACTGTGAACTGAAATGTGAAGATTTTCATAGCTTCTGGTTAAAGCATGATGAAGATGACCATTAGCAGATATATTAATGGCCACAAATATCCAGAAATGTCCGGCGTGGTCATATAGATTACAGACATATTGGTTTTCATAGCGCAGTGAACCCTTTACAAAAACGTACCATGATAACCACAGTTTCCGTCAGAATACCGTAGGTAGTACAGTTATTTTTATTTCATTAAAGCTGCGGTAACCACTGTCATCAAAGAAGCCAAAATGAAAGAAAGATTCTAAGAGTTTCACTATTTACACTATTTGAATTACATCCCATATTAATTATACTAATAACTGTACTAGTAACTGTGGTATTATGGCTAATTAAAATAAAAATATGGTAACCATGATCAAGTTTTGTGAGGAACAAAAAGTTTTCATTATAAAATTAAAACTGTCATTATTTATTCCCCCCATCTCATTACCACACCAAATTATTAGATTTTCTCTGTGAAACACCAAAATAATAGGTTGTGTCTCCTTCAAGTCATACAGATTTAGAACAGCATTAAGATGAGTAAATGATGACAACAGTTTCATTTTTGGGTGAATTCTCTCTTTAATCACAGTGGCCATCACTGTTCTAGCTGTAAATCACATCAAATCGACTTCTTCGACTTGCAAAACAGAAGAGATATTATTCTATTAGCTGATTTGATCTGAGCTCGGAGGTTCATAATATGGGCATTAAAAGTGCAGGTCGGCATGTTTTTATCTGAGGCTGACTTGGCATGCTTATGTTGTGGACTAGCGGCTGCCAACCTAAATATTCACACTCTGGCACCTTCATACCACCTTCTATCTCTGCTTAGCTTGCAACGTCAAAACTTTTTTCGACATTGTTTTTACTTCCACTGGCTCTGTGAGTGCTGGATGGTGTTGCGTTTTCAGCGAGTAAAGTTCAGCTGTGTTGTCGTGTCGGTCTTTCACCGTTCACCGCTCATGTGCCATATTACGAAAATGCATGAGCAGGTGCTGGTGTTTGTACACATAAGCTAATGTGGATGGAGGTTCAGTACGAGTTCAGAGGTTAGAGCTGCTCGTTGAGTTTGGCATTAAGCCGATCTGGCCTAGAAATTTGGAAGAAAAAAAAAAAAAGCTACATACAGTACTTGTCAAAAGTTTGGAAACATTACTGTTTTAAATGTTTTTAATGAAGGCTCTTATGTCACCAAGGCTTCATTTATGTGCTCAAAAATACAAGAAAAGCATTAATATTGTGAAATATTATTACAGTTTAAAATATGTTATCTATTTAAATGTATTTTAAAATGTAATTTATTCCTGTGACGCAAAGCTGAATTTTCAGCATCATTACTCCAGTCTTCAGTGTCACATGATCCTTCAGAAATCATTCTAATATGCTGATTTGCTGCTCAAGAAACATTTCTTATTCATTATCAATGTTGAAAATAGCTGTGCTACCATTCAAATATTTGGGGTATTTGTGTTTTTAATAGAAATAATGCTTTTATTCAGCAAATATGAATTGATTAAAAGGGACAGTAAAAACATGTATAATGTTACAAAATATTTTTCTTTAAAATAAATGCTGTTCTTTTGGACTTTCTATTTATATTAAGAATCCTAAAAAAATATTTCCATAAAATATTAAGCAGCACAAATTGTTTTTAACATTAATAAGAAGAACCATTATCAATAACAGAACACCAAATAACTGAGCAGCAAATCAGCATATTAGAATGATTTCTGAAGGATCACGTGACACTGAAGACTGGAGTAATGATGCTGAAAATTCAGCTTTGCATCACAGAAATAAATTGCATTTTAAAATACATTCAAATAGAAAACAGCTATTTTAAACTGTAATGATATTTTTCAATATTACTGTTTTACTGTATTTTTGGACTGAATGTAGAATAGGTTTTTTTTTATCCAAAGCAACATGTGATTGATCAGGTGGGGATGAAAATGTTTGCAGAGTCGCAAATCCAATTTTCCAGAACAGGTCGTTACCAATAGAGTTCAATGGAACTTGTGGCCATAGTTAGCTAACAATGCTTTTGGGAAACGCACCACAGTTTTAGAAATTACCTAGCCTAGCAACACCCTAGTAACCAGCCAAAACACTCTGGCAACCTCATAGCAACACACCAAAAAAAAATGAAAATCACCATAGCACTGTGACGACATGTATATATTTTAAGATACATAATAAATGCATACATCTATTTTTTCATATACATTTCGATATTATATAATTGCCATGCCAAAAGAATAACTTCAAAAATTAACAATAATACAAAACATCTGGTTGTCATATGCAGTTCTCTATGGTCATGTAAATGCACTTCAAAACATGTAAATAAAATATTTTTTACAGAACCATCCGTTCAGCATTTATTTATTGTTTATCTTATAGAGCCTGTTGTTGTTAAACCAGTGTCATCTCTCTAAAGTGCATGTGACATCACTCCGTGTCAGCCAATCAGACCACCCAGCTGAGATTTTCCCATGCCTGTATCACTATCATCACATGTCATTGTTTTGCAACATACCGTTTCTATGGCAACGCAGCGGCAGAACCTGGAACAATGTCAGGATGCCAGGATCAGGTCAGTGGGTACAGTGGCACAAGGCTCTGGCATTCCCAGGAACGCCAGCGGCCCTGCCTTGCTCTGAGAGCGGCGGCTCTGTTTCTGCAGCGTGACAAAGACGTGCCCTTCCACACCCAGGACGACCAGACCACGACACAAGGAGGCACCTTTCCTCCTTCAGTGAGCCAAGCAGGACTCCACCAACAGAATGAAAGAGAATCGATTAATACACAAAGGGGGAAGATGAAAGTCAGACCATCAGTGGCATTATCTTTCCATTGATGAAACAGAAATGAATTGTGCACTCAGTCAGGATGGTACAGGGCTCGTTTGTGATATGTAGTACCATTAAAATCTTACTGTTCAAAATACCTGGGGGAGAGGGGCTTGATGTATACAAGTTTGAAGTATTGCCATCAATATACACTAAATACTTTGACCATACTTTCTTCTTTAAGTGTGGTTGTGTATGTGTGTAAACAACCATAAACCGTTATTCATACTTACCCAGATAGCACACGTACATCTGCAAGATCACTTCAACTGGAAAGCATCTGCTGTTGTCAAACATCTGATAGACGTCTTTAAGATGTCAGTTTTACATACATTCTAAATCATAAACGTCTATTTGACATCTGATAGGAAACGTCCGTATCAAACATCCTATAGACGTATTGCAGATGAGCAAACACTTTAAAAAATATGTCTTGCAGATGTAAATGCAGATGTCAAATAGACATCTCTGCTATCAGGGTAGTTTAAAAGTCTGTGACAGGTGCTACAAACAGTGGCAGCTTCCCCAGAATAGGCAGTGGTAGCTGGGGATGCCACGGGAAGTGCCGCTGCTGGTTGCCACTGCTGTGATTTGTGCCAGCCCTTGCTGAAATTTATAATATCAAACAATATCAAACCAACTACTGGCCTACCACAAACCATCACATAATGCTAGAAATCAGTTCCAAACACTTCATAACAATTATGTCAAATGCTTTCAAACAAACATAGAACATTGACATTCACAATGTATGCTGGAAGATCACAATACAGGGATTGGCAAGATAAGTTGAAGAAAGAACACAAGAAATATTAAACACATTGCTAATACTTACTGCTGTTGGTTTTTCTCCAAAACTTCCTGGAGGATGATGCCTTTTGTTAGAGGGATTATTGGCAATGCAGCACTGTTTCTTTGCGATAAAAAAGGAATATTAGCAACAGGAAATAGAAAATAATTTTGTGGACACAGGGAATACAGCTATAAAAAAAAAATAATAATAATTAAAAAAACTTTTGTTTGAAACATGTTTATTAGAGAATGAAAATACTTGCCAATTGCAATTTTTCAGGTTAAAAGTTTATGCAGCACCCAAGATTAATTTCATTAGTGAAATATTTAAATAAATGTATATATGTGTTCATTTTCAGATAAAGTGCATAATTTCTGCACCACACTCTTAAAAATAAAGGTTCCAAAGGGGGTTTTTCACAGTGATGCCATATCGAAGCAGCATTTTTGGTTCCACAAACAACATTTCAGTGAACGATACATATTATAAAACGGTATACACATATATATATAAACACTTTTCCACTACAAAGACCATTTTGTGGAATGGAAAGGTTCCAGGGATGTTAAAGGCTCTTCCTGGAACCATAGATGCCAATAAAGAATCTTTATCTGTACACTGTAATAAGTGATTGTGATTTTAACAGTAAAATATTTTAAAAATGCTACAGTAAAACACGTTAATTGGTTATCAGTAAGTTTCCATACTATGTGCGGTGAACAACTGTCATTACATTTAAAGTCATTTTAAACTGTTAAAATTAGGTTTTTGGTAGTGAAAAAGATAAAGGCATTGTATAATTTACAGTGAAAAAAACTTAAATTGACACTACAGAATTCCTGCATGACAATCCTATTTTCCTTTTTCGTTGAAAAAAAAAAATAACTATGTTTATTCTTAGTTTTTTCTTATCAGTTGTGTGCATTAGGGTTTTATCTTACATCTAATGTTGTTAAATGAATGTTTATTGCATTATTTCAGTATCATGTGTCCTACCATGATGGTGTTTAGTGTTTGTGTGAATGACACTGTGCACCTTCTATATATATTAGTATTTCCCTTTTCAGCTTGAGGAACAGCTGTTTGTAATGAGCTTTGATTCTTCATGCGACTTTCTCATCACCACCTTCTTTTGGTGGTTATCAGTGTATTACAGAGGTACAAAACAGATTTCATTACTTCAGTAGGTTGGTATATTAACATATATCAGTTAATGAAATACGTTTTTTTTTTGTGAATTTAAGTTAAGTCTGTAAAACCTAAAATGTTGCTACCATATTAATAACGGTGAAGTTCTGGCAACCACAGCTGCCGGTATTTTACCATAAATGTCACAGATTTTTTTTTTTTACAGTGTAGATTAGTAGCATCAAATACAGTTGCATTCTGTTAGTATTTATTATTTTATTATCATTTTAAAAAGTATTACTGGAGTGTAATTATTTAAAATTATTTTATTTAAAAGTCAAAACTTCTGTAATTATGTTTGGTGCAGCTAGTGGCACAGAAATTACATTTACATTTACATTTAGCAGACACTTTCATCCAAAGCAACTTACAAATGAGGACAATAGAAGCAATCAAAATCAACAAGAGAGCATGATTAGCAAGTGCTAGAACAATCCGTGCTTCACCAGGACACGTAGCAAGGTTTTAAAAAAAATTATATAACAAATAAAAAAGAAACCAGATAAGATAGAACAAAAGCTAGAGCAAGTAGGGTTAAGAGCCTTTTGCTTTGTTAATTGTTATAATAAATAAAAGAAAACAAATAGAATACAAAAAGATTAAAGACATACATTACATATTTAAAGGGGTCATAGGATGCCCATTTTCCACAAGTTGATATGATTCTTTAGGGTCTTAATGAAAAGTCTGTAACATAGTTTGGTTAAAATTTCTCAATGGTAGTGTAAAAAAAACACATTTTTTACCCTGTCAAAAACAGCTCTTTCAGATCAAGCCGTTTTTGTAGCATTTTCCTTTAAATGTTAAGGAGCTCTGCTGACCCCGCCCCTCTCTACAAGCTGCTCTCTGAGAGACTGTTTACTTCAGCCGCATTCATCGTGAAACCTGCTAATTAGCACATTATTAGGAATGGCGATTTGCAAAGATTCATAAAAAAACTTACGTTCACTTCTTCTGTAGGTGAAGCTGGATAACGAATGATTTGCGCGAACATAGACACATTTATGTAGATCGGGGGCAGCATTCCCTTCAAAAACAAACATAATCCACTGCGTCTTCAGCGGCTCAGATGTCGGGAGTAAATGACGACTGCTATGTTCATTATTACATCCAACAACAGAAGACCTCAATCACTTAGGAGTCATTCTTGTCTACATCTGCGAAACAATAGAGGACTGATGACAGCTCACTCAGGGCGGGTCTAAGGTAAGACGCCAGTCCAGTCTGTGCTGAAACGCTACTGTCAATCAAACTATTGTGGGAGGGGCCTGTCTGTGTGACGTCACACAGACAGGCATCTGAGATCGGCTCGATTTGAGAAAGGGGTAAAGATTTTAGTAGATTAACAAAAAACCACTAGGTGGATTTTTATCATTATAGAGTGGTTGTGTACACACACTGCCAACACACATTTCAGTTCAAACAACTTGTAAAAGTGCATGTAGCATCCGATGGCCCCTTTAACATAATTACATAAATGAGCACACTTTTTACACACCTTTAATTGTTCAATCTTCTGGTTAGCGTGCATATGCTGCCTCCACAGGAAACTCATTAGATTTTGGCTCATGAAAACATCTTTCTAATATCAGACAAGAGCAGTCTTAGTGACATAATACAGATAAACAAACAATTTAAAAACGACATGTTCCAGGGGAAATCGCACATATAGACGTCTTGGCAATGATCGTGTGCTATCAGGGCCTGAGTAAGTTCCAAACTAAAGTTCTGAAAATGACAAACATCACCCTGCAGCCCGTTCCTAATGCATTCTGACTTGGTGGATGATTTAAGTTTTTAAATGGCTGTTTGGCAGCCTCGACTGCCAGCGTTTCCCAGAGTGTGTGAAATGACAGCGAGCGTCTGGAGAGGTTGACCACATCTCTGCTGACATCTGCAGAGCTGCTGAGAGGAACTAATAATGTGGGACTAAAAGAAATGTCATTTCAGTTGAAGTAAACCAGTTTCATGTGCATCTCAACCAGGATTATCATTATGTTGTCTGCAGAAAGCTGCTTTTCCTTTCAGAACACACAGATAGGATAATTGTATGGCTGAGATAACATTAACGAGCTCTAACGGTCTAACTGACTTTTTTTTTTTTTAAAGCAGGGAAAATAAAAACAATGATGAATATACTAGATTTTTAATTTTTGAAGGAAACTTTCAAAATGCCGTGGCATTGCTATATGGTTGTTAGGGTGGTAGCTATATATAGTTAGATACCAAAGTTGAATGCTTCTGACCGGGGGTTTATTCAGGCCTGGGAAGGGTCAGAGACATGGGAAGCTCCTGCTTCTTATCTTGGCATGTTGTTGGGAGTTTCACAGCTGGGCATTGCTGCTGCTGCTGCTGTCATTTCCGTCTCATTTCAGCCCAGGATATTACTCACAGCATCAACAGACTGGAGGGAAAAATGGAGATCAGCGCTGGGTGTGTGGGCTGAGTGACACCTGCCTGGAGGGGCGGGGCTTCCCGTGGAGGAAACAGGAAGTCGCCCTTCTGAGCAGCATCTATAAAGATGTTGTGAAATGAGAACTCTGTGATCTGTTGCTGACACTTAAGATCCAGTGGAAAATCCACTTTATTTAGATCCAGTTTATTTAGTATTATTTGTAATTTCAAGACTCTTGGAATTATTTTATATTTGTGTTCCATTAAACAATAGTTACAAACTAGATGGTTTCAGCTCTAAATATGAAAAAATAAATGAATTATGAATTAAATATATTATATATATGAGCTTTTATAATATATATAATCTCTCTATATATATATATAGATGAATATATATTTATATAGAATTATATATAGATATCTATATATATAAAGATTGTTTTATTATGATTATTTTTTTTACAGATATCACCATATGAATTAAATAAACTTATCAATTGTGACAATAAATCTTATTCAGGTAATATGAGCAGAAGTAGTATTTAATTAAGATCGTTGTTTTAATATATATTTTGAAAGACGTCTCGTATCAAGGCTGCAATATTCGAGTAAAATACATTTAAACTGTAATACTGTTAAATCGTGTTACAGTTAAAAATGTTTAAAAATAAAAAATAATTTTCGATTTGAATATATTTTACTTTTTGTATTCAATTATCATATTCAATTTTAATAATTTATTCCTGTATGGCAAAACTGAATTTCAGCAGTCTCCAGACGTATATATATAACGTTCATTTAAATTGTAGCTAATACATTTGACAAGTTACAACGTTCCAACTTTTTATGGTAGTGCGAAGTCTAATATATTCATGCAACAATATTTTTGCAATTTGATATTAATCATAGTTAATGCTTAAAAATTTAAAAATTATAAGATCAATAAAACAAAAAAGAAACCCAAAAAAGGTTGAAACTCAAAGTCCAGACCACATTAATGTAACTGCCATAGAAAAAAATCTCTTTGTATTCACAGTGTTGTTATTGGTAACTAAAACTAGAATTTTTACTAAAAATGTTTGTTAATTGAAATGAAGTGAAACGAATAAAAAAATAAAAAAAGTAGATGAAAAATTTGAAATGTGGCTGGGCAGATAAATTAAATAAGGTAAAAGTTCTAATAACTACTAAAAGAAAATGGAAAAAAGAAAATTAAGACAAACAGAAATCTGAAAAAGTGACAAGGAATTAAAAGTTCCAAAAACTTAACAAATTTAAGATCACTAAAAATAAACATGCTAAATTCAAATAATAATATAAATACTATAATAGTATATATAATTAAATACTAAAATAACATTATTTATAGCAGAAAGTCATACTGGTTTGGAATGTCATGAAGGTGAAAAAATGATGACAGACTTTTCATTATTGGGTGAACTATGCCTTTAAGCATTCCATGGCAGGATTTCTATTAGCACTGACATTTTTTCTTGTTTGAAACAAATGAAACATCCCTCATCTTGACACTGTTTCAGTTAAACACGTAGAGCACAAATCCATCAACACAGATACTTCATGCGAGAATGTTGACGTCAGGATGCTGATGTATGGATTAATGGTTGCACAAATTCCTCTTCCCTTACGGGAACCTGGCGCAGTGCACACTCTGACATTCCTTTACCCACAATGCATTTCCAATATAGTGATCAATGGGACATGGTTGCTAAGGGCAACTGCTCTGTCAAGCCTAAGCAATGTGTATGTTCCCATAAAGAAGGGATTTGGGGCACCTTCCTCATGGTAACGGTTCTCAGTGACCTTTCAGACAATGCCAGACAGGGCAGTAAACGACCAGCCAAAGACTGAAGAAGAGTTATGGCTAGGAAGGGCTTGTTTCCCATAATAAAGCAGATACGCAGTCTTGAGGGAGCGTGGTGTGAACGATCCCCCCGCCTTCAGTCTGACTGAAAACTACAGCAGATGAAACAGAACATGAGCTAGAAGGATTATTCAGATCAGTAAAGTTTTTTTGTTTAATTTTTTTAAGGCATAGCAAGTTAAGCATAATGTATAATTAAAGATACATAATACATAAAAAATACATTAAATATGCACTATCAATAGCACTTTTAAGTGAAAATGTAGAAAAAAAAAAAAAATATATAATATATATATATATAAACTATAGGGCTTAAAGTTTGTTTAGATTAACTTTGTAAGGATCAATAAATATGACAAAAACAAAAAAATTAATAAAATTAAATATTAATATATGAATAATCTAACTAGTAAGTAATATCTAATTACAAAAGTAGAAAATGATAAAGTATTTTAGTATCGTATAAAAGGTATATATAGCAAGTATATAAAGACAGTTAAAAAACAAGATTTTATTTTGTTCAGATTTTGTACTTCCATCAACACAAATACATCAAAAAGTTAAAAATAAATACAATTACAAAAATTTACAAATTACGATTTTTTTTCATTTATATCTAATTAATATAAAGATCTAACTCAATCTTAAAATTGAGAAAAGCTAATTACAGTATAACACCTGCATGCACACACAAACACACACACACACACACACACACAGGTTGTGTTTTGTGAAAAGTGGGGGATCTCCATAGGCGTAATGGTTTTTGATACTGTACAGACGTATATTCTATTGCCCTACACCAACCCTACCCCTAAACTACCCCTTACAGGAAACTTTGTGCTATTTCAGATTTCAATACACTCCATTCTGTGTGATTTATAAGCGTTTGAAAAGTGGGGACATGGGATAATGTCCTGAAAACCTGTCACCTTCTCCTTGTAATACCTATCATACCTTTGTCATTATACAAATGTATGTCCTCACTTGTCACAAAAACGCACACACACACACAGAGAGAGAGAGAGACACACACACAGACACACAGAGACTCTTTTTAAACCATTTATAGCCATCATGTATGTGATTTTATTACTTTCTATCAATAAAAATAACAATACACTTTATCAAATATTTTGCCTAATACTTTATATAGTGTTTTAGTATTATAAGTATATAGCATCATAAGTATTTTAGTATAATATAGTAAGTAAATAAATAAATAAAAACATTTTTATCTATTTATTTGACAGCAATCACATTCTACTAGCTTGTGTAACATGATTGAATAATAGAACTTCAAAAATGCAGTCAAAAACACTACACTTTGTGAAAAAACTGTAAAATTTAGTGCCTCTGTTTACTTTTTCCCCACACTATGCTGTATAAGAATGCAAGTAATCTTAACTTGTTGGGTGTC
Organism: Sinocyclocheilus anophthalmus; assembly: GCA_018155175.1. Classification (NCBI taxonomy): domain Eukaryota; kingdom Metazoa; phylum Chordata; class Actinopteri; order Cypriniformes; family Cyprinidae; genus Sinocyclocheilus; species Sinocyclocheilus anophthalmus. The sequence goes on from JADLZN010005775.1 coordinate 360,607, forward strand.
AAATTTTTTTTTGTGGGGGGGGGGGATCACACTTTAACAGGGTTGTGTGAAAAATGTCCATTAGTGTGCACTTTTCCACAGCTCTTCATTGAGAATCTATAATAAAATCATTAGAGTTGAACTCATTCCAACTGCCAAGCTAGTGTACATTTAGCGCAGCGGGGGTGGATGATCTATCATTGGCTCCTTTGCTCTTTTCTCAAGTGTTTATTTGTCTCATAATTCCATTCATCATGAAAAAGCAAAACCCGAGATGAGATGTGTCAGAGCAGATTTAAAGAGCTTAAGACATGTTGCTCTAACAAAAACCTCAGAGAGCTGAAACTACACGGCAACCCTGAAAAAAAAACGATTCCAGCTGTCAAGTCACAAACTGGCTGGATGATCACAAAAGCAGCAGCTGAGGATAAAACACCAGCGACTCATGGCTTCAATTAGAATCGATTCCAATATTAATACTAATATTAACAAAACAACAACAACAATTTCCAAAATTCGTGCACATGTGTGTGTGTGTGCAAATATTTTTATATTATAGTTTTGATAAAAATGCTTATGAAGATTCCATCATTTTGTAATAAATGTACATGCAATTCAAAACACAATGCACGTTTGTCAAACTGTAGGTTGGCGTAGCAGATGTTAGCATAAAATCTTCTACAGACAGTTTTCTCTTTCAGGTCAACTTCTATAATGGCAATGCAACAGTTTGAAGGGCTAGTTAAATAGTTTATATATCTACCTGAATATTAATTCACAGTCAAACACTAGCCAAACATTTGCATCTGTATGTGTGTTAAAGGGTTAGTTCACCCAAAAAATAAAATTAGGTTGCATTTTACTCACCCCCGATGCATCCTAGGTGTATATGACTTTCTTCTTTCAGACGAATCCAGTCGGAGTTATATTAAAAATTGTCTTTGATCTTTCAAGCTCTATCGTTGCACTCAGCGGGTGTTGCATTGCTTCTGTCCAAAAGACGTGAAATAAAAAGCACCCTTCCATAAAAAAAAGTGTTTCACACAGATCCGGTGAGTGAACAAAGGCCTCCTGTAGCGAACCAATGTATTTTTATAAGAAAAATATCCATATTCAAAAAGTAATAATCACTTTAATCTACCTTGCGCCAACAGTTGTACACGGAAGCAGTTCTGGGCGGATGACGTATGAGGTCGGCTTTGCACATGCGCGGCTCAGAAGTGACGCACGCGGAGAGATCGAAACAAAACAACGGTCACTAATTAGAAGTACAAAAACGAGGATTTGTAAAGAAAAATATCGGAGGATTTCAATATAAGCCAAGACGAGACTGGTTTCCTTTGCTAAAGTAAGGAAACTTTGCTTCTTTTGCTCTTGTTAACAAACGTAGGTTTTCACGAGACTCACTGGCGCATGCACAACGCTGACCTCATACGTCATCAACCCGGAACTGCTTCCATGTACAACTGCTGGCGCAAGCTAGATTCAAGTGATCATTACGTTTTGAATATGGATATTTTTCTTACAAAAACGCATCGATTCGCTACAGGAGGCCTTTGTTTACCCCCCGGAGCCGTGTGAGACACTTTGTTTTATGGAAAGGTGCTTTTTATTTCACGTCTTTTGGACAGAAGCAATGCAACACCCGCTGAGTGCAACGATAGAGCTTGAAAGATCAAAGACGATTTTTAATATAACTCAGACTGGATTCGTCCCTCTGAAAGAAGGAAGGAAGTCATATATACCTAGGATGCATGGGGGGTGAGAGTAAAACGTAGCCTAATTTTCATTTTTGGGTGAACTAACCCTTTAAGTATTTTTCTGGTCATACTTACAGCAAACATACCCTACAGCGCCATTCAGAAACAGAGAAGTTTTGGCGGTAAAATCTGTGGAATTATGTCAGATAAGCATGTAGGCACAAAAAAAAGTGTAGCTCAAGTGTATGTCTTGAAAAACCTCCTTCACTCTGTCAGACACTTGCTCACAATAATGGATGAGGAGAATGAATGCCGAGGATGCTGCTTCCTCTCCAAGAAAATCCCATTCTGTCAGTGAGAAGGAAGAGCTTAATTACACCGTTTGGATTCGCGCAGCTTCCAGGTCACACTCAGGGAGGAAGGAGGTCTCATCTGATGTGTGTTATCATGATTCACTGTTCTCTGTCTCTTCTGTGTCATTCTCTCCCTACTGGGCTGGAGTCTTGTGTCATCTGAGTGCAGTTTGGAATCTGAGGAATATGCCAAACTCTCGTCCTCTTGTCATGGGCTGCGTCTCCTGGGTGCTGCTCATCAGTTTGATGAATGTGCTGGTGGTCTTGAGAATAAAGCAATAAACATTTGATTACCAAATCAAACCATTCTTATCATTTAAATCAATCCTTTAAGAATCATTATAACCTTAAAGGAATGTTTTGGGCTCAAAACAAGTTAAAGGGGTCATATGATGTGATTTCAATTTTTCCTCTCTTTGGAGTGATACAAGCTCTTGGTGCATAAAGAAGAACTGTAAAATTGCAAAGACTAAAGTCTAAAACCCAAAAAGGTATTCTTTATGAAAGTTAAGAGTCAGCCACGCCTACCTAAAACGGCTCGTTCTAACACGCCCCCACATGTCTACATCACGATGTGGGAAGAAAATGCATAACGCCGCCAAAATGTTCGTGCAAAGAAATAAGGCATAACTTTTATTCTCACTGTAGTACTGTGCTGCGCATGTCGCGGAAGACCGCTGTGGATTCGTTGTGAAAGCGAAACTACTTTGTTTGGTCTTCCAAAAGAGGACGATATCGCTTCGTCATGCCTGGAGCTGATCCGTGCTGTTCGCTGAGGGAATACATCAACTTCGCTCTGTGGATCGCCGGATCGGCTTTCACCGTGGACGAAGCGAAGTCCAGCCTGGGGTCATCACATGTGGTTGCCGCAAGCCCGCCGGCTGCTCCTTCGTTGAATCCGCCAGCATCCGCTCACTTAGCATACGGCAAGCTGCTCACTCTAGCCCGCCGTGTGTTTCGTTGTGAATGTGAAATACTTTGTTTGGTCTTCAAAAGAGGACACGATAGAAAAACAGTGGTTAATTTGTATGAACAACACTGTCCAGAAACACTTCAAACCAAATATTCAGATGTGTGCAGCACATTTTTTGGAGGACTGTTTCCTGATCAGAGCGTGTGGCGCGGCGAAAAAAAAAATAACAAAAAAAAAAAAAAGATGAAATGTGGAACAAAGTCGTTATTTTTCTTTTCTTTGCAAAAAAAAGTATTATCTTAGCTTCGTAACTTTACAATTTTTGGGTGAACTAACCCTTTAAAGCCAATATATATATAATTTACAAAAAACTTTATTCTTCTTTTGAAAAAAACAAAACAAAAAAACATCAAATTAATGTTAGGTAATTTTTATATATTTTTTGCAAATCAGCAATTTTTCTCTCTCTCATTCTCTCAAGATGCAGGGCAATTTTTACTTGTCTTTCAGTAACACTTGGAGAATTTAATACCAAAGATGTGCAGCTCAAATGTTTTATTAAAGCACTTCGTCCATTTCTTAATTAAACACAAAAATTTTGCTATTTGATCAGCAAGGTTGAGTTTACCAGCTGAAAATTGGATCTAACTTTGCATATACAAGGTTAGTAAGTGATTTTATCACACTTATGCAATGTACATATGTAACGTTTAAGTCTTAACATGTAAGCAAAAGTTGAAATCAGTGTGCATTTTAATGTTTATTCTGATCCAAGGCTCTATAGACTTCCACTGAAACGGTCATTTGAGTTGCAAAGCTGTTTAAATTGTATTTTTATCAGTGGGACTATGTGTTTACCAGCTGAAAACTGGATTAAACTTTGCATAGATTAGGGTTATTAAAGGGGTCATAGGATGCGACATGCACTTTTACAAGTTGTTTGAACTGAAATGTGTGTTGGCAGTGTGTGTACACAACCACCCTATAATGATAAAAATCCACCCAGTGTTTTTTTTTTTAATCTGGTTAAATGTTTTCCCCTTTTTCAAATCGAGCCGATCTCGTCGCACAGACATGCCCCTCCCACGATAGTTTGATTGACAGTAACGTTTCAGCACAGACTGGACTGGTGTCTTACCTTAGACCTGCCTTGAGTGACTGTCATCAGTCCTCTATTGTTTCACCGCTGGAGCAGATGTAGACAAGAATGACTCCTAAGTGATTGAGGTCTTCTGTTGTTGGATGTAATGAACATAGCAGTCGTCATCTCCCGACATCTGAGCCGCTGAACTCGCAGTGGATTACATTGTTTTTGAAGGGAATGCGCCCCCGATCTACCTAAATGTGTCTATGTTCGCGCGAATCATTCATGATCCAGCCTCATCTTCAGAAGAAGTGAGTATGTTTTGTAATGAATCTTTGCAAATCTCCTTTCCTAATAATGTGCTAATTAGCAAGTTTCACGATGAATGCGGCTAAAGTAAACAGTCTCTCTGAGAGCGGCTCTGAAGAGAGGGGCGGGGTCAGCAGAGCTCATTAACATTTAAAGGAAAATGCAACAAAAATGGCTTGATCTGAAAAGAGCTGTTTTTGACAGGGTAAAAAAGGTGTTTTTTACACTACCACTGAGAAATTTTAACCAAACTATGTTACAGACTTTTCATTAAGACCCTAAAGAATCATATCAACTTGTGGAAAATGGGCATCCTATGACCCCTTTAAGTGATTTTATCACACTTCCGTATTTAAATATGTAACATTTAAGTCTTAAAATCTAAGCAAACTTTCAAAACTTTGCATTTGAATGTTTATTCTTATGCGATGCCCTATATAGACTTCCATTATAACGGCATTGCTTTAATCCAGGGGTGGGCAAACTTGGCCCTTCCAGGCCACTTTCCTTCAGAGTTTAGCTCCAACCCTGAACCAGCTAATCAAGCTCTTACAAGGCATAGAAGGTACAGCGCAGGTGAGTTTTATCAGGGGTGGATCAAATCTCTGCAGGAAAGTGGCCTGGAAGGGCCAAGTTTGCCCATCACTGCTTTAAACACAATTTTGCTTGTTTTTTACAATGTGAATTAAACGACACATCTGACCAAAATGAAACCAAAAAATTCCTTCATTTCTATTATCATAAGGTGGTCTTGGCTGCAATTACGGCAGTTCTTCTTGTCGTTATTCTTATCGCCGTGTTGGGGGGTGTTTTTTGAGGTGACGTCATTTCTCTGCGAGACCAATGTGGCCCTGGGAACCATTCTGCTGTTGCTTTATGGTGACATGAAGGCCTGATCCATTTCCTGTTTCCTGGCAGGGCGACTTGGCAGCGATAACAGCTTAAAACTGGCATTTAGTGTCAAGAGCAGCTTGAACAAAAACCTTGTTAGCAGCAAGTCAGGCACTAATTAACCGGTATTAATTTGGCCTGGCAAGGAGACGTCATTATAATACCCAACAAAGGCAGGGGGACAGCGGACAGTGAAACACAACACATTCTCCAACAGACACACTGCTGGAGAATGTGTTGTGTTGACCCAGTCAAAATATGGAGAGCACTCGCATACACTGCTATTTCTGGGAAAGAGGAATCATCGAAGAGTTTTATCAGGCCTCTACGCTCCTTCAGGTTCCGACACGTCAGGAAATGTAGAACTTGACAAGTCAGAGCCTGCTGGCAGGATTCAGCAGTGATAAATTCTCACTAATGGTTTCAGAGGTTCAAAAAGTGTTCGGCTTGAAAGGGGCATGAGGAGAGAAATGAGAGGAATCACATTTGATTCTCTCAGTAATTTTGGGTTCACAGACTGGAAAGTAAGAGATGTAAATTTTAGATTATAATAGTCTTATTTCAATAAAAAGATGGTCAGAGGACAAATTTGATGATTTGTTTTAAAGGTTAATTCTTTGACACTAAATGCAGGATCAGTGTTGCCAAGACCACAGTTTTCCCGCGGAATTGGGCTACTTTTATACTGTTGCCATACTTTGTTCTTTTAGTCTGTGGGTTGAAGCAAACACCATGCAATTGGGCTGGTTTTGTTACGCAGACCTGGCAACCCTGTGCAAGATTCCCATTTGTGAATAAATTATTGTTTTTGAAAAGAAGTAAATTATTATTTTTTTTTAATCACAATTTAAATTACATAAGGATTGTATTATTGTCTTTTTAAATGTAAGTAGGGCAGAGAAGTTGAAAAAATGACAATGCTTTTGATGCTTAAAGAGATGAAAATGAAAATTATGTCATCAGTTACTCAATCTCATGTTGTTCCAAACGTGAATGACTTTCTTTTTGTGGAGCATAAAAAAAGATATTTTGAGAAAGTCTCAATGTTTTATTTTTATTTTTTTGGTTCAATGTAAGTTAGCTGTAACCAAAACTGTTTGGTTACTTATGTTCTTAACATACCATGTCATCATAATTGTTGGGTAGACAACCCCTTTAAACACTATTAGTATATCTATAGAGATTTTTATAATATGAAACATTAAATCTTGGCGTGTAACTCGTCCTGCACCATTTGTGACATCAGTAATTTCACTCAGAAACAGATATTAAATGTCAGAAATAATTACAAAGAAATAACTAGTAACACACTACATGAAACTAAATTTTTAAGTAAAACGCACGCCAGTAATCTTCGTTTACAACTTAGAAAAATCATCACAGAGTAGTTCATATTTAATATTACTGAATCAACCTGAATACATAATGTCACACCAACAAAGATAGTTTTCAAGCCCCACATCATATAGATATAACTCCTTAAAGGAACGACTGCACATATATTTCTTACTGTGCTCTTGGAAAGCGTTTGCTTCTGGAGACAGTGAGGTGTCGCTGAAGGCACTCGCTGGCAGATGTCAGGGAAGGGAGTGTGGACTTCCCACGAAGCCTAAGTTTGGGCACTTTGCCACCAGCGAAGATTATCTTTCCCCTCTGACAATAGTGAGAGCAATTCCTCCTCACTGAGAGATGTTAATTTAAAACGTCCTGCTCCTGAAGAATGGCCCATGCTAGATAGCAATAAAGCTGACGTTCAACTTTTGTTTCTCCTGTAAAGAAAAGTGTCACGGTTACAGTTTTTACAAACACACACACATGATCAATGTGTCTTTCAGTGGCAGCATCGGTGCAGTGCGAGGTGATATGTTGTGTAAATGATGGTGTGGACCGCTGCCATGCAGGGTTCTTTCCCAGGAACAATGCCAGCTATTAAAATCAGATGTTACACAAGCACTTCAGTCTGGGAAATCACACAATATAAGCCAAAAAGCGTTTGGGAAATACACACGGTAGTGCTCTTAGAGGAGAAGCACTTTTATGTTACCGTGTTTGCGTAGGTCTTTTTTAACGTATCCATTAAAGGAGGTCTGAATGCTCACAACAGTAACTGATGTTGCTCTGTTGATCCAGTGTGTGAGTGTGTGTGTGTGTGGCGGGGGGGGTTGTCACTTATTTATCCTAGATGGTTCCCCCTTTATCAACACTGCACTATAGGGCGTTTTTTTCTGCCTCGTATTCAGATCATTTCTTAAATAAACTTCACCATAAACTAGCCTGATTTAAAAGTATCAATACATTCAAAGTTGATTTTCATATATTATATGTATATATTATCTATTATTATAATTTATTATATTATAGCGGACGTTTCAAAAGTAATTTTTCTGCCTCGCTGATTACAGCATCACAGCCCAATGACAACAAATTTTAATGTACAACTGGAAAAATGACTGCAAAATGACTTGCAGTTGCAGATTTCCTTTCATTTAGTACTTGCTGTACATTTGCATAGTTAGACTCAACTCATCGCATTGGTCTACATGTTTATAGATGATCCTTTTATTGAAAATGAATGGTTTATGGGCGCTTTGATGCTGTAGATCGCAAATGTGTGTCATTTCCTTAAACTCCACTGCAGTTCCCGGGGCCTCTCAATAAAATTAATAAATTTTTCAGGGTTTTAAGCAAATATTTTAATTATATTTTGTGTGTGATTCCCCAGCGAGTACCTTTTTTCCCCACAGAGTACCATCATCCCAGGAGGTAAATTGGCAGAAATCCTGTAATCCACTGGAGGGGGATGGCGGGTCCACAATTACAGCAGGACTACCTTGGGAACCGAAAGTTGGCGAAGGCCTCGCCGGGACCATTGGGCTGTCAGCACCAGGAGAAATTAACTGACATCAAACACCGTACCTCACAAGCTTAGACATGTCCAGCACACAATCACACAAAGAGAGAAGAGAGAGACATCAGACAGAAGACGAGAGGAGAGCAGGAAAAGACAGGGAGTTTAAACAAGGGAGAGAGAGAAACTTAAGAGAGACAGGCAGGAAAAGAGATGGAAATTAGAAAGGTGATGGAAAGAGAGAGAAAATATCATTCTCAAAATCTGATTAGATATGATCCTTATACATAAGGGTGTTTGACCTCTCCAATTAAGGATCAAGGGCCCACAAATTAAACCCATTTTTAACTTAATTTTTTATGGCAAAGCCAAAAAGTTAGCAGCTATAATATATTTTTATATATATATATATATATATCTATATATATAATATAATATATATATTTCTAGATGTCAAAATTAGATATTTAGCAATTCCAATTAAAGTTTTTTATTAGTTTTTTTAAAAACGCATTATTTTTCACATAATTTACCTTTATTCCACACCGCTCTGTCCCTGAGAAACACGCTGATCATTTCCTTCCTTTATGAAGCCCCTCCCTCAGAAATAGGTGATGGGCTCTGATTGGTTAGCTAGCCCAGTGTGTTGTGATTGGCTAAACCGCCTCTAGTGCGCGTCTAAGCGTCCCGCCCCTCACCTCAGCGGCATGTGCTCCGGTTGTATTGTAAACAAAGTCGTTAATATCGCTTATTAGTTTGAGCCTGATTGAGAAGCAGAGGATATTATTGAAGAGGATCGCGCAGAACCTGTGCAAGCATGGCTTTTAATGGTAGGCCTATGTTTTTTGTTTGTTGTTGTCTCATACTTTTAGATACACTGTTATTTGTAAATGCTACTGCTTCTGTTAGCTTTTAATATATGGTTTTATTCTGATTAAAGCTTTAATACAGTACGGTAACTGTACGCGAGTACATGTTTTTGACGCTTCTCATAGCTATGTGAAAATAAGTGTATAATTGGAACAGTTCATAGTTGGAATAGAAGACAGAATTGCGATTCATATGAATAGATTTTTACGTGCACCTCTAGTTTTCTCTTCCTCTTCTCTAAAGCAGTGCAGGCCTTGCCCCCTTTGCTGCCTTTTCCCGAGGGTGGGGTTTATCTGGGTTTGTGATGTCACGAACCCGGGATGTAACTTGTTTGTAGTCCCTACCAGCTGTTTAAACTGCCAGAATTTTAAAAGACGAGATCTCTTTTTGCATTGAACTTTCAGCTTCGTAACGTTGCAGATATTGTTTATGCTCAAACAGCAACATTACACACTAATTAATGTTAAAAAAGTGAAATCGCAATTAACCACCCCTTTAAAGCAACTTAAACAGTTCATTAAAACACACACACACACACTCAAAATTCTATCATCATAATTACAAAGAAAAGAAAAAAAAATATTTTAAAAGTATTGCATGTATTCTATTTAACCCTCATATTGTGTTCCAGGCATTTTGACCTGGAGAGTTTTTTTCTCTCCTTAAAATTATAGTTAATAGTTGCATTGGACTAAAATTTGTATTTTATTTAATTTGATTATTTTTATTTTTTTTAGGAAGGCAGACTAATGAATATGAATGAATGAATTAAGCACCCCCCCCCCCCCTGTTTTTTTTGCGTATTATATGTTTGAACTGGATCCTCAAAGGTCAGAAGCACAGACATTGGTTTAATAGAATGGGATTAAATACATAAAGGATGTTTGTGTTATTTAACATATTTAATTATTTCAGGTTTGCGTCATATTCTGAGTTGCGTTTATTTTTATTCATTTTGAGGAATACTGTGAGATGAGTGAGATTAATTAATTCATATTCATATTTATTTTAGAACTACAGTAACATCTTCTGATTTCTCTCAATATGGGGACAGGAGAGCTGTCAATCAATAAATTGAAAAAAAAGTAACTTGCGTTAATTATTTGAAAAAGTAACTCAGACATTCTCTTGTAAATGAAAAAGTAATGCGTTACTTTACTAGTTACTTGAAAAAAGTAATCTGATTACGTAACTCGCGTTACTTGTAATTCGTTACCCCCAAAACTGGTTGTTACCTCCACAGTGAGCCATGCAGCTCTGCTCACCTTCTACAATGACAAACTCCACAGCTGTACTTGACAAAACCAACCAGCCCCTGTGAAGAGCCAAGAAACCGTCACTGCACCACAGGCTGCACCTAAAGCAAGAGTCTGATTCATTAAGTAAACAGTCTACCATTAATGAAGGCAATTTCCCTGGCAGCTATGAGCTTACTGCAAACAGCAAAGAAAGCATAAACTGAAATATAAGAGCGAAAGAGACGTCTGACTATGTTTTGATTTTACACTATGGCAGGTTGTGGGTTAAAGAATGAAGGCAGAATCAGCAGCGCAGACGGTGCAAATGTTTCAATGTTTTGTTTGCGAGTCTTTCCCGAACACGACAAAAGGGTTGCGGTGGAATATTTGTAGAAAGCGAATAAGTAATTGCAGGTGTTTGTAGCCCATCTGTGCATCTTTGGGATGTTTATTTCCACAGCTGTTGTGTCAGATCATATTAATTAAAGTTTGTTGACATATTTATTTACGTTGGCTCTATCTTATTTTTATTTGGATTCATTTTTAGGTTTTGTATGTGTGTCCAGATTTTGCCATGTTTTTGATCTTTAATGGACAGTCTCAGTTTGTTGCAATAAATGTTAAAACTGTCCTAATTTTTCATTGCATGACGGATCGACATCTTCACAAACGCTCTATGGCCTTCCAGTAGACCCAGCTGAAATCAATGCATGTCTAGTGTAAATCTACACTAAAAATTTTTCACTTCTACAGTATGCCATGCAGAGTTGGCATGGCATAGTGGTTCGGCTGGTACAGTAGATGAGTTTCAGAGATGTCTGTTCAATGTGATAATGCAGCTGGTCTACGTTAGCACCAAAATGCAATATGGTTCAGCTCAACCCTATTTGTATTGGCCATTTCACAGTGTGCCGTCTATACAATGCTGGGACAGACGGGCTGTTGACAGCCTGTTTATTTGGAGAATGCACAGATGTAAGAACAACTCAGCAGATTCTCAACACAGGCCTTAAAATATTGTGCTGCTTCTGTTTCTCCCTAAAGCAAGAAAGAAAAATGTTGATTTAAAAACTGAACCAAAGACACAGCATCCTTACATTTGAATTTAAAGGGACAAGGTTTGGCTCTGTTCAGTTAAATTCCAGCTGGTAGATGGCCATCTAGTTCTAAAGAGCATCTTTTTCAATTTGTGGCCATTTAAAGTTTACATATGTTGGGTCATTAAGTGTGTTCCATTATTTATTATTATTATTAAATTAAAAATAATGTAATTTATGCTTTTTATTCAGCAAGGACCCTTAAATTGGTCAAAAGTGACCGTAGACCATTTATACTGTTACAAAGATTTCTAAGTTTAATAATCGGCGTTTTTAAATTTTAAGCATATTAATGAACTATGAATTATTAAAGCAGTACAACTGCTTTCAACATTGATGTAAAAATGTTGTCTTGAGCAGCAAATCATATATTGAATGATTTCTAATATGGAGTATATCTGCGAAAATTATTTTTTAAATAATTAAATTTTTTAATTATTACATTTCACAGTATTACTGTTTTTACTCTATTTTTGATACGCTGCCTGCTGAGCATAAGAACTTCTTTTTAAAAACAAAAAAATTTGAAGACATTTTTAAACATTTTCAATAAATCTTAATATTAAAAATGAATCCATGTTTTTAACGAATTGGCTGAGCGAATGTTTCAGTGATTCACTCACAAGGAAGGTCGGTAACACTTTATTTTATGGACCAAATCTCACTATTAACTAGTTGCTTATTAGCATGCATATTACTAGCATATTGGCTGTTTATTGGTAATTATAAAAGCAATATTAGTTGTAGTGGAGTTTATTGAGGGGAAAAGTCTTAGTTAATAGTGAATATGTGTTCCCTATTCTAAAGTGTTACCAGAAGGTCACTTGCTTCAATTCTGAATGAATCAGTGTTTTGAACAAATCAATTGAACAAATGATTCAATGACTTACTCATACATGTAACTTGCCTCCACCTACTGGAGTAACAATGTAACCTTTAGAAAGACAAGAGAGCTTCTTCTGCATACTGCACTGACTAGCGCTCTCCAAACTGTAGCAGGTGGTTCTTATTCGGCCTTTGCACTCTTTAATTATTCAAGAGTGCTGGCCTCGTACACTGTGCTGTAGTTCAGTGTCCTGCACCTGTCAGCTGGTTATTAACACCAGTGCATTTCTCTTAACCCAACAGTGTTGTACAGAGCTCCCTCTGGCTCTGTGTTAGTCAATTAGCATATTAAAAAACACCAGAGATTGGCCAGAGGTCTAAATATAGCTCTGCTGCACATTTGTTTTCTGAAAAAGAAAGAGAATGCTCACAATAATATGGCAGCTTGAACGATATCATATAGACCACGTAGTGACTCAGAGTACCCCATACTACATGTAAACTGATAATGTACATTCAGAATTTAAACAAGGTCATAACCACATGATAGAACAGGGTTAAAATCAACATAAAACAACACATTCACAACATTAAAAGGAACAGTTCACCCAAAAAATGCTAAATTTGCTGAAAACGTACTCACCCTCAGCCCATCCAAGTTTTTTTTTTATCAGCTGTTTGGACTCTCATTTTTTCGGCACCCATTCACTGCAGAGGATCCATTAGTGTCACTAATGTGAGTAATGGCTTAGTCTCGTCCAATATCTGTTCCATGAAGCCGATGCTGCGAAACTCGTCTACACATTGGATGGCCTGAGGGCGAGTACATTTTCAGCAAGTTTTTATTTTTGGGTGAACTATTCCTTTGACTTTTTTTCAAAAAATTCATTATCTACAACAGTAGTATAAAATAATGGCAATTTGGTTATTTGTTATCATTAACATAATACAAACAATCATGTTTTCGTGAAAGATTATGAAGACCCAGGATGTGAAATCAGATTTCATGTTGACTTTAAATGATGCATGATACTGACTTTACTACGATGTAAACTAAACATATTCCAGATGAATTCCTTCACAGTTAAGCTGGCAATAATTCACAACAGCATAAGTTATGACAGTGCAGTATTTCCATGTAAATTGAATATAAACAGGTTTTCCTGTCTTTCACGGTTCGTTTCTTAAAGGGCATCCACACCCTGGTTGTGCCAATATTCATCTGGATGGCTGTGGTTCACTAGAGCTGCCTGCTGAACGTTCCTAATTCCTGCTCTTACCGTTCAAAAGTAATGGAGAATTGTTAATTTTCTGTGCTGCTGGACTTTGAAAACATCAGCACAGTACTGAGACAGAAGCCTGACAACATCACTATTATCTATGACTATAACATTGTGTTTACTTCCTCAGTCCTGCTTTCATACATCTTGCATATTTCATGTTATATAATATATATATATATATAGATATATATATATAGATATATATATAATATATGTGTGTGAAATGATCATCAACAATCTTTGTTAGATTTTATAAGGTAATACTGACTGGAAAAGTAAATCACTGTTCATGGGCTGTGATACTGATATATATTCAGTATAGTACTATATATATACACACACACATATATATTATATATATATATATCTATATATATTAGTATTATATAATATATATAGTATATATAGCACATGATTTCATGTTAACTTTAAAATATAATATCATAATAAAAACATATAAATTGCATATTAATATTAAATAGAACATTTAAAAATCTATCTCTTTTTAATAAAAAAAAAATCTAAGATTTTATGGGCCAATACATTTCATGATGTACAAGTTAAATCTTTTGGCTGGAATACTAAGATTAATTATATATTGCACATCGTCTAGACTGAAGTAGTTAGTAGTAGTAATTGGGTAATTGGGCATTGAAAAACTGGTCTTGAATGGCACTTTAATACTTACATTTTACACCAAGTTAAATCCCAAAACACTTAACAATAATAACCAGTGGGCGCCATACTGTGTCTGTCTCACTCTGTAAAAAAATATGCTCAGTCATAAATGTGGCTCAGCAATTTTTCTCCTATTTTTGAGGAATTAGTTCAGAGATGTAGGACTGGCAGAGGACTGTCAGCTGGCACAAAACCCCTCAAGCCCAGAATAGTGGTGGATTTTAATAACCATGTTCAAACTACGACGTTATGTTATTAAAGAAAATTACCTCTCCATACCTTCCAATGGGCTGTTTGGGTGGGCAGGGGTGGCCACCCATGAATGAATGCATTAAAAACGACAGCCTGTTTATTCTGAAATGGAGGATGACCATTTTACAGTGATGAATGAGTCTTTAAGAGAGCTTCACACAGCCTCTGAGATTGGCACGTCTTCTGCATCTGTAATTTGAAGAAGAGTGAATTGTGACGTTGGTGACGCAACACATATCACACAAACTGCCTTTATTTGGCACTAAACTGTGTTGTTTTTGGCTGTAAAAATTGTTACATGTCCTAAACTGGACCATCAGTCACTCAAAACAGTCCCAAGACTGAAATCAAGATAGAATCAAAATAACGCTCAATGACTGGTTAGGGTAACAGTGTTATATTAAAGTTGGCCACGGTGCAACTCAAGCTCAGCAATTCAGACTTACACTTTGTTTTTGGGGCTCCTGGCCTGTGACGTAACACCACTGAACACACGTCGAGGGAGCAGATCCTGGATCAAATTCAGGAGCGGGAGACGTCTTTCCCACCTACCGCCCTCCCTCCGGTGCGGCCCCACAATCGCCGCCACGGTCAAACTCCAGATTGAAAGTGGCAGTTTAACGAGAGTGTTTCCTTACAGACTGCAATCCCCAGTTCAGGAGGTCATTCAATCGCTTTCACGAGCCTTGTGGTTCGTCCTTTCCCTTTTAAATTACAATCCTGAAAAATTTAGATCACACCACAGAGAAATCCCATCCCTCCAAGGAAGAGCAGGGCAAACCGTTCACTGTTTGTGCAGGGGAATTTTAGTGTGTCGGTTAATTGAATACAAGTACAATTCAATAATGGCCTTGTGCACTTGTCTACTTAAAATAAAAGTATCAAGCGATGCCATAGAAGATACTTTTTGTTTGTCCATTTTTCTCCTTATTATGAAGAACATTTTAATAATCAAATTTTTTCCACTATAACAAACTTTTTGTGCAATGGAAAGATTCCAATTTATGTTAACAGTTTTCTTCACTAATGAACCCTGATGCCAATAAAGAACCCTTATTTTAAGGGTGCACCATGGAACCATGGAAGTTTTTTTTAGATTTTTAAAATGTTCTTCACACTATGAAAAATGGTTATTTTAAGAACTGTTCACTGAAAAGTTCTTTGGGGAATCAAAATTGTTATTTTATGGCACTGCTGTGAAAACCCCTTTAAGAGACCTCCATTCTCCATTTCTCCAAGGTTCAGGTTTGGAAGTGACAGGTAGGTGGAGTGCGAGATGTTGTGACTGCGGTCATACCTGGGCGTATTTGCTCAACAAGCCCCCGATGACAGACTGGGCTCAGGGAACAATAGTTCCCTTGCAGCTCCTTATCGCGGGGTATGTACCACTGGGAACCTGTCTGTCACGGTGCGTGCTGGGAGATGAAGCGAGGACTCAATTGCTGGAGAAATGGTATTTTATTTTAGTCATAAACAATGAAACAAAAACAAACTCAAACCACCCAGAGGGGGAAAAACAGACAGGCAGAGCTAAAGCTGCACACATGCAGACACAAAACACACACAATGAGAAATGACGGATCAGCACAGGACGGCAGACACAAAGGAGAATAAATAGGAACCAAATGAGGCTAACGAGGGAGACACAGGTGGAGCAACTTAAACAATAACGAGGTAACAAGATGGGAGGGGCCAGACAATAGATAGGAGAGAGCACATGGCAACAGACAACACAACACAAGCCATGTGCTCCCAGAACACAGTCATCTGGTGGCCCTCCTGGGCACACCAGCTGAAGACTGTATCAGAAGCCCCTCTCTAAGGAGTGGATTCCAGATGCTCCACCAAAAGAAATCCCGGAGGGAGGCGGAACGGATGTGGATCCGGGGGAGGGATGGTGGTCCAGGCCCGTGTAGTGGAAGAGGCCCTGGGGATAGAGGTAAACCAGGTTGCCAGGGCGGGGCCGGCAGGGTAGGAGGCCAGGGTGGGGCCGGCAGGGCAGGAGGCCAGGGCGGGGCCGGCAGTCATGGCGCAAGATCGAGCCCGCCTCAGAGGTAGCTTCGGGCAGCAGCTGGGTTGCAGCTGCCAGAGAGCGGGAACTGTAGTGAGCCGACAGGGCGCGAAGCTTGAAGCTTGGGTCGGATCCGGCAGGGGCGCAAGCCCGAGCTTGGTCGGAGCCGGCAGTGCGCGAAGCCCTGAGCTTGGGCGAGCCCTGCAAGTGGCGCGAGCTTTGAAGGGCGCCTCAGGGGGCGAGGCGCTTGGGAGCGCCGGCAGGGCGAGGCGCTTGGGGGCGGCGCCTGCATGGTCGAGGCGCTTTGGCTCGCGGCAGGGGGCGAGGCGCGCGGCGAGGGCTAGGCTCCGCATGGCAGGCGTTGGCGGCGCCCGGCAGGGCGGCGCTTGGGCGTCGCCGGGCATGGGGCGAGGCGCTTGGGCGGCGCACGGCAGGAGCGATGAGCTTGGGATGCGCCGCAGGGCACCAGGCTCTAGGAAGCCTCCCTGCCTTGAATGATGGAAGAGCCATCTTCCTCCTCCTCTCCGTTTCCGAGAGGGTTCACTTGCAGGATTCGTCTGCCTTCCTCCGGGGGGCTGCAACCTTTTCGGCCACCACCGGGAGCGCTGCAGCTCCATCGGCCGCCTCTGGGGGCGCTGAAACCTCTTCGACCACCACTGGGGCCAGCTTCGTCGGCCACCTTCGGGGGCGCTGCAGCCTCCTCAGCCACCTTCGGGGGCGCTGCAGCCTCTTCAGCCACCTCTAGGGGTGGTGCGGCGGACCCATTCTTCCTTCTCCCCCTCCTCCGTTTCCAAGAGTGTGGCACTGCAGCTTCATCAGCCGCCTCTGGGGGTGCTGCAACCTCTTCGGCCACCACTGGGAGCGCTGCAGCTTCATCGGCTGTCTCTGGGGGAGCTGCCCCCTCTTCGGCCACCACTAGGGGCACGGCAGCTTCCTCGGTCACCTTCGGGGGCGCTGCAGTCTGGTCGGCCATCACAGGAGGCGCTGCAGCCCCCTTAGCTGAAGAATGTGCCACGAACTCCACAAACCTCTCGAAGGATACATGACTGCATCCTAGCATGCTCCAGGGGCTAATGAGCTCATCAAGGGCATAATTTAATAAGTCCTTTAGCGCAGAGTCATTGTAGCCCAGCCCCTCTGCAGCCTTCTTAAATTCCCCGGCAAACTCCCTCAGCTCGGTCCCTCATTGCCGGAGGGAGCTCAGGGTCTCCAGCTGGAGCATGCGCTGGTAGAGGTGCTGAGCGAGTAGAGACCGTAGTCGTGGGTGAGCCCATTCTCCGCTGAGCTCCCGCATTTGTCGCGATCCTGTTTCTGTCACGGTGCGTGCGGGGAGATGAAGCTAGGACTCAATTGCAGGAGAAATGGTTATTTATTCTGAATAATAAAAATGAAACCAAAACAAACTCAAACCACCCCGAAGGGGAAAAACAGACAGGCAGAGCTAAAGCTGCACACATGCAGACACGAAACACACACAATGAGAAATGACGGATCAGGACAGGACGGCAGACACAAGGAGAATAAATAGGGAGACAAATGAGGAGGGTAATGAGGGAGACACAGGTGGAGCAACTAAAACAATAACGAGGAAACAAGATGGGAGGGGCCAGACAATAGACAGGAGAGAGCACACGGCAACAGACAAACACAACACAAGCCATTTGCTCCCAGAACACAGTCATCTGGTGGACCTCCTTGTCACACCTGCTGAATACTGGGAACCTGCCACAGGAGCGACCCGTGTAAGCTGAAGCTACAGCGCTGGATTTCCAAGTGGGTCAGCAGCCAGGAGACTGAGCAGCCAAACCCAGAACCGCCTCTATCTCTAGGACGAGGAGGCAAGGCCTGGGGCAACTCAACCATGAGCAAGACTCTTGTTAAACGTGAACTCCTGTCTTATACCTGTTGGAAAACTCTCAAAAAGCCATCAAAAACATCCTTCTGAGGCACTAAAAGTCAGTTGAAGAGTCATCATGCCATACTACTAACAGCAGCATCATTGCAATGTACACCATTGGGATCTACGATAAAAACACGCAGGTATGTCCGTCACCACAGGTACCTGGAGGTTTGGAAACTCTCTCATCATTGAGTGAGCTCTTCTAATCCTCTGGTACCTCGGAGGGGGCCAAAAACACTCAATCCCTTTTCTGTGTTGGCCAGTGGGATTTCCCTCTTTAATTAATTCAGGATTTGTAGAGAGTTCAGAGGTCAGATGTGAGGAGAGACACAGGATTGATTTTCTCTTGTAAGATCTTGAGGCCTATTGTGTGTCGTGCTTAAAGGGGGGAAATGTGTGCTTGTACATTACATGTTAATGAATAAAAGACACTGCTCAAAGAGTGAGCCGGTTAATGGAATTGTAAAAAATAGTGACTAGGTGGCTTTAACACTTTACTCGTCTGGTCAAAGAAAACCGGTAGTCTTGCCCAAAACTGCCAATGCTGCAATGTCAAGGTGCTGAAACAAATAGAGCAACGGTGTTTACACTTTTCAGAGAAATCAGCATGTGAAAGGTTTACTTAAAGTTATATTTGCATATTTAACCGGCATAAGATAAAGTATTTTTAAACTTAAAAAGTATATACATGAGTTGTGAAAACCAAAACTGGACCCTACTTCAAACAAACATTCTTAATAAATTTCCTCTTGTCTTATAGTTAACATTATTAAAAAGGAAAGTTTGTTTTTATCAACAATCCTCAACAAGTTTCATAAACAGTGTGTTCTGAATCGGTTTTAATTTTATAGAAAAAAAAGGACAGAATTCAGATACTATACTATAGAATACCAAACATAATACTACTCTTACTATTTCTGCCTAATTAAAATACTGAAGTTTTTCCCAGTTCAGACTTCATTCAAATGTCAGACTCATAAGAGTTATTTACTCTTAAATCGGACTACAGTTTGTGCATTGTATGATTTTGAATCACTAAAAAGAAACCGGCTCAAAGAGTAATTTACTTGTGAATACAACTACACTTTTATTCACTAAAATATCCAGCTCATGAGTCAGTTACTAGCGAATCAGAATACACTTGCTGCACCGAATGTTTTTGATTCACTAAAAAGAACCGGCTCATAAGAGTCATTTGTTCGTGAACGGGACTCACTGATCTATATAGACAGGGCTTTTCCTCACACTTGCGGTTTTTGCACTTGTACACTTGTCTACTTACATGATGCATTTCCTGTATTTAGGCCAAGTGTTCAAGTGAGCATGAAGACCACAAGTGTGTGTAGAACTTTTCATTATCCGATAGGACTCACTTACAGTGTTATAAAAATGCAAGTAATTGTGGTGCTTCTAATTAAGTGATAAAGAGCAGTTGCAAACGTTGTACAAAAAAAATATCACCACTACTCATCTTTGCACCAAGAAAATGTGCAACACTGTTTTTCTACCAAATTATATGTATAGTTTTCAAATTAGTAGTACTCCAGATTCGTCCGTCAAAGCGGAACTGGCACTTGAGTGGAGTCAATTCGTATGTGCAAGAACAAATGTCTTTTTACGTTGAAGTTCAGAAATGCGATGTTTCTCACTTTATTGTCAATATATATTTTCTTTAACAACTGCCATATTTTGTGGACAATACAACTTCTGCTAGATACAATTATTATTATTATTATTATTAATAGATAAAATAATAATTATTATTATTTTGCATAATTCTGAAACTGTAAGGTTAACCAAAACATCCAGCTAGCTAACACTTGATTGAACACACTTTGCACTAAATTCATTTAAAGAGAACTTACAAGAAAACAGGACTTTCCCTCACCATATCATCTAACCCCACCTTTTGCTTTGGTAAGAAAGTAATTGCTTCCAGTTTATCTGACCCATGTTGCCCTTCTCTCTTGCTTCCCTGAAACATCAGACAATGTTAAGGTCAGAGGTCAAAGCTATCAAGGCCACGTGTAGAACGATACTGTTGGTCCTCTAGAAAATTGAGCCAAAGATCACAGGGTTAGTTCTTGGAAAGACTCAGTCAGCATACCAAACACAGCTTGATAAATATAGTAATTTATGTTGTTAATGACTAGCTGTTAATTAAAATAGGAGCAGGTGTGTTGAGGTTACAGTATCAGTTATTGAATGGCTTTAGGACAGTTGTGGTAAGCTGACTCTGAAATTCATTGTTTACCATGCAGGATATTAATTAGTGGTGTTTAATGTTGCTATTGCTTCTACTTTGCTTATACTGGGTTAGATTTAAACAAACAACCCTACATTTTGAATTTAAGAGAATAATGTGTCTTGTGCATGAATAACCCAAGGTTTGATTTTGGCATTGGTGGGGACATAACGGCAGACAACAGACATTTAATTGTTTAATTAAAATTATTGCTGTAGTCGCTGGATATTGGTAGGGACATGTCATAGCATCTCTACTAAACTCTACACCATTGAAAATCATAACTAACAATGTCGACTTTGGAAACTAGAGGTGAAACAACGGAGTAATGAGTTGATCCAATTTTCACAAAAAGTTTATGGACGTAATTATAAGTCAGACATAATTATAAAAGTCAGACATTGTATTGAGTTGCTAGGAACAATTTAGTAGTCGCTGTATTTCGGTATGGTCATGTCCCTGTAGTGTCCCTACTAAATTCTGCGTCCTTGACAAGAACGTCATGTTTCCTGAGGTGCAGGTAAAGCTCTCTAAATCATATCAGGCATCCCTAAAATGTCAGTTCACCTCCATTTCAATATACTGTATATATATATTTTTTTTTGCTCTCCCAAATTTCTGGTGTTTTTTGTTGTGTCAATTCCCATGAAGCCCTTGTCAGTTATTTTGCTGACTGATACGCTACCTTGGGCTTACGATCTCTGGCGTCTGCGGGACGTAATGATTCATTCTGATGGAGGGCAGATTTACTGCTGTTTGGAGAGCTCTCTCTGGTCAAATATGAGCCCAACCAGATCCACTCACACAAGTCACAGAGATTTATGGGAAGTCTGCCAATGTTGTGACACTTAGGAAAGTATTTAAAGTATCAGTCATGCTCATAACCATAGACATACTTGTAGTTATTGATATTTTTTATCCTCATTGTCTTATAGGCAGAGAATAGAAATGGCCTCAAATTAGGTCAACAAAAATTATTAAATAAAATATTTACTAAATATTGAACATTTAATTTACAGATTTATTAGTGTGTGACACCACTTAAACAATATGCACTTTGCAAGTGCAAGTCAATATGCAAGTCTTTGGCCAGAAATGATGGGTGGAAATTTATATTACTTTCATTCTTATTTATCATTTAACCTTCTATATACAGTGGGTACGGAAAGTATTCAGACCCCCTTAAATTTTTCACTCTTTGTTATATTGCAGCCATTTGCTAATCATTTAAGTTAATTTTTTTTCCTTTTTAATGTACACACAGCACCCCATACTGACAGAAAAACACAGAAATGTTGACATTTTTGCAGATTTATTAAAAAAGGAAAACTGAAATATCACATGGTCCTAAGTATTCAGACCCTTTGCTGTGACACTCATATATTTAACTCGGTGCTGTCCATTTCTTCTGATCATCCTTGATATGGTTCTACACCTTCATTTGAGTCCAGCTGTGTTTTGATTATACTGATTGGACTTGATTAAGAAAGCCACACACCTGTCTATATAAGACCTTACAGCTCACAGTGCATGTTAGAGCAAATGAGAATCATGAGGTCAAGGAACTGCCTGAAGAGCTCAGAGAAGATTGTGGCAAGGCACAGCTCTGGCCAAGGTTACAAAAAAATTTCTGCTGCACTTAAGGTTCCTAAGAGCACAGTGGATCACATAATCCGTAATGGAGAACTTTGGGACACCAGTCAACCCTTCCTAGAGCTGGCCGTCCGGCCAAACTGAGCTATTGGGTGAGAAGAGCCTTGGTGAGAGAGGTAAGAAGAACCCAAAGATCACTGTGGCTGGGCTCCAGAGATGCAGTCGGGGGATGGAAGAAAGTTGTAGAAAGTCAACTTATGATGTCATCACTGCAGCCCTCCACCAGTCGGCTTTATGGCAGAGTGGCCCGACGGAAGCCTCTCCTTCAGTGCAAGACACATGAAAGTTTGCATGGAGTTTGCTAAAAAACACCTAATGGACTCCAAGATTGTGAGAAATAAGATTCTCTTGTCTGATGAGACCAAGATAGAACATTTTGGCCTTAATTCTAAGCGTTATGTGTGGAGAAAACAGGCACTGCTCATCACCTGTCCAATACAGTTCCCAACAGTGAAGCATGGTGGTGCAGCATCATGCTGTGGGGGTGTTTTTCTGCTGCAGGGACAGGACTACTGGTTGCAATCGAGGGAAAGATGATTGCGGCCAAGTACAGGGATATCCTGGATGAAAATCTTCTCCAGAGTGCTCAGGACCTCAGACTTTGCCGAAGGTTTACCTTCCAACAAGACAAATACCCTAAGCACACAGCTAAAATAACGAAGGAGTGGCTTCACAAACAACTCTGTGACTGTTCTTGAATGCCCAGCCAGAGCCCTGACTTAAACCCAATAAAGCATCTCTGGAGAGACCTAAAAATGGCTTGTCCACCAACGTTTACCATCCAACCAGACAGAACTGCAGAGGATCTGCAAGGAGGAATGGCAGAAGATCCCCAAATCCAAGTGTGAAAAACTTTCCCAACATACTCATGGCTGTATTTAGATCCAAAGGGTTGCTTCGGTACTAAATCCTGATCAAAGGGTCTGAATACTTAGGCCATGTGATATTTCCTTTGCTTTTTTAATAAATCTGCAAAATGTCAACAATGCTGGTTTTTTCTGTCAATATGGGGTGCTGTGTGTACATTAATGAGGACAAAAAATTGACCTTAAATGATTTTAGCAATGGCTGCAATATACAAAGAGTGAAAAATTTAAGGGGGTCTGAATAATTTTCCGTACCCACTGTATACTGCACTCAAAAGGAATATTACTTAATTTACATATTTAATTAATTAATTTAGTTATTAAACAGTGTGTTTTTCAGTCACTAAACTAAAAATATTTATGGACGCCTAATCAGAATTTTATTATAATCTTCTATATATATATAGATATATATATATATATATATATATATATATATATACTATATAATAAAACTAGTATTATTATTTCATCGTATGGATCTATCAAAATGCATTTATATTTTTCTCATTATATACCTGAAAAAATAGCATATTAAAAATTGTCTCCCTGTTTTTGTGATTATATCCAAAAATATGGTTGGAAGGTTTTTTTCTATTTAATTAATATTATTGTAAAAAGAACTCTCCTTGTGATTTTATTATATAAAACACGTCACATCCTTCAGAAATCATTTTAATATGCTGATTTGCTGATCAAGAGACTTGTTGAAAACTGTTGTGCTGCTTCATATTTTTGTGCAAACAGTGATTTTTTTTCAGGACTCTGATGAATAGAAAGTTCAAAAGAACATTATTTATTGGGAATAGCAATTTTTGTAATATTATAAATGTCTTTAATATAATTTTTTGATCAATTTAATGTTGTTGTTTTTTTACTTATTTAGCACATTATATAAAAAATAATGGTTGGAATCCATTTATATTTTAATTAATATTTATCATATTTACTGTTTTTGTGCTTATATTACATCAGAAGTAACAGGTGGAAACAATATATTATTTTATTAACATGTGTTTATCATATGAATGTACTCTCAATGGGAATGTTATTTTCTAGCAGTGACAGTTACGAGAGCTAAACTGTTTTTTTCTCAAAACATTTTCTGTATAAAGGCCAGTTTGAATGAATGACATAACTGCTCACTGTTGGTGTAGAACCGGAAGTAGATGCATGTCTAGAAGAGAACAGGTGATTATGGACTCCAGCGTTCCACGTTCACAGTCTGTTTGGAGTGCAGGAATGTTTGCAGGGCAGTAATTGGGAGATAAGATCAGCGAAAGGGGCCAAGGTGCTGAGAGACAAACGGTGAGGAGATGAAGCTTGAATTAGAATCACCCATGCAGGCAAGTGCAGGGAGATTGGAAGAGAACGAGAGAAGAGAAAAAAAGCACAGGCACTGGTTTAGGAACAGCATTCTTTAGCTCATTATTCATTCCCTTGTGACATCACAGCTGCATCACACCTCAAAACTACCTGTCTTCGCTGTGCTAACTTTAAGAAATATATAAAGGTTTTTACAGCTGATGAGCTGGAAATCCACAGGATATATAAACCATAAATTACTGTCAGCACCTCGAATGGGTTGTGAAAGCCACTTGCAGTCTTTATTCACACCTACTCTAGTATTCCTCTCACTACCTTTCTATTACTAAATCATACGATTTGGAGGCAATACAAAACATGTCTTCAATCCCAAAGGGCTAAATAAATTCCTAAGTACAGCTCAGAAGAAAAATCATTTTCTGTAGGAAATTATGGAGTCAATCTCAGTATGAAATACTAAAAAGTGAATTGCAACTTTCTGCAAAGATTTTAAACACACACAGTTGACTAGCAACCTGCTAAGCAAACTATGGAAGCTTGTTTCTGCCATGGAACATAACAATGACTTAGATTTTGTGAGTTAGGTTATAAATACACAATTCTGACTTTCTTTCCCTCAGAAGTCTAAGTTTATATCTCACAATTCTGACTTTTATCTTGCAATTCTGACTTTTTTTTTGAGTTTTTGTCTCAAAATTTTGACTTTTTTTCTTGCAATTTTGGGTTTATGTCTTACAATTCAGAATTTTTACCTAATATTCTCGTTTACTCTTTGCAGTTGCAAATATTTTATATAGAATTCTCATTAACATCTCGAATTCTGTCTCGGTTTTCTCAAAGTCTTTTAACCTTGGCGTTTTTTTTTTTTTTTTTTTTTTTTTTTTTTTTTAATTATGTTTAGATAATAAACGTGAGAGTTTTTTTGTTTATAAATCTCAGTTTACATCTCACAATTCAGACACTTTTACCTCTAGTTTTCTCCTTGCAATTTTGATTTAAAATAAAAAAATGGAATTCTGAGTTTACATCTCGCAATTCTGACTTTTTTCCTCAGAATTACACTTCAAAAGTTTACACCTCCCCTGCTCCCCCCGCCCCTCACAAGTCAGATTTTTTTCTTTAGAATCCTGCAATTTGAATTTTTAAAAATGGAATTCTGAGTTTATCTCTCATTATGAATTTGTTTTTCGCAGTTCTGAGAAAAAAAGTCAGAATCATTAGAAAAAAGTCAGAATTTTAAGATTCTCACAATTACCTTTTTCTTTTCTTTTTTATCCTGTGGTAGAAACAAGATTCCATAGAAAAGGTTTTTTCTTTTTTTCACAGCAGAAACAAAATCCATTTTAGTTGTTTGCTGTTATTTTTTAACTGTTATATTTAAAACAACAGAGAATATACAGAGTATGTATAAACAATATCTGCATACTGAATTGAAATTAGTCTTCACCTGTGCCTTTATTTGCACACTGAATTGCGATTGGACTTTCCTGTCTTGCATACTGTATATAGCCACATTTTCTCCACAAAGGCACTAAACAGAAAACAAACTGCATGATATTAGTGATAATAACCTGTGATAGTGATGCCGAACCGTAGTCTCAAGCTTACCTACATAAAGCATTTGTTATTGTTTAGTCTTACATCATTACTGTAAAAAACCGGCCCTGCTCCTCCCCACCAACACTGAAAATGACGCATGTGAATTTATGGTCATGCCATTTGACATTGGCACTGTGTGGTCCCGTGTTCAATTTCACCTCAGTCAAAGATTTACATTTATGAAACCTGATGCTCAGCACAAAGCCTCTGGTGACAGGTGGAACCTGTGGCCCACGCTGAAAAAAATCCAAGCTCTTTGACTGGAGCAGATGCAGAGCATTGTTCTTAAATGAATCCGGACTTATAATGCGCAGACCTTGAAACTGGCCAACTGTAAGACGCCTACACACCACCTCAGAACACTGTTTACAACATGTGTGGAACCTGAGAGACCAAATCTGAACGTTTGCTGAAACGCTGTTTGGGGAGGTAAGAGGCTGGAAGTGCTGTGGAAAGCTGTCAGGTGGCCTTCTGGGAAGAAGCTGAAATTATAATTTTTTTGTTAATCCCAGGTCATGCGAGTACCGGATCAGGTTTCCGTGCGATTGCGTAGGCCCTTCTTTGGATGAAATATCAGAATCCTGTAATGAGCAATTATCATAATGTGCTACAGCACTCAAAACAGCATATTTAAACATAAATAACCACTCGCAGCTAAACGACCTAAAGTAATTTTCTCCATAGAGAAACTTATTATATAATCAGTATCACTTTTTATTTCTCCCCTTTCCTAGTACTTGTTTCACTTCTGTTTCAGTTTTTTATAACCATTTCTTACTATGTGTCAGTAAGTTGTTGTTATTTTAGCATGTGTGTTTGGCTCAGTGTTATTTTTTTAGGATTACTGATAAATTAATGTAGTTTGATTTGTATTAGTTATCTATTTCAGTTTTAGTTACAGTTGTAGTAATGTTGTCATTTTATTAGTTTTTTTTATTATGTCTATATAGGCTTTTTATTAAGTTTTAGTTTTATTTAATTTGAGTTATTTCAGTACTTCAACATACTAAATGGAAATGAAATAATATATATATTTAATGTATTTATATATATATACATGTGTGTGGTTGTACATACACATATGTAGTTTTTTTTTTGGTGTTTGGCTTAGTGTTCTGTTAGAATCATTATTATACTCTTATACCTTTTGTTCTTTTAATATTTTTAAATTGTTTTTAGCTTTATTTTTATTTTTATTTTTTTCATTTAAATGTTTTAGTTTTGAAATGTTGAATGCATTTGTCATTTTTATTTAATTTAATTTTATATAGTTTTATATACTGTATATATATATATACAGTATATAGTATTTATAGAGTTTTAGCTTTAATTACTTTTTCTCGTTTGTAAGTCGCTTTGGATAAAAACGTCTGCTATGCACTAACAGTTAAAAAGTTATATCATTATAAATTCATATGCAACCTCAATAACAGACCCAGCATAAGCTCCTAAGGTGGTGTAAAAGCCGAAATTCTGGTGAAGAATGACACCATCCATAAACTTGAAGAGAAATCCATCCAATCAGAGAATGCTATCTTGTATTTCCGTGAATACACACACACACACACACCACACAACAACACAAAGCACACCACGATAGATACCCTGCCTTCAAAATTTTTGAACACTGAGATTTTGTAATGTTTTTTTAAAGAATTCTCTTCTGCTCATCAATGCGGCATTTGATCAGAAATACAGAAAAAGCAGTAAGATTGTGAAATATTATTACCGTTTAAAATAATGGTTGTCTATTTTAATATAATTTTAAATATAATTTATTGCTGTGATGCAAGGCTGAATTTTCAGCATCATTAATCCAATCTTCAATGTCACATGATCCTTCATGAAATCATCCGAATATGCTGATTTGATTCTCAATGTTTAGAACAGTTATTGCTGATTGATAATAAGACTTATTTGTTCATTAATGACGTCATCAGCGACTAGTTGACTTCGACTCGACTTTCATCACATCTGTACTCATGCACCCCTATACCCATACATTAGACTCTCTCTTCGCTTTCTTCTCACACCCACACACAACACACACACACCACACACACACCCACCACACACACACACACACACAAACCCGTATTATAATTGTCCACCACAATGTATATGTATTTTATGTATTGTATAAATTATACACAACACACACATTATATAGATGATAGATAGATAGATAGATTATAAATAGATAGATAGAAATCTATATTGTAGACATTACATTTGTATTACCTTATATTTTTGCTAATAAAATTCAATACTTTAATGTATCTTCCATATATAGAAACATAGTATATAATTGTTTGACTTTTCTTTGTTAAATTATAAAAAACTCTATAAATTCAAAATAGGATCAAATACTAGCAAGTTATTCTAAATACTATACTGCTGATTTTATAATTTTAAATGTTATATGAAACAACGACTCATAAGCAAAGGTAACAATAACTACACATATATGTATATAGTGAGTGTGTGTGTGCTGTTATATAACTTTGTTGCACACCTGTTTGTTTAATATGCAATCATATGTAAATCACCATATAAATGTGTATTTATGAGAATATTTTATAATATATCAATAATAATCAAATACACTACATATAAAAATATATTTTATATGTAGAAGCAATATAAACAGTATAAATATTATAAAATATTTTGTCCAATATTCATCTTTTTTAAGCCTTGAACTAAAGAATATTTTGAAATGTCTATGAAGAGAATGAGTGAGAAAAGAAAAAGACCACTTAAAGTGAGGAATCACTGTTGCTCTCTTTAGTTGAACATTATTTTAAGCATTTGTTATGGTTTGGTCTTGCTGCTGTCTTTTGCATTTACAGGTAGGCCTAGGTTAGATGTTAACGGTATAATAGAAACACTGCTGTCCTGTTACTCAGTGGTTCTGTTGCAGGTCTTGTGCGCATTTTTAAGCAGCACTACCCTAAAACATGAACATGTCACATGAATCTGTTTCTTTACAGGTTGAATGTGTGTCTAACTGAAGAACTGTCCACTTTTCAGGGCTTTAATGCTTTTTGTGTACCCTAAGGAGTGTCCTCATGTGAAAGGCTCTTTCTTCCAGTTTTACCTCCCATGATCCTCTCCTGGCCTGCGGCTGCCTGACCCACACACAGAGAGCTGCGTTTATTTGTGTGGGCTGCCTGGAGTGTTAAAATTTCTTATTGTCTCCCAGTGGGGGGAATGCTGATAGACACCTCTGCCCCGATTTCCCAATTTGTTTTAAATTTGTTGAGACTCTGGTTAGCGTAATGGGGCGGTTGGTGGGGGCCTGAGACACTTTAAATGTGTTTAATGTCAGACAGAAATGTGCCTGTGGCATGTTGTGATAGCATGAGCGATCTGAACAAGCCCTTGCAGACATGGCAGGGGAAGACATTCATTTTTTTAAATGAAGTACCTCTAAAATGAAGTCATTTGAAATAATAATTCAATAAAGGCAGCAATTCTCTTTGCCTGAAAAAATCACAACTGGAACAAAATGTCTTTTGTTAACAACACACAATAATAAATAAATATTCAACCAAAGACTTAATGAAATAAACCTCCTATACTACAAACGTTTTTTTTTTGTTTTCTCATTATGCTTTTGAAATTAATTTCACATAATATTTTTAAAGTAAAAAAATATATATTTTGACAAAAAAATATTGGAATACAACTTTATTTATGAAATAATTAAAGTTGTATATGAGACACATTTATATAATGTAAAAGTCAGTTTTTACATCAAAATGAATTTATGAAATATTTTATAAATAGAAACAATATAAATAGAATATATAGGGTTAATTCAGGATAACTGAGATATTTTCCTTAATTTGCCTGAATTTACCCTATATACGTATAAATGGATGAATATTTAAGTTGTAATTCATTAGAAAGTATATTTTTTATTATATATAATTCACTAATTAATTTTGGATTATATACTGTATTATCAAATCATCAATTATTTAAATAATATAGACTTCCTGTTACAATTTTTCAATAAATTGAATTACAAATTTAACAGAATAACCCTGTATAGATATATTGTATACTGTGTGTATATATTAATTATAGTATAATTGTTTTTATTAGAATGGTATCAATTACTATAATCCTATAGGATTTTGTTATCATTTTTTTAATAAAACTGTGTAATAAACATCTTTTTAAGAATTTTTTTTCTTGAAGAATTAAGAATTTATTATGTCTGAGAAAAAAAACAATGTCAAATAAATTTCTATGGTAACCATCATTATGCCATAAGGCTGTCGATAGAGCTTGAGAACTTGAGCCTGGAACATTCCTTTAAGGCGTTGCATTTCCATCTAACGTATGTGAACCTGTCGACCCCGTTAGGTTAACAGAAGCTTTACTAAGCGCAGACCAACTCCTTTGTGTGAGCTAATTACACTCGCACTGTCTACAAAACAGCGCCTTCATTTTTCATCTGACGAGCTGTTCATACCTATCTGACAGTGGCCACCTTCAAGGGTCTTGCTGATCCTCCTTCCCTCCTATTGATGGCTAAACAGATAAACGGAAATATTTCAGGACTTTGCAACGTGTAAAAACTGTGATTGTCTTTCTGATAATCAAGGTATGATCATAACACAGTGCTGCATTTAAAGGGGTCATATGATGCTATTTCAATTTTTCCTTTCTCTTTGAAGTGTTACAAGCTCTTGGTGCATGAAGAAGATCTGTAAAGTTGCAAAGACTAAAGTCTCAAATCCAAAGAGATATTCTTTATAAAAGTTAAGAGTCAACCACGCCTACCTAAAACGACTCGTTCTAACACGCCCCCACATGTCTACGTCACTATGTGGGAAGATTTGCATAATGTTGCCCAAATGTTCACGTAAAGAAAGAATGTGTAACTTTTATTCTCGCTGTAGTAGTGTTGCTGCCGCCGCCATGTCGTGAAACGCTGTGTGCTTCGTTGTGAAAGCGAAACTACTTGTTGGCCTTCCAAAAGAGGATGATATACGCTTCATCATGCCTAGAGCTGATCCAAGCTGGTCACTGAGGAAATAGATCAACTTCGCGCTGTCGATCGCCGGATCGGCTTCCACCGTGGACGAAGCGGAGTCCAGCCAGGGTCGTCACATGTGGTTTTTTTGTTGTCCGCAAGCTCAGTCTAGCCCGGCCTCAGCTCACGCTAGGCCGCCGTGTGTTTCGTTGTGAAAGCGAAACTACTTTGTTTGGTCTTCCGAAAGAGGACACGACTAGAAATCAGTGGTTAAGTTGTATTTACAACACTGTTCCAGAACATTCAACCTAAATATTCATTTGTGTGCAGCACATTTAATGGAGTACTGTTTCCTGATCCGAGAGTAGCCTACAATGCCGGTGTCTGTTTCTATAAAGTTGGGCAGTTCCAACTTTTCAAGGACAGGTCTGGCGCTTCTGACTCACAGTCTGTAAGTATGTTTTCATTTAAATGATTTGCCACTGATGATTCAAACGCAAGTTTTTTTGGGCATTGTAGAGTAGCGCTTGTTTGTCATTTCCCGATCACAAATGCAGACATGGTTTTTATGTTTACGCGGCGTGATGCAATGCAACGCGTTAAAAGACAGTATAAGTCTTTATAATCCATGATTATGTCCCCACTGGTTGCTACAAATGCCTCGTTTATAATGGGGTTTTAATGTTTTTGTCTCGTCGCACCGGCTGGACAGGGCATCAGCAGTATGTGAGGGGCGTAACATTTCCGTCACACGCTTTAGGTATTCGGCCAATCACAATGCACTGGATAGCTGGCCAATCACAGCACACCTCGCTTTTCAGACCGATGAGCTTTTTAAAAATGTACGTGTTTCAGAAAGGCGGGGCATAGAGAAACAATAATGTACAGTTATATGTGGAAAATAATGTGTTTTTTGAAATTTAAACCAAATAAACACATTTCATTACACCAAATACACAAAATAATGTTCTTTTTAGCAACATCATATGACCCCTTTAAAAAAAAATTACACTGATTTGTTAAAAAATATCAATAAAAACTCTAGGATTTTCCTGACAGAAAGCTAACACTTAAGACATAGTACGATATAAGTATGAAAGCACACAATATAACAATACTTATTTCTTGGTAGATTTTTTGGCATTTTTGGGGCTTTATATGCACTATTATTATTAAAAATGCAAATAAGAAAGTCATATGGGTTTGGAACAACATGAGAGAAATGTCATTTTTGGGTGAACTATTCTTCTAAAGCAGTGTCATATTAATGCATAAAAGAAACCTTTGCGCCTTGTCTCATTCTATTGCCAGTCTTTAGCATGTAAACATAGCAGCAGACAGCTCAAACTGAAGCAGCTCCAAACACTGTTGTCTAAACAGGGATGTGACTCAGACTCTATGAAAGGCTGAAGCCCCAGGCCCTGCTTAGCTTTACCACACTGTTCAAGTGTAACCTCACGCTGACCCTTGACCTGCCGGGTGGAAATATGTCCCTCCTCTCTCCCTGACATCACTCATGCCCCTTGACAAATCAGTCATGTTTCACCAACCGCCTGCAGGCCCAAAACACACATCAGCTCACTGGAGATCCTGTCGAGGTGTGATAAAATGAGACGCCATTGCTGAATGGATCTCAGAAGAGCAGAAGGGAAGCTGGTGAAGGCACCACAAACAGGCTCTAGAAGTCGTCGCCTGAGGATGTGTCAGCGTCCTGGGTGGCGACGTCTCTGGTGGCAACAGAAGCGATATGAGGGAATGTAACGAAGCAAGGAAACAGCGCCTGGAGCGAGAGTTGCCATGTTATCCTTTTGGGTTGAAATGCATTAGACTCATTGGGTTTCAAAGTGAAATGCAAGACACGTTTCGAGTTGGCAGGCCCACCCAAAAACTATACGTTAGCCCTTCTGTTGCACCAAGGAAAATATCCAAAACATACATGTAGCAGGCAAGTTTATAAACACACAATGCTTATTGCTACGAAACTAGATTCTGTGCAAAATTAATAATGCAATGCAAGTATGCATTGCCTTCTAAGTTTTGCCACAAGGGGCGCTGTCATTAGCGCAAACGGTCTTCACCTACACTCAGTTTTCTGTTTGAAGAGAATGTAGCAACCTAAATGATAGCATATCCGATTTAATAACAAGATAAATTTTAACTTTGTCGCCCCCTTGAGTGCTGAGGTTTGTTACCACAAATTTAAAATGGATTTGGAAAATACAAAAATAAAATAGAGTAAGCATGAGTTAGAGCAAGCTTTGTCGCTAAATGGAGGTAACCAAATACACATTCAAATATGCAGAAAAATAAACCTTCTCCTTGCTGGTTTATGCAATCGGAGAAAAAATAAGGCAATTTACGCTACCGTTCAGATGACTGGGGTCAATAAAACTTTTCAATAACTCTCTTATGCTCATAAAGGTTGCATTTATTTGATAAAAAAAATACAGTAAACACTGTGATATTGTGAAATATTTTCACAATTTAAAATAATCGTTTTCTATTTTAATATAATTTAAAACATAATTTATTCTTGTGATGACACAGCTGAATTTTCAGCATCATTATTTTAGTCTTCAGTGTCACATGATCCTTTCAGAAATCATCTTGATATGCTGATTTGCTGCTCAAAACATTTTTTAAATAATAATTGTTATTATTTAAAACTTAATATTTTTTTGTGTATATATATATATATATATATATATATATATATATAATATATATATATATACACACACACATATATATTATACACACTATATATATATTATCTATATGATGATATCTATTATTATATATATATAATCACACACACCCCATATATATATAATTATATATATATATATATACACTGAACAAAATTATAAACGCAGCACTTTTGTTTTTGCCCCCCTTTTTCATGAGCTGAACTCAAAGATCTAAGACTTTTTTGTATGTACACAAAAGGCCTATTTCGCTCAAATATTGTTCACAAATCTGTCAAAATCTGTGTTAGTGAGCCTTCTCCTTTGCCGAGATAATCCATTCACCTCACAGGTGTGGCATATCAAGATCCTGATTAGACAGCATGATTATTGCCATAAAAAAAAAAAAAAAAAAAAAAAAAAAAAAAAAAAAAAAAAAAAACAGGTGTGCCTTTAGGCTGGCCACAATAAAAGGCCACTCTAAATTGTGCAGTTTTATCACACAGCACAATGCCACAGATGTCGCAAGTTTTGAGGGAGCGTGCAATTGGCATGCTGACTGCAGGAATGTCCACTAGAGCTGTTGCCTGTTAATTGAATGTTCATTTCTCTACCATAAGCGTCTCCAAAGGCATTTCAGAGAATTTAGCAGTACATCCAACCGGCCTCACAACCGCAAACCACGGTAAACACACCAGCCCAGGACCTCCACATCCAGCATCTTCACCTCCTAGATTGTCTGAGACCAGCCCCCCGGACAGCTGCTGCAACAATCGGTTTGCATAATCAAAGAATTTCTGCACAAACTGTCAGAAACAGTCTCAGGGAAGCTCATCTGCATGCTCGTCATCCTCATCGTGGGTCTCGACCTGACTGCAGTTCGTCGTCGTAACCGACTTGAGTGGGCAAATGCTCACATTCGATGGCATCTGGCACGGATGAATCCCGGTTTTCACTGTACAGGGCAGATGGCAGACAGCGTGTATGGCGTCGTGTGGGTGAGCGGTTTGCTGTTGTCAACGTTGTGGATCGAGTGGCCCTTGGTGGCTGTGGGGTTATGGTATGGGCAGGCGTTTGTTATGGACAACGAACGCAGGTGCATTTTATTGATGGTATTTTGAATGCACAGAGATACCGTGAAGAGATCCTGAGGACCATTGTTGTGCCATTCATCCACGACCATCACCTCATGTTGCAGCATGATAATGCACGGCCCCATGTTGCAAGGATCTGTACACAATTCCTGGAAGCTGAAAAAATCCCAGTTCTTGCATGGCCAGCATACTCACCGGACATTGAGCATGTTTGGGATGCTCTGGATCGGCGTATACGACAGCGTGTTCCAGTTCCTGCCAATATCCAGCAACTTCGCACAGCCATTGAAGAGGAGTGGACCAACAGTCCACAAGCCACAATCAACAACCTGATCAACTCAATGCGAAGGAGATGTGTTGAACTGCGTTAGGCAAATGGTGGTCACACCAGATCTGACTGGTTTTCGGACCCCCCAATACAGTAAAAATGCACATTTTAGAGTGGCCTTTTATTGTGGCCAGCCTAAGGCACACCTGTGCCATAATCATGCTGTCTAATCAGCATCTTGATATGCCACACCTGTGAGGTGGATGGATTATCTCGGCAAAGGAGAAGTGCTCACTAACACAGATTTAGACAGATTTGTGAACGATATTTGAGAGAAATAGGCCTTTTGAGTACATAGAAAAAGTCTTAGATCTTTGAGTGCAGCTCATGAAAAATGGGGGCAAAAAAAAAAAGTGTTGCGTTTATAATTTTGTCAGTATATATATATATATTACAGTATATATTGTAAGGCTATGTACTGTTATGTATGTATGGCCTGTCGTATCTATATTATATCTATATTATCTATATCTATATATATACTATATATATATGCTAATTTTACTTAGTAGTAGTCATCTTGAAATATAACTTGGCACGATTAGTTTATTTACTTGACAGGACAGCTTAAGTCTAAAAAAGTGTCAAAATTCACCCCTTGCATAAAGCATATTTCTGGCCTAGCTATTCAAATAAATGTAGTCAGTCCCATAGACAACAATAAAAACAACAACAGTGGTTTGGATCTTGGAATTATCTATGTACGCTCTTTCCCAGATGTCTCGCAACTCATTATGCTTTCCGATCCTGTGCTAATCATGTGGGTGCCGTGTCAGGAAAAGTCCTGAAATGAGCGTCTGACCAAGAATGCTTGCCGCAAACCGTGTTTTTTTGCACATTTCGCCACATTCCAGAATGCTAACAAGAGGAAGGAGCTCCTCACAGTTTTCAGCTATAACAGATGGGAAAAAAACAATCTGGGGTATAAGCATTATCCCCAAGACAGCAGTTGGGAGGGCGACCGCAATGCTGCAGTGAAGCCCTGCATGGTCATTTACTTTTAACAAGTCATCGAGACAAGGAGACCATTAAGGTCGATACGCAGTCAAAACATCAGCGAGGTCTTGCGCCCTAATGCTCTCTCAACCCTGAGAAGAGATAGTGCCCGAGGGTGCCGTCACAGAACAAGGGAGAGAGGAAATTCCAAAAGTGTGGACCCACAACAGAGACAGACGCTAGAGCTACCTGGACAACACAACACACACCTGCACTGACACAGATGAGAACAACATTTGAACTGAATAAAGCTGGATAATGACACTAACTCTGCAATATCGCATATTGAACTTAATTGAATCAACACTGAACTGACTTCCCTTATGGAAATGTAATATATGACATGAGTGATATTGCAATATATGTCACCTATAAGGTTATCCAAATCTATGGGTATATGAAGATATACGTTTGTTAATATATGTTGATAATATCTCTGTTTTTTTTATGGTTTCATACGGGAGTGTGCAGGTGCGCATATGCAACCAAAATAAAAATTAAAATGAAAAATGCTAATTAATAATTTATTTAAGTAAGTTCAATAAGTAAATAAGTTCAGACCACTCATTTGCATACAGACATTTTTGACAGCTGCTAATGCACAAAAATGCATTCGAAAATGTTTCATTTATGTTTTTACTTCATTTGACAATATATTTCGTATATGGAAATTTAATACATGCGCATATTTTTCATTTGCGTATGGAAATTGAGCTGAATAAAGACACTATTGCATCCGTAGCGCTACTTATAGCTGAATCGAACTTG
Source organism: Sinocyclocheilus anophthalmus (assembly GCA_018155175.1). Classification (NCBI taxonomy): domain Eukaryota; kingdom Metazoa; phylum Chordata; class Actinopteri; order Cypriniformes; family Cyprinidae; genus Sinocyclocheilus; species Sinocyclocheilus anophthalmus. The sequence goes on from JADLZN010005775.1 coordinate 397,390, forward strand.
TTAATTATATACGTTGCAACATTGTTACTGAACTGAATTGACTTGAGCTAAAAATGACACTATTATTCTGTATAGCTGCTTGATAGCTGAATTTATAGCCGAGTTTGTTTCATAATTAACTATGCACATATCAAACTGATTCGATTTAACACTGAACTGAGTTAAATATAAATTAACACTGAAACTAAATGACACTATTATCTTCTGTATTTGAATTTGTTTCAAAATTGATGAATTTTACAACATTAACAGTTATTTTCCTGTTTATTAATATGACGCTGCTTTGAAACAATCTGTATTGTATAAAGTGATATATAAATAAATTTGATTTGACCTGCCTAAGCCTGCTACAAACTTAACATGATGCCTAAAAGGACCCTCTTTGCATCAAGAAACAAAATTAAGTTTTTAAAACTCATTAAAATAGTTCACCCAAAAATGAAAATCATTTACTCACCTTCATGTCAGTCCAAACCCCTTTGACTTCCTGTTCGCCATCTAACAAAAGGAGATGTTGTGCAGGATGTCCATGCTGCTCTTTTCCATTCCATTTCAATGGGGACCACTGGCTGCTGAGCACTAAAAATGACAAAACACACACTTTGTTAGTATTATGAAAGCAGTCCATTCAAGTCTTCTGAAGTCATATGATAGCTTCATATGAAATTATAATTTATGTCAACCTTGGTTGGTGTGGTAAATTTGAATATACTATACTGAGTATACTGAATATAAACTGTATATAATAAGTCAAATGAAGTTTGAGAGTAACAGCAGAGAAATGTAGCGAATTTCATTCTGAACTATTCAATTTAATTCACATCCATATTTTCCCAGCAGATGCCACTCTAGGCAAACAGTCCCAGTCATACAGTATTAAAAAAAGAAAACAGTCCTCTGGGAGAGAACAAATAATCATTCCACTAATATTCTAACATATGAACCAAAGTCTTTTTACTTCCTGCATCAGTGACACTAGATGTCAAAAGCCTTTGTAACAGACTTACAAATTTTCATCTGCAAAATATTGTCTTTTAACACTATATAGTACCACACTTCCACATATTTTTAATTCTACTTTCTTAGCTTTTCTTGTACAGCAACCTTTTTAGAAAAGGAACAGAAACATGATTTTTACACTTTCTTAAAAAATGTGATTGCCTAAAGTTCTTGCATGAGGTTGTGAGCATGTTGCAAGGATGCATTAAACTGATCAAAAATGACAATCAAGACATTTATAATGTTATGAAAGATTTCCATTTCAAATAAATGCGGTCTTTTGAATGTTTTATGTATCAACGAATGCTAACAATTAAATAAATAAATAGAAAAGTCACGGTTTCCACAAAAATATTAAGCAGCACAACTGTTTTCGACATGGATAATAATAAGAAATGTTTCTCGAGCAGCAAATTTCTGATTTCTGAAGGATCATGTGACACTGAAGACTGGAGTAATGATGCTGAAAATTCAGCTTTAACATCACAGTAATAAATTACATTTTAAAATATATTCAAATAGAGTTATTCAAAGTAATTTGAAATTGTAGTAATATTTTACAATATTACTGTTTTTTGATCAAATAAATGCAGCCATGGTGAGCATAAGAGACTTCTTTCAGAAACATTAAAAAATCGTACAATGCCCAAAATTCTGAACATCTATGTGTATGAGATTTTTCACCTGTTTTATCACCTATTAAGTGAAAATCATAGGTATGATCATTTTGAAAGTCACTCGGTCAATTATAATGAGCAATAATAGCGAAAGTGATGCTTTCCATGGAAATAATAACACATAGTATTTACTCATTACCTAATTTCCTGGCCATCAATACTGATAATAAACAGAACAAAGTGAGCAATGTTCATAGATGAAGATAAAAATCTTCTAGGATGTGCCATCATTACTAGCTGCCAGGAATACAAAATATGGCAGCATCGTTTAAGCTTTCTGTGGAACAGAGACCTGAACTTCTGCCACTTCTTTGAGTCATTGGTTACTCACCACAGTTGCTCAACTCAGCAGGGACCTTCAAACGCTCACAACATTGGGTGTTTAACAGCTTTGCTAGTTAAATTCATTGCCATTGTAATTTATACAGTCTTGTTATCTTAAGTGATTGTTGATTTAAGTCTCTCACTTGAGCAGATGTGAAAATTAGACTTCCCGCTCGTGCTGAGAGGCATGTTGTTGGATCTGCTCCTCTGCTTGGAGCTGAAAGGAAAATGGGAAGACAGATAAAAATAAGCAAAACAATTAGCACGGCCAAAAGCTCCTGTGTGAACATCGAGAGTGATTTGAGATTAGCAGTCAAAGTGCAAGAGTTCATCGAGGGCGTGTTGAACCGCAGCTGAAACCACGCTTCACCAGATCCCGAAATAAACATCTTGGATATCCAGAATTATTTTTTTAAATATAAACAATGAGTTTTATTACGTAAACTGGATAGAGCATGGCGCATGTTTCTAATGAAATGCAGAGAGATAAAACAAGCAATGTGTTTTATGTTTGTTATTCATCAAAATTGGTTTAATTGTTTCGTGCAATTTCGTTCAACAAACCCTCTTGTTCCTCTCCGACGATAATGCTGCATTTCGTCTTGCTGACATGTATCTCAACTCTGATGTGTTTCAGAGACGGGAAGGCACATTGTGAAAGCCTTCAGGGCCAAACTTCAGCCAAATATCTCTTCCAGATGCACACAGCACTCGGACCCCCAGGAGAAACATGGGACGCTCGCTATGTCGAAGGCCCCGGAGACCAACTTTTTCTCAGCAAGTGTCATTTTTCCTCGGTCACACACAAACATGTTTTTCTGGAGGCGGATTGCTGGGTGGTATAGATCGGAAAAGAAATGAGATTTCCAGTATTGTGCGATTCATCATGTGCTCTAAAACTGTTGGATATAAATAATTGTTTACGTTCATGTGGTATACATTACCTTTACTTTTAGAGTGCTGGTCATTGCTGTCACATGATCCCCACATGTGTGATCTTGTATCCTTTTTTTTCCCTCCCCTCGAAAACTCTTGTCAGAGGTAATTAAGTTCCACTTGACTTGTACCACCCCCTCTTACTTATTTTATCATTTACTGGTACATTAGTCAGCAGACATCCAACAGGGCAATGATACATCAAGGCCTTTGGATTATCCAGCCCCAGCAGTCAAGACAAAGATGAAAAAATGCCCCAGATCAGGTAACGTACCCCTGTGATAAATTGAGAGCATATTTCATGTCTGATGAGGAGGACCATTGTTCACCTGAGCGTGGACTCTGCTAATTGGGACCACAGACAATACCTGCTACTGTCAATTAAATTCATAGTAGTAAAAAATAAATAAGAAAATCAATTGATATTAAATATGTAATCTTTATAAGACATTTACACACCACACCCACACACACCAGAGCACCACACGACCACACACACATATTTAAATATAACCTATTAAATTCATATTATTTTGTGTATTATTAGATTTTAACGGAATAATACAGTCTTAAATGCAGAAGTTTATAACTATATAATAAAGTGGCCTATAATAATAATAATGATGATGGTGATGATGTATTCTTATAAATGTAACTATAATTATCATTATACTTTTACAAAAATTCAGTTTCAGTATTATAGGTGAAAATTGTATGTCTGATCACTAATATAACTTACCAGTTCACCACTCCTCAACAAACTACATGATTTGAGGTGTAATTTAAGTAAATTCAAGTTAAATGCTGAAGTTTAACACTTTTAAGATATTTGTGTTAATCCCTAATCCTACGTATGAACAATAGAAAAAAAAATTAATAATCTGAATTTCTCAAAAATAGATGCAAAGCTCATTTCTAAATCTCTAGCTTGTAAAATAGTAATTTTGGCAGTATGAAAAACCGTTTGAATCTCTGTTGGTACAGCAAAGTCACGGAGCGACATATTCTCCTGCCAGACCCTCTTAAACTGGCCTATCACTTGCCTGAGCAGAACAGTGAAAAGAGAGAATTTGATATTGATCCAACTTCCCAGACACCCACAGTCAGGGATCTTGTTAACAGGATTAGGACACCCTGAATAGACTTACACCAGAGACAGAAAAGGCCTTCTTGTTGAAGAGGACCCTCCAGCAAATCTCAACCAACAATCTGTACTTCTGCCTACACTTAAAGAGAGTCCTCATTTTAACCAAGAAAAGTAGAAACGGGATTTGGGGGGCAAAATCTGCACTCATGTTTCTACTAAAGTTTGTACGTGTTGATGTCACAACACAATGCATGTCCCAAGCACAACACCGCACAGAAAGACCTAGATTGTATGTTCTCACAAGACATCATAAAACAATTGCACATCAAGTAGGACTTTATGTAAGTACAGGAAGTATTTAGCAATTTTACTTTATGTGGTATATTCCTGCTTTTTTGGTACTTGCATAGATAAATGAACAGTCCATAAACACTATAATAAAACAGCTAAAGTTCATTCAAACACTATGGAAAAAATATGATCGAAAAAATATAAAATGGGGAAATAAAATATATTTCAAGGCTTTTCCGCTTCCCCACAAGTTTTGTGTTCTATCCCAAAACATTTGCTCGTTCTCTCACAAAATATTGCGGTAACCCTGAGAAAGGTTGCTTTCTTTGCGTTCTCTTGTGAATGTATTGTATTCCTCAAGTTTACATTCTCTTGCAAAACTTTTGCATTTTCCGGCAAAAGTATAAAAAAAAATGCTGTGTTCTCTCGCAAAGCATTTGCATTCTATCCTGTTCCCCAGATAAACTTTGCATACTCCTATAAAGCATTTGCATTCTTTGGCAAAAGTACTTTGTTTCCCTGAGGAAATTAGCATTTGCTGGCAAAACATTTGCGTTCTAGTGCAAAAATATTGCATGCCCTCAAAAACCATTTGCCTTCTCTTGTGAAAGTATTGTGTTCCCCAGAGAAACTTTGCATTATTTTGCAAAACATTTGCATTCTAGTGCAAAATGTGTCCCTCTGAGAAACTTTGCCTTTTCTGGTAAAACATTAGCATTTTCTTGCAAAACTTTTCCATTCTCTCGCAAAAGTATTGTGTTCCCCAGAGTTTTTGCATTCCTTCGCAAATCTTTGCTGGCAAAACATTTGCGGTCTATTGCAAAAGTAGTGCATTCCCTCAAAAAAATGTTCTCGTACTCTCGTATAACATTTGCAATTTCTCGCGAAAGTACTTCTTTCCCCTGAGAAACTTTGCGTTTGCTGGCAAAACATTCGCGTTTTCTAGCAAAACTGTGTTTCTCAGAGAAACCTTGCATTTTCTGGTAAAACGCTCAAATTATGTTGCAGAACATTTGCGTTCTCTCTCAAAAGTATTGTGTTCCCCAGAGTTTTTGTATTCTCTTGCAAAACTTTTGCAATCTCTGGCAAAAAAAAAAGTTGCGTTCTCTCGCGAAATATTTGTATGCTATCGCAAAAGTATTGAGTTCCCCAGAGAAACTTTGCATACTCCCATAAAATATTTGCATTCTTTGGCAAAAGTACCTTTTTCCACTGAAAAAACTTTGTTTGGCAAAACATTTGCGTTCTCTCTCGCACCACAATTTTCAAACTATTCCATCACCAAAGTTCTTCAAGCGAGCACAAAGTTTATCAGAGGAACACAACAGTTTTGCAAAAGAACACAAAAGCTTAGAAATAATTTTTCATTTTAATTGTTTCATTTTCCATCACCATGTCCCCTCAGGGTCTCCGTAGAAAGGTTCAATTGAATTAGTGTCTGATGTTTCTACGTGCTCAATGTGGCTTTCCCCGTGTGACTTCCGTGTCTATAAGTGTTCAGATGACTCATTCTTCTCCATTATACCCGTCAGACATCCAGGATCCAGAACCTTTTGACTGGCACCTCTCCTGCGGGTTGCCTCTGTGGCGATAAATCCCAATTATGACCCCTTCCATTACAGCTAGCGAAAGGTCATGTGACCCAGACGGCATTCTCTGGCGTGATTAGGATTAGCAGGCCATCTCTCCTGGACGAAACTGCCGCCAGTAGCTCTGCTAGTTACTTAGCACCTAGCCATCCCCGCCAGAGAACAACAAGCCAGTGTCTGCTGCCTCTAAAACCCTCTGGATTAGAGGCAAGACCCCACCAGAGCATGACAAGGCTTTTGTCACTGGACTCCATTGGCTTTAAGACAGCTTGTTGTCTTCATTTTGTTCCTGCTGTTTTTTCAATTCAATTGAAAATTCAATCACAGGAGATCTTGGAGAACTAGATTAAGCACTGTCGTTGAAAACGGATTTTATGCTGGAGCCAAAGGAAAGTGTAGATCGAGAAAATAATCTATTTAGGGCACAAGGAACTTCTTTAAGGTGTGGCCTGCAGAAACCCAGGTTGCTGATTGCAAGGGATATCTGTGAAGCTTTTTCATCTATTCTTCACAGAGTAATTGATTTTCTTTTTGGCCTTAATGTGAATTTTATTGCACAGGAGAAACAGAATGTGCAAAAAGAATCAGGAAGTGTCACATGCCAGATTTAAACAAATGTTGCCTGCAACAGCGATTACATTTCATGTGATTACATTTCCAAACTGCAGAGATAAACCTTCTTCCATTCTGATGTGAACTTCTAGCTTAACCAATGCCATTTAGGGTGTGACTCTGTGCAAACCAATGAGTTTTAACATACCAATCAGTAAGCACTCCCATTCATTTAGCTTGGTTGATGCATGCATCCCTGGAACTTAATGGGCGCTCAGTTCCGAGAATATTTTTTTCAGCTGAAAATGTCTTGACTAATATCTCTATAACAAAAAATTATAAAAATTAAATTAAAAGCCTTGTCAAAATGAAACTGAAATTATATTTAGTGCTGTCAGTTGATTAAAATATTCAACAATTATTAACTGAAAAGCTGCATTACATGCGTTAATGTGTTCATTTCTACTGCTCTATCATTAATTTAATAAAATAATAGTGATTTATATGTTGCTTGCAAAATTTTAGATTTTGTCAGAATACATGCATACTTTTAAATGGCTGGCAATGGAGATAAATTTATTTGGACTATTTAATGTAGTTACTGCACTGCCCAGCAGGGGCAAATTTGACTCCAACAATGGCAGATGGAAACCAGTTTGGAAACAGTCATTATTTAGAGTTTGTTGTAACAAGTGATGCAGAACTTACACCTTTAAATATACTAGTATTACCCAGCTAATAAAAATATGTTCTAAAGACATTTTGCTGATGTTCCCATTAAGTTAGAAAAACTTTATTTCTTTTTTTAAAATGTACAATTTTAGAAACGTTTTTACTTGGTTTTGTGAATGTCAAGGGATTATTAAATTTTTGCAAACATCATGGGAACGATACTATTGAATGTTCTCCGACCGTTTAAAACATACATTTTTTTAAATGTTTTTAAAACTTTTCTTTTCTGGTTTCACCATCGTTAAGGGAAAATTGTACAATTTTGCAAACATTATGGGAATGTTACTTTTGAATATTCTCTGTACATTTTGAAACAAGTAGTAACATTTAAAAAAAATGCTAGATGAACATTCAACCAAAATGTTTCAGAAAAAAAAGCTCCATAAATAATGTATAAATAATGAATTTTTTGCTAACATTTTGAGAATATTATTGAAGACCTGAAAACTTTTGACAAACATTCTATTAATGTTACTAGAAGAACGTTTGTTCATGACTTTGAGAGAACCTTGCAAGAACATCAGTCAAATTCTGAGAATGTTCTCTGTTAGCTGGGTAACTGGATCCTGTATTCCTATCTAACAAAAGCAATTATCAAACAGTTCTGTGAACTATTCAGAATCTGAATGAATCAATGAATTACTGAATCTATCACTGAATAAAAGAGAACAGTCTCTCTGCAGACAGCTCTCATAGAAGCATTAATAACTAGTTTTGTTACACATATAACCGTTAATGGCTTGCATCCATGTCAATCAAGTCTCTCCGTGGCACTTCAGAGGGTCCGATCTGGCCGAGAACAAAGACACACAGCCTCACCGTCAGTGAGTTCATCCCTCGGCCCATTCCTCTCTGATCCCCCTTGGCACCCCTTTCTGATGGTATCTTAATCTTTCCTGTGAATGAAGCTCTCCCACCTTCCCTGATGGGGTCTGTTAAAAGGCCTCTGCTAACCTATTTTGGGGACAGCGGTGCATATGGTTTCAGAAGCCTGATGATATTTCTAACCTCATTGTTGACTCGCAAGAATTGCATTGAACCCACGTCCCATGGCCGCGTTTTAATAGGGAATGGAAGTGCTGGGTTGTGTCACATTTCCACAGGACTCCGATTCCACTGGGAATTCCAGAGCTATGAACTAATGTATCAGAGACTGTGATCAAGCTATTGTGGGCTGCTGGAAACTAGCGTGGTCTGGTCTAATGGCTCTAGCTCAAGGCTGGTAATCAGAAGGTAGTCGATTTGAGCAACAACGGGCCACCATTGTGCCCTTGAGGAAAATGCTTAAAGACCACGTGAAATCAAAACTGACCATGTACTCTCAGGTACAGTGTTTCAGGTCTTATTATCATTGCATTAAATCTGTAATTAATACCAAATGTATATTTCCCACTGGTATACATTGAAATATGGTTGAACTTGACCTTTAGCCTCCACATCCTGGTCAAAAGCTTCCTTTAAAGTTTGTGCTGGTGGCATTTCACAAGCCGATGAAGTCCTGATGGATAAAATCAAGTCCTGTATTTTCTCTCATTGAATATCTGATTTCATTTGGAAATGTGTTACATTATGGAAGTGAAATGGGTTGCAAGTGCCATTTCATGTTGACTTTAAGGCCTAGGTTGCTACTGTAGATAAAATCACCTGCTAAATGATTATGGCCCAATTCCAATTCTATTTAATACCCCTTCCCCTCCCCTCCCCCTCCCCCTTGTCCCTTGAAACAGAGAGTCAAGGGGTAGGGGTGAAAATATTCCCCTAAGAATTGGGACACCACTACTATGCCGTCACACGTCGTCTAGCTCCTACAGTATACACACCTATGCTGGTGTGCATTAGAGCCTTACCGTTCTATATAAATGCGCTGCTTGCTGACACACACACACACACACACACACACATATCAGAGATTGCGTAGCTCACACATCCAGGAGCAAAGATACTTGTCAACACTGCCCCACGGCTTTTATTAATAACAGTTTAAATACTGAATCGCTACATTATATTTTTCAGCAACAAGAAGATAAAATCGCTGTTTTTGAAGTAAAAACCTTTTTATTTTTTTTGTTTTTGACTCTAAAAAGAGAACCGCACAGACACACATACACGTAAATGTCATCTCTCTCTCTCTCTGTCTCGCTCTCGAATTGGCAATATTTGAGAAAAGGGTTTAGTGATTTATAATTATTGGGGGGACTAGCCCTCTTCAATGTCTACGTTGGTTATCGCCCTGATCAGACATGAAAACATGTTGTGGCACTATCGTGCAGTCTATAATATGACGTTAGCAAACTTTAGCGAGTTTTTTGCAAACATTTCTTTTGAGTAACATGACCGTAAATATGAACTCACAATTGAATGTAACAAATTATTACTTTTCGTTAAAATCTTTATTAATGGCCAAAAATGCTTACATTTATGTGTCTCTTTGTTCTCTCGGGCAGCCATGTTTCTGCCTGATTGAAGACAGTTATGCTGAGTATAATTTCATACCCAGTCGTTGAAGTGTGGTCCCGAAACATCTCCGTTTGAAGTGCATATGGCCCTTCCCCTACCCTAACCCCTCCACAAAGAGAATCGAGACACCACTACACCTCTGTTCGCGCATTCACGGATAGGGGTAGGGGTTGTGCTCGTTTTCTTTTTGGTTGGAGTTGGTAGGGTGTAAGGGTGAAGGCTAAGGGGTAGAATTGGGATGGGGGCCTATATTATTGCATGAACAATGGGGTGGATAGCTTGAATATTCCTAAAAACTGAACATAACTATAAGATGCCAGATCTGTTTATGTGAATTTCAACAGTCGACAACACCACAGCGGTACTTAAGATACATTTTAATTAAAAAAAAACAAAAAAAAAGTTTGTGCATGGAAACTAAATGGATGATTGTTTGAAAAAATTTAATATAAATTCAAATTTCAATTCAGGTTTCCTTTCTAGTTTACGCAGTCATTTGCAGCCAACAAATGAATATTTAATGTGTGTGATTGTGGTCATACCGTATATTGGATTGGGAACAGTTCTCTTAATTTTGTGTAAATACATTTTATTAGCAATATACATTTTTGTCCAGTTTTTTTTTGGTTTCTAGAGATTATAATAATTAGATTAACAATTATATATGAAAATTTACAGGTATATAAATCTTGCGTAGTAGGCTGTAATAAAACGATTGGTTACTAATAGCAAATGGCATTCATCAAATTCCCAGATTTGTGTGATTGTATGTCCACAGGTGTGTGAAAATGGCAGTACAATTCATTGCAGTTGCAGTGAGGTGAATGAAGGATTCATTCAAACCTGTGGGTTAAAAAAAAGATGAGCATAATGTAAGCCAGAGCTTTTTCAGAACATACATAACCAGCATATGTTGTGTTTCGGATGCTGGTCCCCATTATGGGATGCTTTTAGTCTTGTCTGTGACTTGTAGCATATTAAAACTGCAGCTTCATACTAGTCAAAACCAGAAAAAAAACGGAAGAAACTAGAGACCATATGCAGATTGTGTAATTATTTCACAGTGCTCACAAATATCTAACATTTGTTTTGCTAATAGCACCCCAAACACATGCTGATGTCCAACAGCTATTACGAGCTATCAACAAAAGTTCCAAAACTGGTTGACAACCTTCACCATCTAGCCATTTTTCCACCATCTAGAGCAGGGGTGTCAAACTCAATTACTGGAGGGCCGGAGACCTGAAGAGTTTTGTTCCAAACCTGCTCTAACACACATACCATGTAGTTCTCAAATAAGCCTGAAGGACCGATTAGTCGGATCAGGTGTGTTTAATTAGGGCTGAATCTAAACTCTGCAGGGCTCCGGTCCTCCATGAATTGAGTTTGACATCCCTGATCTAGACAATAACCAAACTAGCACTAATAATGAGCATAAATCATCGAGTATCAGCATGAAAATTCATGGTCTTTTAAGCAGGATTCAAGCAAACTAATCCCATTTTTTTACGTTCTCATACTAGCACAATATCTGTTCCTCCACTGAGACATTCAGGTTCTTGCTACAGGCATGTATCAGCTAAAGCTCTTATTTCATAAATTCTCTCATTATATGAGCCGTTCTTTTCATGTGAAGACCAGAGATAATCCTGATAGATTGATTGATCTCATTAATTTGGATTCTTGTCACATTACTCATGAGCTAATGCTGAATCATACACTTCAAATAGTCCATTACAGCAACCGTGATAAAATATGACTCCTTGAATTCCTAGAAACGCTCTCCGCTGATGCCGACCCTCCTAAAACTTCCTAGCGCTGTAGCGTTGAGGCGTTATGAGGTGTGACATGCAGCTGGGGCCTGTTCTCTCAATAATACAGTTGTGTGTTTCTCGGATCATTGGGTAAGGGGATATAATAGGGGGTGTTGTGGGCATGGAGCGCTCGCTCAGACACAATCAGCACCTGTTCCCTCCCTGATCGCTCTAAGCTCGGTGTGTAATTAATGGATGTTCTTGCTTTTCAGAGGGCTTATATTATGTTTACAGAAGTAACAATAACTCTCTTTATCATGTCATAATTCAAAATGGACTTGCATACACATAGCGACCAAAGCTACGTCTAAATTACTGTACAAGCTGTGCATCTGAAACCTGCACAGTTTAAATTTACAGGAAAACTGCCAGCTGTGCCAGAAATTCACTGTAAAAAATACAGCAATATTTAAATACAGTGAAACTGAAGCCATTGAATCCATCCAACTTGGTTCCTGCATATTTTACAATTCATAAATATATGTATAACTATATGATTTAATGATCTTATACAAGCCTACTGTACCCAAATTACTTGATTATGATTTGAACTTAAAAATTATTTTAAATGAACAAAACATTGCATTAAAATGTAAATAAATAAATGAATAAAAATAATAAAAATAAAAATAAAAAAAAAAAAAAAAAAAAAACTGCTAAAATAAACTGCTAAAACAAAACAAAAAGGTACTAACACACCAGACAAATCCCTACTGTTCCTGTGATTAAAGAAACATTTAAAAGAATAATTTAAACGATATACATAATAAAATAATAAAAATATAAGATAATTGCATACATGACACCTTTGAGACTCTTTAATATAAAATAAATAAATAAATACTGAAATAGTGAAATGTAATCACCGACAAATGAGTGCAAGCAGGGACTAGGAACATATGTAGGTAGTATTTTTTACATAACTGATTAAGGTGACAAATTTAATCCATTAAATGCACAGTAACATTCCACAGTATGTTAAGTTAAATAGATTTCACACGATCCATATGGTGGACTTGTATGGTGAAATTACGCAAGTAAATGCTGTTAGAACTTTTTCACTGTGTAAGAGAGGCGGAACCAGAAATTAGACGTCCTGAATCGTGGTTTTAATTAGGAACCGAAGTGCAATGATATACTGTGCAGGCTGATGGCATGACATATGCAGGGCGAACAGAGACTCTGGTGGAGGGTTGAAGACTTAACAGGGAGTGTCTACCGCTGAGCACATCTTCATGGCCCTCACTTTATAATTCATGATCCTTTAAACATTTCCTGTATTGTTATTTCGCTCAATATACATGCTCTCTCAGCGCAAAGCTGGTCATTTGTTAACTCAGATTTTTCATAACTTCGCCATTCCATGTGCCCTTCGTGTGTAACACTACATGCAGACCCAGCACACTCCGTATTGGATTAGTGCCAGACTTGCAAATGCATTTTGTTTTTGTTTACACCACCCTATTTGTCCTTATCCATGTTTTGTCTTTTAAGCTTCCACCCCACTATAGTCTGCCCACACACATCTGTCATCCAGAGTCTTATATCCGGCAACACCCCATCGTTGAGACATTTAAATACGTTTAAGATCGTGCTCCTATACCTGGATGCTACGAATATAAGACGACCACACCCTGATGGGTCAGTATAGATCGCTACCCCCTTTTTGGCAAAAGGCTTTTTAAAAACCAAATCTTGTTTTTTCTCAGTAAAACACATTTGTCTTCAATTATTTTCATATTGCATCTTTTTCCTATTTTAATTGTGCCCTTGGACGAGTTTGTTTGTATAATCCGTTGTGGTGTTGCCCCGATCACCACACTCGTGTACAACCACCGCTCACCCACCAATAAATTTTTCACCACCACGTTCTGATAAACACAACTTAATATCCTGGTGACCTACTTTGATTCACCGTAAATGACAAATCCATTAATTATAACTCGGCGAGACCCATTCTGCGACTTAGGTCACCCTCAATTCTCACGCGCTACCCTCTACACACGCTAAGTACTACCGCTCTTTTACTCTCTACATTTTATACCTTATTTCCCCTCCGTACTACAACTCTTCCACGTCACCCGCAAGTGATATCGGCCCACATGCCCAGATGGTTTTGAAAATCCTGCTGGTACGGTCTTATTTGTGTTTTAAAATTTGCAACACCCCCACACAACCCGGCGAGTGTACTGGTCCCCTCAGGCTAACGTGACAGTCACGACTCATTCAGCTGTAAGGTTTTCTTTTTCTTTTTCTTTTACTCGGGATCTTTACAACACCGCATTACATTACATATTTCACGGCACACTAGTTTTATGCGTATTTGGCGCCACCTATTGTTGTGGGTGTATTATTGACATGTCAAAGTCTAGACCCCGAATATAAAACGACCACGTTTTTTCAGATGTATTCAAGAAAAAAAACATCGTTTATATTCGGACAATACGGTAGATGTTTTTTTTCACGTGAAAGTAGGAAGTTCAGCTAAGTTTACCGCACATTGATTTAAACCAGGTTCAAGAATTAGTAGTGGTGCTAAAGCAAAGTATTAACCTCTCACACTAGGGTGTTGTGAATTTGTCGTCTACGAAATATTTGTAATTGTGTTAATGAAGTGTGAGCTGAATTATCAAGTATGCACCTCCCCTTGCAAAAAAAACAAACAAAAAACACAGATTGAGAGTCCACATTTAGTTCATTTTCATTTACGGCTTTTGTGTTATTACGGCCCCCTATTCGAAGGCAGTTAAATGTCCTCATGCTATAATAAGCAATAAAAATATATGTGTATGGGGTTTTTGTTGCCCTCTCTATTCTTCATCTAGTATGACCTTCCCATACTGACGACCAACCGATTTAGACAGAGATGTCTGCATTTATATATGCAAGATGTATTTTGAGTGTTTGTTCATCTGCAATACGTCTATAGGACGTGTTTTCTATCAGATGTCAAATAGACGTTTACAAGATGTCTTTGTCTTTCACCGCGATTTGAAATATTGTATGTAAACTGATGTTATTTGAACTATCATTCGTCCGTTCTGGCTTGACTACATTCCGCCACGAGGTTTACTCAACACCCTTTCCTACCGACCTGTGTTCATCCAGCTGTGCACCCCCTTATTTAATCATTTAGACCACCATTGCTCTGCCTGCATCCGTTACGTGTTGCTATCTGTCCGGTATTGTGGGGTAACGATCTGCCCGAGCATTATAAGAGTGACTGTTCTACTATGCATACTTTACTCCCCGCCACGTGGTGAGTGCAATGCGATCTGCGATACCGACACTCTTTTATTCTATCACCGTGACTTTTGGTCATATACAATAAACCATGAATAATGAAAGATTCTATAATGATAAGCGTTTGTGAACTAACTCTGGTTAGAGTCAGCGATTTTCAATGCTCTCATTCATAACGGACATCACTTCATTTCTAATTATTGAATCAAGACGTTTTTGTAATCGAATTGTTGATATTTTATGTCTAGGTTTGTTTCTATTTCTTTTTATTGGCTCCCAAACCCCTACCCATCTTACCGCTATTTGTCCGGGATTCGACCCACACGAACCCCCCTTTTTATCGCAACCTCAAATTATGTCTTGTTAGAAGGAGGTGTACTAGTACAAATAACAAGGGCAAAAAAATAACCTAAATAGATAAATAAAAAAAAAAAAAAAAAGATCCCACAGACTTAATTGAAGAAGCCCAAAACATATCTAGAGACAAGAATTTCATGAGACCTGGGAATGGACTCTTCTATTAGTAATTAATTAAAAAAAATAAAATAACTATAAACATCTAAAAATTTAAATAATAAATAAACAAATAATAAAAATATATGTTAATTTAGTTTATTCTTCATGTCATATTTTCTTATGACATGAAGAATAAATTTAGTTGAATTTTAAAGATATTTTAAAGGTAAGTTATGTCACAAATCCATTCAAAAAGCCAAACATAGCAACCTGTTAATCATTCTATTTTTGACCTTTAACGTGAGCGGAAAATATGCCTTGATTGAAATTAAATTTAGTAGAATGTGAAATACTGAGCTAAAAAGCTCCTTTTTTTAGCTCTAGACTAAAGCTCTTGGGTAAGTTGTAAAATATTTGAGACTGAAGCTATTGGGTTGGTTGTCAGTGTGTTTGAAGTGAGCAAGTAGTTTATGATGGTTTAAACAGAAGTTTGTTTAAAGCACTGCAGTAAATTTTGTCAAATACAGCAATGATTCACTCACATACATTTTGGTTGCTGGATCATCTCTAAGATCGAGCTGCAAAGGTAATTTCAAAAAAGAAAACCCTTGATTTTACCTGAAGTGATAAAACAAATACAATATTTATAAATTTTGCACAATCATCTATGGTGGTTCTAGATCTATTTTATTACACGTGTAAATGTAATTTCTACAAAGGGCTCAGTGTGCAAAAGGCCGTGTGAGAGCACTGACTGATGCCCTCAATTGAGTAGGGTTCCAGCTTTGTTATGGGCATCTCTCAATCCCATTCAACTGGCGTCTCTTTTCAGGGGAGCTCTGTGTTAGGGATGCTCTTTGGAGCCACTGACTCCCCATTGTCTGTCGTGGGGCCCTGCTGTCCTGCTCCTTTGTTATGACAGTTGGGCAGCCTTTATACAGACTAAATAAGATAACTCAGCTGTTCATTTGAGGGACTTATACAACACCCCCATCCAAACCCCCCACCCCCACAAACAAGCATCACAGAAGCTCTCTTAAAACCCCCAAAACTGCAGGTCACACTCTAAGTCTCAACACATCGCACCAGCTCAAGAAACTACACCAGTGGTTCTCACCAGTTTTGTTTGAGGAACCAGACTTTACATTAAATACTGATCAAGGGCTTAATGTAACCCATATTTAATGCAGTCTGGTTCAAAAATCCCTTTACCTTGTGTAGTACCTACCAACCTGTCAATGTTGGAACTGATCTACAGTACAGTAATTTAAGTAGCTTCTGTGAATTTGTGGAATCTTTAATGTCAACAACAAAGTTGATCAACTTATTTATTTATTTTCTGTCCTAATTATGCAATATATGATTACTTGAATTTGACTGAACGGCCCACCAGTTGAGAACCACTAAAATAGAGAACAACGTAAGCATTTGAAATCTGCTTTATCATCAAGTCTGGTTCCCTTTCATGGGAACTTCGAACTGCGTCCTCTAGGGGTCGCTATGGGGTGAACGCCTCGTTGTGACCCGTGTCTGAAGCATACATTGAAAAAACACCAACAACACGTTGGACGGCGACAGCCATGATGTCACTACCGGTGCGACTATAGTATAAATAGGCGCCGAGAGAACACATCATCCTCTTCTTCGTCTGAAGTTTGTTGAAGCGTGCATTCCGTGGTAAGCACGATCTCTTTCATTCATTATGGCGAGCACTAGCAAAGCGTTTAAAAGATGTGTGCATCCGTGTCATCGCTATTTGACACCCAATGACACACACGATCTATGCGTTGTTTGTTTGGGCGAAGAGCACGCACACGATGTCCTCGAGGGGGCAATCTGCGTGCACTGCGAGCATTTTTCAATGAAAAAGTTATCGCACTCCGTTCTCGCTTGATTCTTTTTTCGAGTAAAGAGGGGCAGCCATCTGCTTCCCGCTGCTCAGGACCCACCGTTGCTGAGGCACGGAGGAGGATGGGCTTGTGGGGATCACAGGTGGATCCGGCTGTTGAGTTTAAAAAGGGGTTTTCCCTCTCGCGCTCGTCGGCTGTGGACGAGAATGAGCCGCTGATGATGTTATTTCTTTAACATCATCTGATCCAGGGGCCAGGGCTCTGCTGGGTTCAGCCCAGGAAGAACAGGAAATGGATGAAGAGAGCGAAGAAACTGAGGCTGAGTCTTCCCAATCCTCCTGCCCTGCATATGATGAGCTCTTGGAAGTTATGGATCGCGCCACGGTGAGGCTTGACTTGCCGTAGAAGCGGACTAAGGAAGTGACGTCACGAGGTCGTCTCGATGAACGTTATCTTTCTGGCAAGAGCCCCTCCACCCCCCCCCCCCCCCCCCCCCCCCCCCCCCCCGATCGGTGCGCTTTCCGTCTTCATGATCTCCATTACTGAGATCGAGAAGGAATGGTAGAGGCCGTTTTCCTCACGCATCCATCAGTTTCAGCATACCAGTTATGCGAACATTGAGGCGATGTGCGAAAACGGCTATGAGAGGATGCCCCCTGTAGAAGGAATCTCTATGGGTGTGAGACATCTATCTCAAAAACTCCTCTTGCCACCAAGCCCCTTCAGATTACATCTCGCTTGAATGGCAGGGCATACGCAGCAGCAGGTCAGGCTGTCGCTTCGTTGCACACGATGGCGTTGCTCCAGGCCATACAGCTGAACGCTGAAAGACTGGATAAGGCGAGGGACTTTCTCCGATGAGGTAGCGGAGTTAGGGGTCCTGGCCCGTCTCGGTTTGAGGATCAGAGACGAGCACAGAAGGCTAGTGTCGTGACTTGCGCTCCTCCCCTGCCTGTGGGTAGGGGTAGGAAGAATCGCGGGTCAAAGGGAGGTAGGCAAGACCTAAGGGATGTGATCCAGACAAGGCGTCAGCGCTTTCGTCCGGATCGGAGTGATACTTGAGTATCTACTCATTTCCCTCAGGGGGTTTAACATCTGCCCTTATCTTCCCCTTCCTAATTCCCCTGTAACCACCATCTCTCCACCTGACCGAGATTAGGTGGAAACTTCCTGCATAACAGTCTCCTACTGGACCTATGATGTTTTGGTTGGTTCTATGGCATCATAGTAACCACCTTACTGATGGTCCGGTCTAGAGGCTTCTCCGGACAGAGCTCCGACACGGGAACCATGGTGGGTGAGTACGATCCATTTCTTAATATATATATACTGTATATATATACAGTATATATGTGTGTGTGTATTTAATGTGCTGGTGGTTATGTGTATAACCCTTCTGCTAGCTTTATTTGCAGTGTTTCCCAGGACCTGTGTGTTTCTGTCCTTTTTCTAGGGTAGGTCCTCGGTGAGCACCCCCTCTGCTGGATTCAGAAACCGGGTGCTCGACTTGCAGTGTTTATCTCACTCGTCGATATATGTCCAGACGGTACGATAAGCCGGGTTTCGGCTTCATACTTCCTGGATCATGCGGCCAGATCACAGGCTTCTGCGGGAGCCTTCTTGGTCATCAGGCCCCCGGCACGGCACTGCAAAAATTTCCTGGACGTCCGGGCTGGGCTTATGCTTTCAGGCTGCCCTGTCTGGTCTACCGTATCTAGGTCGCCCTGAGGGGCCTCCCAATCACCAGGATATCCCCTCTTGCTGAGGCATCGAGCGGGACGTATAGGTGGCATTACGAGAACCTTCATGTGTAAATGCTGTCTCGGGCAGTGTTCCCCTCACCTTTGAGGGTTGTATTTAAGCTTGCCTCTCCCGTTTGGCCCAGTAATTCCGGGTATCTGTGAGCAGAGCTTGAAAGATCTAAATCCATACTCAGGTTAAGTGACAGGGTTCAGCTTTGCACCACTTCTAACATACCACTAGTAGGTAAGTGTGCAGTTCTGCTTTTTTGCCACTTCTAAAATCTAATAAGTGGTAAGTGTGCATGTTATGCTTTGCCCACTTTTCTGAAATCCTGTATGGTAAGGGTCACGTTAGTAAACTCGTTCCCGTCTCTGAGTGGTTTAGACCCTGGTACTTGGGTCCATATCAGTGGGCTCTGTCGACACACTCTGGAAGCATCGCTTCCCTCACCAGTGAGGGTTATTATGAGAATGGTGCTTTCTTTCGAGCATTAATCATCTCTGAGGAGTTGGATTCCTCGCTCCATGGGCTGTTCTCGTGGTAGTCTTGAGCAGTGCTCCCCTTTTATCAAAAGGGTTACCTGGAATGAGCACACTATCTGGAACCAGTAGCATCAGGCGAATTAGGCCCTTCCTCTGCCTCTCTGATGCACTGAGTGTTTGGCTAGCTTGCAGTACGCTTACCCTTCTGATTCTACAATCACGCTGTAGGTCGAGCCCCCTCTCGACTGAGAACTGGGTGTGTTGCCCCACAGCTAAGTAAACTATTGCTAACTGTTCCAGTTTGGAACATGCTGCAGGTCGAGCCTCCTCTCGTTTGAGAAATAAGGGTGTTGCTCCCTCAGCTAAGTAACTGCTAGCTGTTCCAGCATTGGAACATGCGGTAGGTCGAGCTCCCCTCTCGTTTGAGAGCTGGATGTTTGCACCCTCAGCTACAGATTTACTGCTAGCCACTCAAGCATTATAAGCCTTGAGATCGAGTTGATGACTTCTCAAACATAGCGTTTTTGGGATACACCATTTCCATCTATGGGCTGCTCTTTCAGAGTGCCACGAGAACCCCTCCCCTTAGAACGGTATTGTTTAAAATCCATGTTATGGTAAGTGTGAACGTGAAGTCTTTGTACACTTTCTAAAAACTACACTGTGTTGAGTTCGCACGTTAGTACTCTGAGTTCTTTCTAAAATCCTGTATGGTGAGAGCTACGTGCAGCAGCCTCGTGCTCTTTCTTGAGTGGTTTAAAACCCCAGTTCCGCCTTGGGAACCACTCACACTATGTGTCCTCTGGATACCTACTTTAACAGGGTGTTGCTACTAGGGGTCTGTTGAGACAGTTCCTTCAGCATATGCAGAGCATGCGGTAGCCCCTGTGTGACAGGCCAAGACTTGGTATGATTCTAGGTTCTTGGTCGTATTCCCTTAAAGGAATCCATTATGATTCCAAGCCTTGAGCTTTACCCCGGGCCCAGGAGTCTGGCCCTAGCAGGTAAGTATTTTTGGGGTATGTAGTCTAGGCTTTTGGCCGTAGGGAATAATGTCACTGATAGCCGTCTAACGTCCCAGGGGCAACTACCATATCAATATGGTAGAGTTGGTACTTAGTGATCGCCGTGGTTTTCTGACATGCACTCCCCTCAGCATGGTGGCGTGGGTATACCGTTCCCCATAGTGACCCCTAGAGGACGCAGTTCGAAGTTCCCATGAAAGGGAACATCTCAGGTTACGTATGTAACCATGGTTCCCTGAGTAGGGAACGAGACACTGCGTCCTCTAGGTTTCTTGCCATGCTGCAGACGTAAGCTTCAGACGAAGAAGTGGATGATGTGTTCTCCCGGCGCCTATTTATACTATAGTCGCACCGGTAGTGACGTCATGGCTGTCACTGGCCAACGTGTTGTTGGTGTTTTTTCAAGGTATGCTTCAGACACGGGTCACGACGAAGAGTTACCCATAGTGACCCCTAGAAGACGCAGTTCTCGTCCACTCAGGGAACCATGGTTACATACGTAGCCTGAGATGTTTTCTGGCAACTCAGTGTCTCCCAATGGCATTTTGAATAATAATAAATTATGTTGTGCATTTAAAACATTCAATGTCACAGCCTATGGTGATAATAGGTCATCCTATGTGACAGAAAAATCACAAATGAAGCATTTTAAACATAATTAAAAATTTAATTTTTTTTACATTCTTACATTTCAAAAGTTTGAAGTCAAAAGAAAAATTTAATGCATTAAACTGATAAAAATTGACAGTCTTTTCAATTAATACAAATTATTTCTATTTCAAATAACCTGCTGCTTTTTTAACTTCTATTCTGCAAAAGAATCCGGAGAAAAATGTGTCTCACTTTCCACAAAAATATTGATTTCTATAATGGATGATGAAAATTCAGCTTTACTATCACAGGAATTAATTAATTTTAAATAGATTAAAATAAAAATAAAAAGTTCTTTTAAATTGCAATAATATTTCAAATGATCAATGATCAATGATCATAATGATCAAATAAATGCAGCCTTGGTGAGCATAAGAGACTTCTTTCAAAAACATGAACAAATCTTACCGACCTCAAACTTTGAATGGTAGTAGTGTATATATCATTAATATTCATTATTAAAAGAAACAACCCTATTTCTTTATATTTGTTTCTACTAGACAGCAATGAGATTAAATCCAATGGAGAAAACAGTATCCTCACATTCAAATGACAAAAATCTCAATATGAACTCAAACATTTCTCATTTTCTTCCATGACTAAATTATCTGATCTACTATAAGCATTCATTTCACAGCTCTATACTCTTACTGCATGTTAACAATCGACTTATTTGCATCTATTTAAAGCAGAAATTGTAAAATAAACATCTGAGATAATGTACATTCTTCACTAAAACATACCCCATTCAGTCTCCTAAGCAATGAAAGTGATAAAATGTTAATCTGCATTAAAAATACTGTTCAAGCATACGGGACATAATATTTAAACAATTCGTAATGTCTACATGTGCTCGCGGCTCATTGTTGTGGCTGTCACAATGCTCATACACAACTGTCAGATTATAGTTATCATTTTATGTCATTAGCATTCCAGCGTTTGAGAGTCTGGTCTCTGGTAACAGGTCCAGCAAGGCGGTGACGGACGGCTCTGCTTAAACACTGCTATCCCTGACCCTGACACTGAGGCTGACTGTAGACTAACATTTACTCTACATCACCCGTCCTGCTGATTTCTGCCTTAACCAGAAAGTCAATACAGAAAACATCCTGACAGGACAGAGCGCACATAAACAGATAATGGGAAAACACGACTAGTAAGCATGTAGGTGAAATGCATGTGTTTTGCATGTGAAAGAGAGGATGAGAGTTTCAAAGGAAGAAGATCGATAAAAAGAACAAAACCAAATTATGTGAATGGACTATTGCGAGAGCGGCTTTACGAAATAAGATCTTCTATGTGTTGATTTAATCCTGCGCTGGTTCAAAACCCTGCTGTGCGAGAGAGAGTTACTGAATAACCCAGTTCACCGCTCATCTCCTACAATCTCTCTAGGACTACTGACCCCTGGATGCCCTAACCCGAGTTTAGAGGTCACATCCCCCTCTTTCGTTATCTCTATTTCACTCTCACCAGCATTCGCTTATGTACTATAATGCTACAGGTTCATATGCAACAGAAAGTCCTTTTATATGTTATGTTTATGCACATTTAGCAGTAAAATACTAAAAGACAGAAATTTAATTAGAGCTAAAGAATCTGCCATTGAAAAACCACAAATCCCTACTGATCACTCTTAAAAATAAAGGTTCTTTATTGGTATTGATGGCTCTATGAGGAACCTTTAACATCTATAGAGACCATAGAGATCCACAAAAGGTTCTTTAGAGTAGGGATGCTCCGATCCAGTACTCAGTATCGGTATCGCTCCGATACTGCCATTTTCTGCCGGATCGGGTATCGGTCAGACTCAGACAAGACTGATCCAAATCTGATATTGTGCGTGATCCTCCGCTCACTCAAGCCGGCCTCCGCTCACTCAAGCTGGGCGCCGGCTCATATAGCCACCGGCCCACTCATCAAGCTGGGCGCCGATCACTCTAGCCCACCGGCTACACTCACTCAAGCTGGGCGCCGCTCACTCTAGCCCACCGGCACTCCGCTACTCAGAGGGGCGCGCTGAACTTAGCTCACGGACTCAACCCACTCAAGGATGGGCGCCGCTCACTCTAGCCCACCAGCCTCCGCTCACTCAAGCTGGGCGCCGCTCACTCTAGGCCAACCGGCATCCCGCAAAGAAAATTATGTTGTGTATTTGGTGTAATGCAATGTGTTTATGTGGTTTAAGGTTAAAAAAACACATTTTCCCACATACTGTACATTATTGTTTCTCCTCTATGCCCCGCATTCTGAAACGCGTCGATTTTTACAAAACTCATCGTTCTGAAAAGCGAGGTGTGCTATGATTGGCCAGCTATCCAATGCGTTGATTGGACGAATACCTCAAGCATGGGGCATGAAAGTTCGCCCCTTACCATATAGGGATACCGTCTCCCGAGGACGCAGACGCAGTCCATTTGCCTCTGCTGTGCACATACAGTCATTGGTTCTCTTTGCCGTTCAGTCAAGGTAATGTTAGGAGTATGAATAACTCGGGATATTGTTTATTTCACCGTCAGAGGGAGTGCTTCAGCACGTTTATAAACCAAATAACGTAAGTATTGGTGGATAGTGCGTACTGGAGACGCGAAACTGTTTAACGATTCAGTTCGATTGGTGAACTGGTTCGACCGGTCACTAAGAAGCTCCAGTTAAATAGAACGATCGTTCGCGATCCGGAATCACAGACGAGACACAACCAAGAAAAGCCATTAAAACGAGGATTTGTTTGCAACCAGTGGGCCCAATTATTGATTATATGACTTCTCCTGTCTTTTAATGCGTGTTGCGTTGGTATCGCGCTGTTGTAAAATAAATCCATGTTGCATTGTGATCGGAGAACACCAAGCATACTGACATGCTCAAAAATGATTGAGTCATCATTGGCAAATTATTTAAATATGAAAAACTTACTTACAGTCTGTGAGTCAGAAGCGCCAGACTGTCCTTGCAAATTTGGAACTGCCCAACTTTATAGAAACAGCCTTTGTGCCACAGACGCATTACAGGAAACAGTCCTCATTCATCCTCCATAAAAATGCGCAGCACACATCTGAATATATGGGTTAAACTGTTCTGGAACAGTGTTGTAAATACAACTTAACCACTGATTTCTAGTTGTGTCTTATTTTGGAAGGCCAAACAAAGTAGTTTCGCTTTCACAACGAAACACACAGTGACTCCACAACATGGCAGCGGCGGCAACAGCAAGAATTAAAGTTACGCCTTCTTTCTTTGCTGAACATTTGGGCGGCGTTATGCAAATCTTCCCACACAGTGACGTAGATATGTGGGGGCGTGTTAGAATGAGCCGTTTTAGGAGGGTGTGTTTGACTCTTAACTTTTATAAAGAATATCTCTTTGGGTTTGAGACTTTAGTCTTTGCAACTTTACAGATCTTCTTTATGCACCAAGCGGTTAATTTTGCTGAATTAAGTTATATAATACATAGCGCGGCAACACACAGTCGCAGTGGCGGTGCGTTCATGGCTCAACCAATCAGGATCAAGGACTGGTGTGATGGTAGCATAATTCGATAGCGAAAAGTGCTACCTATCAGATTTTGCTTCCAGCATGATATTAATAAGGTGTGAGGCTTTATTAACATGTACCCCAACCCTAAACCTTACAGTAGGATAAATACAGTGTTGGTAGCATAATCTGATAGGTAGCATTATTTGTCAGAACACCTGAACTATCCGTTTTATAAATTACTTTTAAACCCTCCTGTTATGTGCAAATTTCAACCGTGTTTTTAATGTCTGGGATGGGATCAAATTGACCCCAAATATTTAAATATATCAATAAATTAGTCAAATTATTTATTTATTACACTCATTACTACCGATATTTTACATACATTTTAGGACTTTTTGTTTTTTTTATCTTTTCATTTATTTATTTAATTGCATCATTTACATAGAAAAAAAACATTGTCCTCAGTTTCTGAGATTTGTTCCTCACATTATCCAAATATTGCCCTAACACCTCACTCACAGTTTAACATTGTGGGGACATTTAGTTGGTCCCCACGAGGAAAAAAGGTATTTTTATTTTTTCCTTGGAAATGTAAAAATGAATACAATTTTGTGTTAGGGGAATGAAAATACAGTTAGTACAGTAAAATGATGTCTAATGGAAAGGCGAACCCAACAACAATCATTTTTGATAGATGCTTGTAAAAATGTGTGTACAGTGCTTGTAAACACATTATTGTATGAAATAGTAGATAAAGGTATATGCAACTCTGAAAAGGACAAAAATTGGCATTCATATGCAGTACAGTGATAGTAAAATGTACATTTATGCCAAGGCATAAATTATATTTATTCATTAGAGCCTCTCTTGAGAGAGATTCTCTTGAGAGACCCCAGACATCACAGGGGGGTTAAAGTATATTCAAACAGAAAACAGTCATTTTCAATTTTAATAATATTTCAATCTTAATAATATTTTTTTTTCTCAAATAAATGCAGCCTTTGTGAGCTTATTTGTAATTTTTCTATTGTGTGAATATGTTCTGTATTCTTCTAGTTGGTTTGTTGTGGTCATTTGAACAATGTGAGTTTTGGAGACCAGTATCCCAGTAATACAAACAGTCTGGCCAATATTTGTGCAGTATTGACTGAGGATCTCCTTTTATGTTTGAAGGCAGAGGGGAAAGGAGAACAAACTTAACCTGTTGTGATCTGAGATATAGGAACCTGTAAACACTTTCACTCGAATGTCATCCGTGCTGTGCTCATCAGGAATTCCAAGGGGAAAAGTTGCCAGGATTGATGCTAGGAGCAAACACACACACACACACACAGAGAGAGAGAGATGTTAACTGGCAAATAAATAAATATAGCACATTGATTATAGATAAAATTATTCTAATATTTGAGAAGAAAAGGAGCATGGAGTGATACTAGACACTTAATGAAAAATATTTGACTGTGCATTGATGCAGAAACAATTTTCAGTCAGAATTTAAATGTGACATTTTGCTGTAGAAAGACTGAAAAAGTATTTTCTTGCAAAACATTCTCCAATATTATTTCAAAACTTAGAGTGCTAAAATTGACCAATCAGAATCAAGTATTCCAGTGAGCTGCATAATAATGAGTGAAATGATTAGTAATACGATTGAAAGCATCTTGCAACACTTCTAAAACTGTTGATTTACTGACTGACTAAATCTTAATCTAAATGTTTTCTGACAGTTATTTTCATTGGCTAAATAGCTTTTTTAAATCCAGTCTAATCCTTGCGATAGCAGGTGTGATGGCAGGAGACCGGAAAAGACCCGTAACCATAATACTGCCATAACTCACAGTCAACACAACACGAAGGGGAAATGTTTATGGTACCCAACGCTCAGTGTAAATGTTAAAGGGGTTCGGCGCACCACCATTAACATGCCATTGGAAAGCCGTTTCCTTGGCAATGGCTCTGCAAGCACAAGCTGTATAAAATCTGTTTGGGTTGGAATGCCATTGTGATCAGATATATGTGCCACTCCATGTTGCCATGGAGGGCGGGACCGCTCAGGAACGCCTTTTCATGACTAAGCCCCTGTCTTCCCCTTTCCCAGGAGTCATTCATTCTGGATTTAATTTATCACAGACAGGGATGATCAGATCAAACTTCTGTTGCCTAACCTCTGCACCTCTCTGCTCACTTCTGACTAACTTCAACACCAATGGTCTAATTCTAGCCAGCTTGCTTTGGTCTGAAAAGAACAATATATATATTCCTGACAAAGAAATCAGATCTGATCAGCACCCTTAGATCTGATTTTAATTTGGGCTCGACGTCCTCTCTTGAACTCCCCACAGCCTCAGCAGATGGGCCACAGATACTGATGTCATTTCCTGGATCTTCCCAAAGTGAACAGTAAAACACAAACAGCCCCCATAACTCTTTCCATGTTCATTTTAATTTCAAACTTGAAGCTTCTATTTCAAATAAATAAACAAATGGAGAAAAATTAATTTTAGCAAAGAACAATGGTTTACTGATGACATCAGGTGTAATATTATATTGTATAATGTATATTGTATAATGTTGCTTTGACATATACTGCTTTAGGGTTTAGGTTCACATTAATGATCAACAATGTACTAAACCGACGCAATATAGTTGGCGCAAACCAATCCCTATCCTCACCGCAAATGAACGAACAAATGAACAAAAGAACAAACAAACAAATAAATAGCACAATGCAATTACACAACAGCAAATATTATTGATACATGAATATAAATTATTAATATATTAAACATGATTCATCTTTTTAATATAAATACATTGTGGATGGCACAAACCATCCCCAATGGTTATCGTGCTCTCCTGCTATCATCCATGCTAGGTGCATGGATGCTCAGGGAGTTCTTGACAGAACAGTAACATGACCGCCAATCCAATGTATGCTAATTGTTCAATGCATCTGTGGACGATGGTGGTCCTGACAGAAATATATGAGATGATTAATATTTATTATATCTAAATTTTTCAGTTTTGTTAAATGACAGATATCATCTTTCCAAAAAATGATAAAGTTATTTCCTTGGCAATTTCATAAGTATTTCTTTTATTATTATATTTGTTTTATTTAGCTCACACCCCAACAGTGGAATTCCTGCTTCAAAAGTACCATAGAATCGCTTAATAATAATTTTTCCCCTAGTATATACACTGAATCAAATTATAAACGCAACACTTTTGTTGTTGCCCCCATTTTTCATGAGCTGAACTAAAGATCTAAGACTTTTTCTATGTACAAAAGGCCTATTTCTCTCAAATATTGTTCAAAATCTGTCTAAATCTGTGTTAGTAAACACTTCTCCTTTGCCAAGATAATCCAACCACCTCACAGGTGTGACATATCAAGATACTGATTAGACAGCATGATTATCGCACAGATGTGCCTTAGGCTGGCCACAACAAAAGGCCACTCTAAAATGTGCAGTTATCACACAGCACAATGCCACAGATGCAGCAAGTTTTGAGGGAGCGTGCAATTGACATGCCGACTGCAGGAATGTTCACCAGAGCTGTTACCCGTGATTTGAATGTTCATTTCTCTACCATAAGACATCTCCAAAGGCGTTTCAGAGAATTAGGCAGTACATCCAACCGGCCTCACAAAAGCAGACCACGTGTAACCACACCAGCCAAGGACCTCCACATCCAGCATCTTCACATCCAAGATCGTCTGAGACCAGCCACCGGACAGCTGCTGCAACAATCGGTTAGCATAACCAAAGAATTTCTGCACAAACTGTCAGAAAACCGTCTCAGGGAAGCTCATCTGCATGCGCGTCGTCCTCATCGGGGTCTCGACCTAACTGCAGTTCATCGTCGTAAACGACTTGAGTGGGCAATGCTCACATTCGTTGGATCTGGCGGAGGAATCCCGGTTTTCACTGTACAGGGCAGATGGCCGACAGCGTGTATGGGTCGTGGTGTGGGTGAGCGTTTGCTGATGTCAACGTTGTGGATCAAGTAGCCCATGGTGGCGGTGGGGTTATGGTAAGGGCAGGCGTATGTTATGGACAACGAACACAGGTGCATTTTATTGATGGCATTTGAATGCACAGAGATACCGTGACGAGATCCTGAGGCCCATTGTTGTGCCATTCATCCACGACCATCAGCATCCTGTTGGCAGCATGCTAATGCCGGCTCCATTGTTGCAAGAGCTTGTACACCCAATTCTGGAAGCTGCAACATCCAGTCTTGAATGGCCCCAGCATACTCACGGACATGTCCCCATGGCCTGTGTGGGATGCTTGGATCGGCGTCTACGACAGAGCTGTTACAGTTCTGCCATATCCAGCAAACTTCACACAGCATTGAAGGGAAGTGGACCAAACATTCAACTCTAATGCGAATGGAGAGTTGTGCACTGGTGAGGGCACTGGTGGTACAGCAGATAGACTGTGTTCGGGACCCCATACAGTAAAAGACACATTTTAGAGTGGCCTTTTATTGTTGCCAGCCTAAGGCACACCTGTGCCAATAATCATGCTGTCTAATCAGCATCTTGATATGCCACACCTGTGAGCTGTGAGATGGATTATCTCGGCAAAGGAGAAGTGCTCACTAACACAGATTTAGACAGATTTGTGAACAATATTTGAGAGAAATTGGCCTTTTGTGTACATAGAAAAAGTCTTAGATCTTTGAGTTCAGCTCATGAAAAATGGGGGCAAAAACAAGTGTTGCGTTTATAATTTTGTTCAGTGTACATTTTCCTAGATAGATAGATAGAGAGATGCAGTCTGCTGTGCAATGACGGTTATGCACTTGCATGTTCAGTGCATACTGTGAAGAGCCTATCCAGACTTCTGCAGCGCTCGCGCCACAAGAACCGATTCATTCACTGGTGGCACATGTCTATAATTTCTTGGTCATAAATTAGCATCTCTGACTGCCTGTTTATCCACATAGTCTGGTTGCAGAACTGGTCTGGAAAAAAAATCCCAAAATCATCAAACAAACATTTTTATGAGAGAAACTGAGCATTAAGTGGCTATTACATTGCACTACAGACACGTTTAGCAGTTACAAACAAGAGACAATCTTCCCAAATCCAAACAGATACAGAATTCGGGACTTATCGTGACCAATCCGTCTCCGCTGATTGCGGTTCCAATGCTGCTGATTTGTTTAATGGGAAAGAGACAGTATAAGCGCAACAGCTGTGAAAAAATTGTGTCATGTAGGTTGTCTGCCATCCAAACCTCGTCTCCTTGGCTCCATGCAGTCGTGCTCTCATTGCTCCAGTATCATCGGTGGCGTCTGTGGAGATAACAGATGACACCTCTTTTGTGAGTGTGGGATTGCACGAGGGCCAAAGCTCAGTAAATCGGCACCAGTGGAGTGCAGAACTGGACAGAACCAGCAACAAGTGTGTTCTGGGTCCAGACACTGAGTCAGAGACATCTACAGTTTTTAAAAGATGAGATGAGAGAGAAATTATACAAGAATTAAAATGCATTTAGTCTAAACACGACTGCATGGAAACAAAAAAACTGTATATAATTTAGTAATGTCATTAGTCAGCTCATTCTAAGGAAACAGCACCATGCGTGCCCCATTTATGTTCATGCGGCTTACTTGATAGATATGGCTTATAATTAAGGGTCAGTATGATTTTTAATTAAAATGTAATGTTTTTATTCAGCAAGGATGCATTAAATTCATCAAGAGTGAAGTCTTAATTACTAACGTTTCTTTTCTTAGAACTGTGGTTTCTATTTCTTCATGCTGAAATTTCTATTCATCAAAGAAAAAAATGCACCATGGTTTCAAGAAAAATATTAAGCAGCGCAATTTTTTTCAATGTTGATAATAATCAGAAATGTTTCTTGAGCAGCAAAGCAGCATATTAGAATGGTTTCTGAAGAATCATGTGACAATGAAGACTGGAGTAATGATGCTGAAAATTCAGCTTTTGCATCCCAGGAATAAATTAAATTTTAAAATATATTACATGAGAAAACTCTTAATTTAAATTGAAATAATTTTCACAATATTTCTGTTTTACTGTATTTTGGTCAAATAAATCAAGCCCTGGTGAGCATAAGAGACTTCCTTCAAAAATACATTTAAAAAAATCGTACCAATAATAATTTTTACATTGTTAAACATAATTAAACATTATTTGTAAATGTTTTAATCATTCCAGTCATTATAATTTGAATGGGTTATATAGAATACCAACAAAAAAAATAATTCTATCTAAAATTTGCTTTAAATAATAATAATAATAATAATAAATATAGTTTCAAGAAAAAAAAATGCAGCTGGAAGCCTGAAAAACGTTTTGAATAGCAAGGTTTGAAAGAGAAATGCTCTACATTGAGCTGTGGCTGCATGATTAAAAAATTAAAATTTAACCCTGAAACCCAGAAGTCAATTCAGAAACCAGCCAAGGCCAGCCTTGACTACAGCATCAGTTATTGTTGCTCACTTTCTCCCTCTGTTGGTGAACAGGGAATCTGAGTGACCCAGACAAGCACTTGTCTGTCAATCCAGCAAACTTGCAAGATTAAAACAATTACACATAACATTTACCAGCATAGAAAGATGTTTGTGGTTTCCCTCTGCATATATACCATGTTAAACACACATGCACTTATGATGAACTGTTGCTGTGATTAAGCTGACGTGAAACGACCCAAATTGAAACCACCACGACTTTGACAAACCATTTCAGCCTACTGTTCTATTACGAAGACAAAGCTGGTTTATTTGTCTATGTAAGCCTAATAAATCAGATTTTATCTTTGGAAATGCTATCTTAAAGTGACGTTTGCAATCTTCATTCTCATTCAAATGCCAACTACTTATTACAGTAATAATAATAATAACAATAATAAGCCATCATCTGTAGTCTATTTTTGTACAAAGCTGTCAAAACGCTAGGCATCCTATAAATAGCATCCTAACCACAAAGTACTTGCGTTTGGGGGCACTGAGGCCAGGGAAAATACACCTTGCCAAAAGCATAAGCGGTTATACCTCGAGCACGGGGAATAGTTGCCGCATTGAGTCCCTCTGGAGAACTCTATAAAAATACTTGGCAGCCAAGAGCAAGAGAAAACATATATGCATGCACTAAACCCGCCTTTATCTGCTTTCTCACACATCAAAACCTCCCCTAAACGACGCGCCGCCCCTACCAAACCCTCCAGGAGTCAGTAAATTCAGCATTCCCTCTCAGACTCAGTTCAGAGTGGCATCTACAGGGGTCATCAAATGGTTTCACGTTTAGATGAATTAACTGCACGCACAGGACCGGGACTGTCATTTAGACTCAATTTACTGGCGGCACCGCGCGTGGTTCATCTTTATCTGATGCTGCGTAAAAGTTGACCGTGGAAACCGCTGCATGCGCTCGGAAGAAGTCGCACCAGAGGATACCGCTCTGTGATATTGCTGCCACTACATAAACTATATTGAGCACTTGGGCTTGTTTATACGAGGAGGCAAGTTACTGTTGATCCGCACAGACCTGCTTCTCATCCAGATGGATGCGCAATGATGGATTAATCGCTTTTCGATGCAACTTTGCAGCGCGGTGCCCTGATAAACTTCTCCTGAGGATTTTACACCAGCGACCTTTACCTGAATTATCCTCTCAAGATGTCATCGGGGTATTTGATAAGGTCGCTGCTTATGCTCTTTCTTGCACTCTTCTCCGCCAATGCAAGCAACTGGCTGTAAGTGAATATCACTTTCTTCATTCATGTGATGTTTTGACGTCTGGGTCTAGGTCTGTTATGACTAAAAGTCAGTCAAGACTCCCAAAAGCAAATGTTTAGCATGTCAAATGCAGCCTGTGAATCACAGATCTGAAATTGGGAAACTAAGCGAACTTGTGAATAAGAATAGAACCTACCTACTTAGATTACATACATTAAAGCTTAGTTTTTAAAGCGCAGAACAAAACAGTTGTAATCTTTGTCTAAGTCGTTTAATGTAGCCTTTAATAGAAAATAAAAACCTCAAAGCATGCACTGTATGGACAGCACAAAATATAAGGAAATGAAACCGGTTATTTGGAGATTTTCCGTTCATGTGCATTTGGCACAGCCGCGCTTAATTGGCGCTGGTTGCGCGCAGCCTGGAGAGCAACGCATGAATATGACAGCAGTAACAGCACTCTTTATGATAACTAAAGTGCTGAAGAGAGCTGTATAAATGAATCACTTATGGCAATTTGTGATTACGGCAAAGAATTAATAAGCGAATGATCTGATTTCGATACTTGTATAGTTAAGAAGCAGAATAACATGCTTGGTTAAGGCCATATCAAGATGTGTGCATTTCCAGGTGTTTAGAATCATTTATCTGTATCCTCAGGGCAGAAATAGCACATCATTTAATCTATCCAGATGTAGTTGAGGTTTCGATGGAAGAGTGTTTTTAACTTAAAGGCGTGGTGACAGGTTGGGGGCATGCACAGACATGCTTCACACTTAAGGAAAACCTCCTACCTGTCTACAAAATATGATCATTCTGACAGGAGCTTGTGCACTATTCCAACCCCATCTCAGGACAGGTATTAGCAGGTAGCCAAATATACATTAGACAAGTTTTCTTTAGCAAACAGAAAATGTGAATTCTTCACGTTATACGAGCAACACATGGGCATGAAGCTGAAATGTAGTATATATATGATCCAGAAGCATAGGTTAAGTATAGACAGTCAATTAAGCTTAAATGTCATAAAAATGTGACTTGAAGTTTTGATAAGAACTGTATGGTTTAAGTTTATACGGTTAATTTGAACAACAGGGAAATAGACTCAGTGTAAACCCTGCAATAATGTTAAAGAATTGTAATTGTAATTCTTAAAAGTAGAAAAATGTTGTTCAGTGTCATTGAAAACATTTCAGTACATTTTTTTGCATGCTTTTTGATAAAGATAATCTTCAGATCAGACATATTCCTGAGGTAAATCATCTTCTAAGCAGTCTTTAGTTGAAATGAAATAAACAGTGATTTCGTCATGACTGATCTTAAAATGAGATTTGGATGTAAGGTAAGATTAAACACACACACACAGGTTTGTTTTTATGGTTTATGGGGACTCTCCATAGGCGTAATGGTTTTTATACTGTACAGACCGTATATTCTATCGCCCTACACCAACCCTACCCCTAAACCTACCCCTCACAGGAGACTTTCTGCATTTTTAGATTTTCAAAAAACTTCATTCTAAATTATTTATAAGCCTTTTGATTTACGGGGACACTGAAAATGTTCTCGTTGTAATACCTATGTCATACCCATGTTATTATACAAATTTGTGTCCCCATAAACCACATAAACATGCACACACACACACACACACACACACACACACTTTATGTTTTGTCTCACTCGATAAAATAAAATCAGATTAAAAATATGACTGAGTATGCAAACTTTTTCTGTTTTGTCTCTTATTTGTTGCATATAAGTATTACCTGTGAATTATTTTGCAACAAATCTTAAAAATAAAAGTTTTTCGATGGCTTTTCTCTAGTAGGTTAGGATCAGCACAAACCTCTTCAGAGATCAAAACGTTCTCAATGTTTCAATATAGGTTCTTCAGATCAGTGTTTTGGCTTCTGGGCTCTTTAAAACACCAGAATATAGACAAAAAGTATCAGGCTGTTAGCCAGTAGCTCTAATACGAATGTTTGTTTTTAAGAGTGTGCGTCGAGTAATAACTTTCTCCTGGTTACTCAGATACTCTTTACTCAACAGTCATAATTCAATGTTTTGAAGTACAGCCGAGAGCTTTTCATTTGAGAGATGTGTGAATGGATTATTCTTGAGCACATCCATCAGCACCTGTATGGAGGGTTGAGGTGCAGGTGCAGGTCACGAGAGCGGTCGTACTGCACCTGCACATCTTCAAACCTCCTTCAACAGCTTGTGCTTGTTCATGCAAATATAAGCTTGCATTGCTTTATAATATTTTATGAATGACTATTTGCAGTTGTTTTGTATTAAAATGCCAGGAATGAATCATTAATTAGACACTATAAATAACAGATGGTAAACTAAACTCTTTTCTAAATAAACAATGCAAATAGTTGCTCTCAATCCTTATTCTAATGCATTTTGACAAGCAACAACTTTTGCTTTTATCTTGGTTTGGCAAAGTCAACATACTGCTATTGATCAAACATCAAAATCCTTAAGCGGAGACCAACATTTCAAATTACATCCACCAAAAGTTCAGTCTGTTCCAACTTAGTGTGCTATGTTGCAGATGAACAAATATCCTTCTAAAAGAATTTGTAGACTTCTATTGAGAAATCCTGACTCTTATCGACCCATCCAATCTTTAAAGGAATAGTTCACCTAAAAAAGAAAATCTGCCTACCCTCAGTCAGGACATCCAAGATGTAGAGCTGGTTTGTTTATGGGAACAGATTTGGAGAAATGTAGGATTCCATCACTTGCTCACCAATGGATCCTGTGCAGTGAATGGGTGCCGTCAGAATGAGAGTCCAAACCGCTGATAAAATAATCCACAAGTAATCCACACGACTGCAGTCCATCAGTTAATGTTTTATGAAGTAAATAGCTGCATGTTTTTGAAGAAAAACAAATCCAAATGAGGTTATTTTTAATAACTAGAGCCGGCCTTTAGGCTCTAAATATGATCCTTATGCATAATAATGCTTTCCAGGATACATTAAAGTTGTTCGTTCTGAATCAGGAGAACATGCAAGATCAAGCACCGTTTACAGCAAAAAACAGTCCAAACAATATGTGTGGAGGCTATGTGAGAGGGGTTATTATGAATTATGGAAGGGACCGGTTAAAGTTAAAATGCCTTGATGGAGGGTTTTTACAACCTGGACTTTTATTTCACACGACGTTAACTGATGGAGTACAACCGTGTGGATTACTTGTGGATTATTGTGATGTTTTTATCAGCTGTTTGGACTCTCATTCTGACGGCACCCATTCACTCACTGCAGAGGATCCATTGTGTCGAAGCGAGTGATGTATGCGCGGATACACCCAATCTGTCTGATGAAGAAACAAACTCATCTACATCTTGGATGGTCTGAGTGCGAGTACATTTTCAGCACATTTTAATTAACTATCCCTATTCTTAACTATTCCTTTAAGTATCCGACCTACATAAGGCCTATGCAACCTTCACAATTCAATCTTTCTTAAACTTTAAAATTGATCTTGATGAATTTGCCTTTTCTAGTTTCATGATGCAACAATTTCAGAAGTAAAGAAAGAGTTGCACGGTGTCAAATACAGATGTTTATTTGAGATGTTGAGGTTGCAGAATGTTCACTAACGCACAACTCAGTGAATATAGTACAAAACCATGCAGTTGTCTTCGCTTGGGAAGTGATACAATGTTTCCCATTGCACGGGATGGAAAGAACAGTGGTTGAGACGTTTGCACAGGCCGGTCAATAAATAGTTCACAGCTGATGAGCAACATGAGAAACCTCTAATGCGAAATAAATCCTGGCGCCGAGTGCTGATAACACAAATAACACCAGTGACAACAGGGTAATGAAGCTGTAAAACCTGTTGGCACATACCTCCACTCATACAGCAGCCTATTAAAAGCTTAATTTGATCAAAACAGGCATCTTCCATCAGCACCCACAATGCCTCATTTATAAAATGTTTAAAGATGTACAGTGACCGGACAAACCGTAAAAGAAAGACTGAATAGATGAATTTGAGCAATCTCTTATTGTCAGAATTAATGTCCTTGCAGAAATCATGTTTTTCACAAATGCAAATTGAGATTGAGAGCCACATTGGCCCTTCTGAGAGGCCTTATGCACAGTTTTATTACCAAAACATTTAATTGTGTGCGTGCGTGTATATATATATATAGAGCGCCTCTGCTTTCGTAAATGGTCCATCTAATCATCAGTCAACAACATTTAAGTTCTTTCCTCTTAAAAATAAATGCAAAATCCCCATATGGGCCTGTCAACGCCTAAACAGAACAAGAGTCGATCCCTCTTACTTAATTTTCTGCTCTGTACCCGAGTACATTTCCTCCAGCTTCTTGTCAATCCGTCTTCAGTTTTACAGACCGGCGTTCTGGTCCCACAAGATGTTTAAGATGTTTTTTAGACCTCAGGTGCAGGAACGTCTCTGAAATATATCTATAATTAGTATACACCCATTTACTTCTTGAATTGATGCAAATTATATTTACATAAATCCTTTTTCATTTGGTTTGAAGGCATATATGATCCAAAAGGTCCTAGTTTGTAGAAGCAGATACTCATATAAACTGAAATAATCTGTATATATTAGATTAAGTTTAAATTTAGATGTTCAACGCACCTGTTTGTACCTCTCTGAAAGTTTGCACCTTATCTTCATAATGTACATCTGGTACATATTTAATCTGCTAGAAGAGATAGAAACAAGCATAAATAAATATTATCATCCCAGAAATCAAAATGGCATAAGCATGTTTTTTTTTTTCTTGGACATGGAATAGAATTAATATGATTGGTTGAATTCAGTTAATTGTAGTGCTAATCTTTTAGTATATTGTCAGTAAAATGAGATAACACTGCCCTCTAGAGTTAAAGACATCCACTAGACTTGCAGATAAGACACTGTCCTGTAGCTCTAGTCTAGGCGAACGCTCATAACTTAAAGCAAAAGAGTGAATGACTTTTTGGTTCATGAGCTGTGAACAGTCTGCAAGACTTGGAAATACCAATGAGTCACTGAGTTTTTGAGGAAACAAGAGCTGTTTATCAGAGAAAGACTGTTGTGCAAGAATGACACATCTGTTTTTGAAAACAGGTCACATTCTGTGATGACTGTTTGATTCACATTTTGCCTGCTTTGTGTAGGACATCTTCTTGACTGTATTTTCAATGTTGTGAGGAGAATTAAAGTGCGACTTTCATCATCTTTAGACTACCGTTCAAAAATGTATTCAGCAAGGATTGATTGATAAATTGATTAAATTCATTTATAATACTATAAAAAAACTGTCTAGTCATCAAAAAATCCTGAAAAATTGTCATGTCATGATTTCCAAAAAGATATGAAGCAGCACAACTGTTTTTTTCAACATTGGTATTAATAAGAAATGTTTTTTATTAAGCAGCAAGTCAGCATATTAGAATGATTTCTGAAGGATCATGTGACACTGAAGACTGGAGTAATGATTGCTAAAAAATTCAGCTGCTGCAAGCCACAGGAATAAACTTACTGTTAAAATAATTATAATAGAAACAATATTTAAAATACTAATAAGTTGACAATCTTACTGTATGTTATGTCTAGTTAATCAAATAAATGCAGCCATTGTGAGCATAAGAGGCTGAAAAATATTTTTAAAACTCAAACTCTAATCTTTGAACCTTATTTAATAAATCATTTCAATGAATCATTGTCATTTCAATACATTCATTTTCAAAGTAATATTTAACATAAATATTACAGCAGCATCAGAGCACTGGGTGTTTTAATTAGGCTGTATATCATTTTATTTTAATATTAAAAATGAATTGGATCAATGATGATTCTGACAGAAAACTCAATGGGGACCTACTGTTGCTATAGTAACGAACAACCTTCACGCCATCTGACTGACAGAAACCACACTCTTATTTCAGTTTTTATTTTATTTTTTATATTTCAGCTAACAGTTTGCTTTGTACAGTTTAACAACATAAAGTTAAAGCTGAACTGTGCACATGTCTTTTTTGGCTCCCTTATATGTTCTTACCATGCCCATGTGTTAAATGTACATCCTTTAATGCAAGCAGTTTTCTAGCGTATTTCTTTAACTTCTCAGGTGATATTAAAGATGTGACCTATTACAGATGCGGCCGAAATTAAAACAGTGGTGGCATATACATGTATTTACTTGTTTGATCAAAATTAATGCTAGGAAAAATGTAGTTGTCGCTGGATATTGGTAGGGACATGTCCCTATAGCGTCCCTACTCAATTCTGGGCCCTTGGTAAGAGGTGCGTGAGCAAGCAAAACTCACCAGCTCAGTGCCTTACTAGTTGCGGAGGTGTTCAGAGACTGCTGGCATGTTGTTAATGTCATAACTACGGTCCTCTGGGTGGTTGCATACTTAATGCAATTCATCATCTCTCCTGTGAAAATCAAATCTGATTGATTAGAATAGGAAAATTCTGAACAGCTTAATATATCATTTATGTCAGTCTCACAAACGGTGCAGGATGAGTTTCCCACAGAGTTTTAAGAAAAGTATGAGCAATGCCAACAGTCATGAATTAAAGTAACAGCAATAGTGCTTCTGTTCAAAACAAACTCCTTGGTAATGCTGGGGACATTAAACATTTTTAAATGGAAGTAGCGTTTAATTATAATTATAATAAAAATGGGAATATGTGGGTGAAATATGAAGCACTAAATGCATCAGTTCCCTTAAACGCCCTTAACACTGAATTTTTTTCAGACAAACAGCTTTTAAAGGGGTCATATGATGCGATTTAAAATTTCCTTTCTCTTTGGAGTGTTACAAGCTCTTGGTGCATAAAGAAGATCTGTAAATTTGCAAAAACTAAAGTCTCAAATCCAAAAAGATATTCTTTATAAAAGTTAAAGGTCAACCACGCCTACCTAAAACAGCTCGTTTAAACACGCCCCACATGTTGCCGCCACCGCCGTGTCGTGAAGGCGCTGTGTTTCATTGTGAAAGCGAAATACTTTGTTTGGCCTTCCAAAAGATTAAGTATATTTATAATATACTGTATACTATAAATATACATAAGTGTTATGAAAATACCCGAGATGGCTTGAAAAACACTGAAACTTGTCGCAATCGAGTCTTCATTTTCATCATCAAAAGTTTCTAAGCCGGATTGCCTTTGTCCATATAGGGATTCTAGAGCATACAGTTCTATTTTCGGTGAGGGCCAATATGTGAAGTTTCTGATGAGGTGCCTGTCAGCGCATGTTATGAACGAAACCGATATTACATGGTTTCTAGAACTCAATAATAGCCAATCCCTAAAATAGCCTTCTCTCAAAATAATTTATAAGTAAATCCATGTTTTCTATAGTGGACAGAAGTGTTGGAGTTAATTAAAGGGTATTGGGGTTGTTTTATATAACTTTAAACTCACAAAAAAAAAAAAAAAAAAACCCCATGTGCCAAGCCTTCAGAACTGAACCAAACAGTAAACCGTGGTTAAAAAAACTGAGCTATGTATTGAACCGTGGGCTATCTGTACTGTTGCATCCAAAAGTGAAAGTAAAGACATAAATAAATCACAAATATTTATTTATATTTCAAATAAATGCTGTTCTTAAGAAATGTTTCTTGAGCAGCAAATTCACATATTAGAATGATTTCTGAAGGATCATGTGACACTGAAGACTGGAGTAATGATGCTGAAAATTCAGCTTTGCCATCACAGGAAAAAAAAAACAATTTAAAATATAATCATATAGAAAATAGCTATTTAAACTATAATAATATTTCACAATATTACTGTTGTAATTTTGATAAATATTTGCAGCCTTGGTGAGCAGAAGAGACTTGAATGGTAGTGTGTTATATAACTTTACGTATGTTTATAAGTTGACAGTAGTAAGAGGCAAGCGGATATATACAGTCAGGCGTGTGTACGTGTGACGCCTTTTCTCTCTCGTACAGCATGGTTGCGTGATAAGTCGCGCTTGGCTAAGCCATCTGGAGCCAACAGCGCTCGAAGGCCAGGGCGATGTAATTCAACACAAACATGACACAAAAGGAAGAAGGCACCGTGCTCCAGGTGGAATGCTCCCGCAAAAACCTCCCAGAAAGCGCAGAGGAAGGCATCTCCCATTCTTCTACAAAATCCCACAGTCGGCTCCCTTTGTTTTCCCAAACTTAGCGCCGCGATTAGAGAGTACGTAGAAGAGAAGGCTAGAGAGCTAGAACTGGGAAGCAATGAAAACAAGATTCTCTCAAGGTCTCAGACAATCTTTTTCCCAGACAAATATGCAGCGGGCTGTTCTTCAGGTGTTTGCTTGTCAAAATCCAGAGCTTGATATGGCATCTGGCACTGATATATTATATTCCAGCGCTAATCCCGCCAGAACGGACGGGCCTCCGCTGCCATTTGGCTGCCAGATTCATTATCAGGTCAGGATCCCAGAGCTAATTTACTAGTGAAACAAACAAAAGCTGTAAATACGCATGCAAGAACATGCAATCGTCAACAGATGCTATAAAAAAAGAAACTCGAACACCCTCTGAGCAGAATGCATGTGCATCTGGCCGCTGATGTCATGCTTCATCTTTTGGCCGGACAGGAACATGTTATCAAAGCTCAAGAGAGCAGAGATGATGGTCCCATGGACAAGGAGGTGTTTGTTTCTTATCTGCCCCAACCGTGGCCTTCAAAATCAGCTCTTGTCAACAGCAGAGAGGGGTGGGATGCGCCGCTGCCAGCTGCAGGGATGCAGACGTGCTGTTTTTAACTTGTTAAGATGAGCCCTTGAAACCAAACCGACCTCAAGACACTACACTCTTAAAAATAAAGCTACTTTTTTATTTTTATTTTGTATGTTAATTGCAATTTAATAAGCATGAACTGAAATACTGACTGTGACTGCATTAATATTAGATTAGCTCAAATCTTTTGTGGTTAACTGCGAATTACACTGAAAAAAATGGCAACATCCAAGCAAACTGGTTAATCAGAAACAGAACTATTATTATCGCTAAATCAACCTAAATACATTAATCTGTATCAACAAAACTCAATTTTAAGGGTTAAATCAGGTAAAAATAGCTCATTTGCAGGTCATCACTAACAGAAACCCCTAAAAATCCCAACTTAACAGAACATTAAACACTTACATATCTCTCACTCTAATGATCCTGTGCAAAAACACAAAAATAATACTTCATTTCAACATTTATTCTCCTACAGTTTGACTGTTTGGCATGCCGGTACCTAGAAATCTGCTGCTGCTCTTTCATTTTAATATAATCAAATTATTGAGTTCATCTAACTTTTTTCAAAGTACAATGAGCTTTTATTAATATTTGAGTGAAATTAACTAATTTAGTTAATTTTACTGTTTGTTTTTACAGTGTTGGCATCAATGGTTCAAAGAAGAACCTTCTTTAGATTTATAAAATGTTCCTCACAGTAGGAAAAAACGGTTCTTTTGAGAAGCATTCCATGAAATGTTCTGTGGGAAGCCAAAAATGGTTGCATCGCTGCAAAAAACCCTTTTAAAAACTACTTTCAAGAGTGTAAATACATGTAATTACATGATGAGCATTTTGTGAGTCAGATCCGATCAGTGGTGATTTTGAGGTTTAAGCCTTGAGGTTATAAACCTCAAGATCTTGCACCTAAATTGAGTATTTACACCACAGCACCTTCATTGCCATTTATAAGACTTCCATCCACAATGGGCGCACTTTCAAATTACCCAGCACCACACCAAATAAAAGAAACAAATAATGCAAAACAAACCCATCCGTGAGCGCACGCAACTCTCTAAATGCATCTTTGCAGACTTTAAACACTCGAGACTTTGATCTCCACCAGTTCTTGATGATAATGAGACCAAGCTTGGTGTATACGGATGAAAACCTGTGCGATGTGATGTAGTATAGGACTATTTTTATAAGGTGCCATAAAGAGATGGAGCTCAGCAGACCCTTTAAAGCGTTGGTGTTGCCCCGACCCCCTGGCCCTGGAGGTGATGGGTGAAGATAGTCTCTATCCGTCTCTCAACATAACCCTTACCTCATCTGCCCAACACAGCCTTCCATGAACGTCACAGGAGGACCACGCTGTTTATGTTTGTGCTGTTTTATTGTACTGTTTGTGCTATGGAGGCAATGAAAAACCTATGTGGATCATTACATTAGCTGAACAATGCATGGGTCAGTGTTATTGTTAACAGACACTAACAACAACAACTAAATTAAACCATTTCACTAAAAATAAATACATTTTAAAAAAGCATAATTTGGAAAAAAAAAATTTGACACCACTCAAATATATAAAACACAATAAAATTACTATAATTCAATTTTAATTTAACTTTAGCCAAAAATACTAAAAATAATAACTCTTTACATTAAGGTTAAATTTGTTCAAATTACTTAATGCAATAGTTATCATGAACTAATAATAAACTTTTTTGTTTCAGAATACATATTAGAATAAATTAAATAGATAATGTATAATAATTAATAGGCTTTAATATATACAGGTGGTTTAACTATATTATGAATATATATGAATAAATATTTACTTAATTATACATTTATTATTATTCTATTCTTGTTAATTAAATAACATTGTTTTGTTTCTAATTTAAACTTACTTTTATAAATGTATCTTTTGTAGAAACTGACAATGCTGTAAATATGATGTTCATTGTTAGTTCATAATACCCAATGCTTTAACTAATGTTAGGAAATTTATTATAGAGTACTGTGATGTAAATATCCTGAAAACTAAAACTAAACTGAAACTAAACCAAAAGTACGAGTTGAAAATATAAAAATTACCTGAAATAAGAACATGTAAAATAAATAAACAACAACAAAAAAAATCATAATATTCTACATGCTAATATTCAACATCATATTTGCGTTTTTCTTCCATCTGCAAAACATCCAGCATCTAGATACAAAGGTTTTTTTCTTTATTATTGACAGTCTCTGAACATTTATTGATTACGTCTCTATTGCTTTGTCCTTAGATACCTGGCAAAGCTGTCATCAGTGGGGAGCATCTCGGATGAAGAGACCTGTGAGAAGCTCAGAGGACTCATCCAGAGGCAGGTTCAGATCTGCAAGCGCAATGTGGAGGTGATGGACGCGGTCCGCAGGGGCGCTCAGCTCGCCATCGACGAGTGCCAGTTTCAGTTCCGCAATCGACGCTGGAACTGCTCGATGCTAGAGAGTGTTCCTGTGTTTGGCAAAGTGGTCACACAAGGTAAGTAGCCTCATATTTAATTGGACATGAAGCCAGCCCTGCTTAAAACCCTGCAGATACTTACTATTTGTGTCACAGGTACACGGGAAGCTGCATTTGTGTATGCTTTATCTGCTGCTAGCGTAGCCTTTGCAGTGACCAGAGCCTGCAGCAGCGGGGAGCTGGACAAGTGTGGCTGCGACCGCAATGTGCACGGTGTCAGTCCAGAGGGTATGTGTGCTTTGTTTGAATAATAATTATTATGATGATTAATCGCTATGAAACCACAATGAATCATTTTGATTAAATGATTATGATTGACGGTGAATAGTGCTTATCCTGGCCAAGAAATGGCAAATTCATAACGGACATTACACTAAATGACTGTCACAATTCCGTTGTCTGTTGTAAAAAAAAAAACAAAAAAAAAAAAAAAGTAAAACATTATATAATATAATTTCTATTTGCTGGTATAATGGATTATTATTGTTTCATTCTGCTTTTTAAGAACTGGGCAGAGATAATGAGATTGTGATCTTTTTTTTTTAATTATTACTGTTTTTTATTCAATTTAAAGTCCTAGTTACTTACTAGTTTAAGATTCTAACATCTAACATCACACTAACAATGGATAGAAAAAATTCATCATAGCAAAATAAACAATTTCCATGTAACATTTTAATGATTTGCTTCAGTATAATCAAAAAGTTTGAAAACCTCTGCTGTAGACTAAAGTAAAATAATTGCAGACTATTTCATAT
Organism: Sinocyclocheilus anophthalmus; assembly: GCA_018155175.1. Classification (NCBI taxonomy): domain Eukaryota; kingdom Metazoa; phylum Chordata; class Actinopteri; order Cypriniformes; family Cyprinidae; genus Sinocyclocheilus; species Sinocyclocheilus anophthalmus. The sequence continues at coordinate 441,487 of JADLZN010005775.1, forward strand.
GATTAACTAAAATGAAATAAAAGCAGCCACATACACAGTTCTTCTCATGGATATCTAGTTCACTTACTAATAAGTGTCTCAAACTTACTAATAAATGACATTCAGTGATCTGATGTTACTAACTTGGAAAAACTGCCAAACTTGTACCTTGTAAACAACTTTGTTTCCAGATGGACTCGTTGCGTTTCTCCATGCTTGAGTGTCTTTATCTCAACAGGTTTCCAATGGTCAGGATGCTCTGATAACATTGCATACGGGGTTGCTTTTTCCCAGTCCTTTGTGGACATCAGAGAACGAAGTAAAGGACAGTCCTCCAACAGAGCGCTAATGAACCTTCATAACAATGAGGCAGGGAGGAAGGTAAGGTGCTTAACAAACATCATGCTGAAAGGTTTAAACAATCATCATTTGTTAACAAATGACCTTTCTTTTACAATCCAAGGCAATTCTGAACAACATGCGAGTGGAATGTAAGTGCCACGGCGTTTCGGGCTCCTGCGAGGTAAAAACCTGCTGGAAAGCAATGCCGCCGTTCCGCAAAGTGGGCAACATAATCAAGGAGAAATTCGACGGCGCTACAGAAGTGGAGCAGCGCAAAGTGGGCACCACCAAGGTCCTGGTTCCCCGAAACACGCAGTTCAAGCCGCACACAGATGATGATCTGGTGTACCTGGACCCGAGCCCAGACTTCTGCGAACACGACCCCAGATCTCCAGGCATACTGGGCACCGCGGGCCGCTTTTGCAACAAAACCTCGAAGGCCATCGACGGCTGCGAGCTCATGTGCTGCGGTCGCGGATTCCACACGGAGGACGTGGAGGTGGTCGACCGCTGCAGCTGCAAGTTCCACTGGTGCTGCTACGTCAAGTGCAAACAGTGCCGCAAGATGGTCGAGATGCACACATGTCGGTGATCCAGAACGCAGAACTTCCCCTCACCACTTCCCTACATGCACAGGGAAACTAGACAAATTCCCAAGCATTTCATGCGACGGTAGAGGAACATGTCATACATGAGACTTTAAAATATAGGGGCGAATATACCCGAGGTCCCAATTGAGAGTATTTTTCTCTCTCCTTGTCCTGTTTTTAATTGTGGTTGCTCTCTTATTTTTTATATATATATATCTATTTTAACTTATTGCAATCGAATAGAGTGAATTTTTAATGTGACGTGCACCAGAGGAGTGCCATTGGGATCAGGGGCATATGAATATGGAGAAAGGTCAACGCCTTTTCATCGTTAATGCTGCTTTAGGGTTTCATCTTGAAAGATGGAGACATTGTACACTACGTGCTGAGATGCAGTCCAGGTGTACATGTACTTTCCCAGAGTTTTCCATACTCGTGGCCATTCGTTCCTGTGATGCTGCTTGAATTCAAGAATCACTCACCGATAACGTACAGCGAGTATTAAAGCGAGGCTTGCTTTACTAGAGATGCGAACCGACTCCGAAAAAGATGGAGTGGAAATATAAGTGTTAGCACTTTGGAAATCAAAGTCGTTAGTTAACTAGCTATTGATGCAGACAGATGATTGGTGCTGAGCTGTAGCCATGCATCTGGCGCGAAACTGACAAAAATAAATTGTTTACCCGCTTGGGGTGCTTGGACCATGGATTCTGTGCACGATGACTCTAGCACTTTTCCTCTCCAGACGCACATACCGCAAATAAACAAATCCCCCAGCATTCCCTCCTCCATTAGTCAGACCGAGTGACTGAATTATTTATGTACGATACCATAACTCCGAGCTTTTCTATAGTAAAACTTGCTATCCAGTATGCTTTTAAAAGAAACATAGGTTTGTAAAGACTTATACACTGAAGAGGACTATATTTCATATGAATGTATGTTAAATTGAAATATATGCTGTGTCAAAGACTGACATGCTTTTTGGGTGAATTGCTCTTTCCAAATGGTGCTTTATGGAAGCAGGCGGTCCATAGTTAACCAGCTTCATCAAAAAGACCACGCTGAACAACATTAACCAACTTGGTGGCCAAATCTGGTCTTTTGGCAGGGTATGATTTAATGGTCTCTGTGAATGTATTCTGACTTGTTTAATGGGTTTCGCACAAGGATAAGCGTCTTCGTTTTGTAAAGTTTTGGTTTTGCAGTCTTGGTGCTGTTGACGTTAAAGAAATATCCTGGGTTGGTGGCCTAATTTGATTACTACAAACATAAATTTGGTGGGGGGGGGGGGCTGGGGGGGGGGGGGGGGGGGGGGGGGGGGTGGTATATAGAAGAGGAAATTCTGGGTTACTTTCAAATTAATGGCAGTCCTGGTGTTAAAATACTCAGCAGTATATCCACAAGATTTTAATGCGTGTTATGATTTAAGTGGTGGAAAAAATTGCTTATAACTACTGCATGTTTCTGAATAGTTATATATCCAATTTAATTTTACAAGGTTAATGCATAATCCATTATAAATTATGAGTTATAAAATTATGGTCTACAATTATCAAATAATTTAATAAAAATACAATTATCAAGTTATTTATTGCAATTATTTCTAAAATTATTTTTCCTAAAAGTATAAGCTTTTATTCCTTCTATTAAAAAAATTTAACATTATTGCTTTCCCCCCCCACCTCTATTGCCTCAACTATAACCTCATCTTTTTGCTTTAAAAAAAAGAAAGAAAAGAAAAAGAAATTCACAGTCTAGTTCAAAGATTTGTGTGGTAATCAACAATATCCATATACCAGTAATGCCATTTCTTGGACTGAACCCGGAATATTCTTGTAAGTTACACATTCAAAGTTTGCCGTCATTAATTTTTTTTTTAAAGAAATAACTTTTATTCAGCAATTGAACTGATCTAAGGTAACAGTAAAGACTAACATTTACAAGATCTCTACCTCTACTTCTTTCTATTTTTTAAAGAATCCTGAAAAAAATGTATCATTAATTCCACAAAACTGTTTCTAATATTGATAATAATCAGAAATGTTTCTTGAGCAGCAAGTCAGCATATCAGAATGATTTCTGAAGGATCATGTGACACTGAAGACTGGAGTAATGATGCTGAAAATTCAGCTTTGCATCACAATAATAAATTACATTTTAAAATATATTGACATAAAAAAAATGATTGTAAAAATTAATAAATGAAGCCTTGGATAAGAGACCCCAAGCTTTTGAAGGATTGTGTACGTGGTCATTATGAAATCCCCAGGTTAACCACACCTACTAGCACATACCTTCTGGAAAATTCAGTAACATTACCAATGGTATCTCTTCCATCTCTATCATGCTTTACAGATGCATGTAATGGTTTTGGGGTTTGATGGATCAGGGTAGTGCCAGTGCATGTACCAGTCAGGAAGCTGCCTAGTGACATGGTCTAGGCTGAACTCAGAGAGTCATGCCATCACACCAAGAACAATAAATATTTATAGAAACTATTCATGGAATAATGGCAGGAATGAAGCTTTGTCGGACATGCATAAATGTGGTTTGGTGCTGCAACAAAGCGCCCCAGAGATGACTTTCGTAAGCACCACTTTGCTGAGCTGCTGTCCAATCACTTGCGTTGTCACATTTCCACACATTTTTGGAGGTCAGTCTCATCTTTGCATGCAGTTTAACACATGTATATAAAAATTTGTGGTCGGTTTTTCTAATGTTTTTGAAAGAAGTTTCTTAGGCTCACCAGGGCTGCATTTATATGATTGAAAATAATATATATATATATGCAATTTATTCCGCTATGCAACATCTGAATTTCACACAGCATCATTACTCCAGTCTTCAGTGTTACATGATCTTTCAGAAATCATTCTAATATGCTGATTTGCTGCTCAAGAAACATTTATGATTATTATCAATGTTGAAAACAGTTGTGCTGCTTCATATTTTTGTGGAAACCGTGATACATTTTTTCAGGATTCTTTGATGAATAGTAAGTTAAAGAACAGAATTTATTTGAAATCTTTTGCAACATTAGTCTATAAATTGCTCTGACGTCTGATCAATTCAATGCATCCTTACAATATATATATATATATGGGTGTGTGTGTGTGTGTGTGTGTGTGTGTGTCTGTGTTTATATACCTGTGGGACTTAAACCTGACTACACACAGACTCATGGGGACTTGTGTCACAGTGGGGTCCTAAATTGTGGTCCCCACGGGTACAAAAGCTTATAAATCATACAGAATGACGTTTTTTGAAAATCTAAAAACGCAGAAAGTCTCCTGTGAGGGGTAGGTTTAGGTGTAGGGTTGGTGTAGGCAGGGCAATAGAATATACGGTCTATACAGTAGAAAAACCATTACGCCTATGGAGAGTCCCCACAAGGATAGCTGACGTGTGTGTGTGTGATGCATAAAAAACCCGACCCAAACTCACACTATTGGATGAGTTTAAATACAAAAATCTTATATTGCAAGCAAACACACCAGACTACTCCACTCCACCCTTGCTGCAGGATACTACTGTCTACCCCATCAAGGGCCTTAACTTTGCTGCCGTAACAGTAGACGGGTAGATTACACCCTCCAGTTTCTTTTCAACCAAGCTCTAATTTATGTTTCATATGTCATCAAACCACCTTTGGCTTTTTTCAGTTGTTGGAAAAGCGTGAGAGCATGCACATGTAGTCCAAAACAATCCACCATCTCATTTTATACATACATTTTAAAGTCTGCTTCCATATTCTTTGCAGTTCTTTGGTCATACCAATGTCTGTTACTAATAAGCTGCTTTGAGGAACAGGAAGAGGTGGTTTGAAGAGAGGAGAGTTTGCCGGGAAATTAAAGCAGGGGGCATATCTGTGGACGCAGGCTGGAGAAATCATGGCGAAATCCTCATAATATCCAGCACATCCTGTGTTTGTGGAAGTAGAGATATTGGGGCCTAAAACACAACTGTTTTTGTTCGCTGCCATTTCATGCTGCCTAGTTTTGAAATATGTGATGTGATGACACTAACATGGATGTTTTCAATGTGACTTTTAAACACACCTAGGAAAGGATAACCTGTCTGTGGCTGTAAGAAATTTCTCCTATGGCTATTTGGGGAAAAATATGCGGGCATGAATGTGGAAAAATCAATGTGTATGAGAATAGATCTAAAATGTGCTTGAGGGAGATTTCACTATGAGAAATCTAATCCTGTCAACAGAATGGCCCTGTCACCACCTCTTTGATGGAAAATACCACACAGTAATTTAATATTTGGAAAGGCTTTTCCAGGGACATAACATAATTATCAACCTACAATTCAATAAAGGTACTCAAAGATCAGGGGCTTTAGCCTCTCAGCTACTTTTAATAATAGTTTGGTCTCTGAAGTAACAACAGTTTCATTTGTGGAGTTAGCCATCAGAGTATGCTATTTGTGGCCATTTAATAATATTCAGATATATATATATCTTATATATGTATATTATATATATATTATATATATATTATAATTAGATATATTTAAGATCTCACACAACACACACACGTTCATTCAAATTCAATTCAAATATCAATTTCAAATATTGTCCAGTTATCACATTCACATGGTGCAGCAACAACCATAAAAGGATTTTTTTTTTTTAAATTTATAATCAAAACTATACTATTCACTGTAAAAAGTGAAGCACTGCACATTGTGTCTACACTTTATAATGTGGAGGATTCTTGAGTGAACTCCTCTGATTGGCCATTCGTTCAAGAATCAACAGATACATCTGTGATTGGCTACAGGGCTCACACGGGGGGGGGGCAAACAGTTGTAATATAACCTTTGGCTTTGACGCTCTTGAGTTGGAAAAACCCGCCAGTCTATGCAACCCTACAGCGAGAATGCCGAAAACTACCAATGCAATACTTTAAAGATTAACTGCTGGACTAACATTAAAAACTAAGTGATCGATCAACATGCAAGCTACAAAAACAGCTACATTTAAACCAGATACTGCCTTATGGGACTAGCCTAATCCCAGTTAGCCAAAGAGTAGCTAATTATCTGATTTTGATTTATCTAATGACACCTGATGAGATGTGTGTATATATATTTATATATAAATACAGCATACAATGAACTAAGTTTTACTTACTTTGTGAGTTTTGTATCTCTTAAAGCAGGGGTCACCAAACTCGGTCCTGGAGGTCCGGTGTCCTCCTAGTTTACTCCAATTGCCTCAACACACCTTTCCTGGAAGTTTCAAGTATACCTATAAGACCTTGAATTAGCTTGTTCGGTGTTTTTTGTTAGGGCTTGAGTTTTTTAAACTCTCTACCTTCTCTGCAGACCACCTATGCTGGGTACCACCAAAAAAAAAAAAAAAAAATGAAAAAAAAAAAAAAAAAAAAAAAAAAAAAAAAAAAAAAAAAAAAAAAAAAAAAAAAAAAAAGAAAAAAATACAAACAAAAAAAAAAAAAAAAAAAAAAGAAAAAAAAAAAAAAAAAAAAAAAAAAAAAAAAAAGAAAAAAGATAATCGGCTGATTTTGGGCCGTTTCTCCTCTTTCCGACAATCTTAGGTGGGGGGGAATTGCCGTGTCCCGGAGCGATGAGACAAAAACATTAACCCATTATAAACGAGGCATTTGTTTGCATCCAGTGGGGACATAATTACAATTTATAATGACTTATACTGTCTTTTTACCGTTGCGTTGCATCACGCCGCATAAAAATAAAACCATGTCTGCACTTGTGATCGGAGAAACGACAAACAACCAGCGCTACTCCTCTGTGTGTCAGAACAGCCGGCATTGTAGTCTATGCTACCAGGATTATTAAACAGTCCTCTATAAAATGTGCTGCGCACATCTGAATATTTGGGTTGAAGTGTTCTCGAACAGTGTTGTAAATACAACTTAACCACTGATTTCTAGTTTGTCCCTCTTTTGGAAGGCCAACAAAGTAGTTTCGCTTTCACAACGAAACACACCGCGTCACACACGGCGGGCTAGAGTGAGCAGAGGCGGTGGGCTAGAGTGAGCAGAGGCCGGCAGGCTTGCGGCTACCGCATGTGATGACCCCGGGCTGGACTCTGCTTCATCCACGTTGAAAGCCGATCTGGCGATCCACAGCACAAAGTTGATGTTTTCCTCAGCGACCAGCACGGATCAGCTCCAAGCATGACTAAGCGGTTATCGTCCTCTTTTGGAAGTTCAAACAAAGTAGTTTCGCTTTCACACTGAAACACACGGCAACAATACTACAGCGAGAAACAAAGTTACGCCTTCTTTCTTTGCGTGACATTTGGGCGGCGTTATGCAAATCTAATCTTCCCACATCGTGACGTAGACAAGTGGGGGCGTGTTAAATGAGCCTTTTAGGTAGGTGTTACTCTTAACTTTTATAAAGAATATCTCTTTGGATTTGAGATTTAGTCTTTGCAACTTTACAGATCTAATTAATGCACCAAGAGCTCCAAATAGAAAAAACATTTAAATAGCATCATTGACCCCTGTTTTTTTAAGAGTGCTGAATCTGCCTCGAAAACTTCGGAGGCGCCCCAACGCGAATCGTAAATATTCCAAAACATGGTGAATATTTACGATCAGAAATCCTGATGTGTGGGGGGAACATCGCAGCACACCACACACTATAGGAGCAAAACAGTTAAATCTAGGATTATTTTGTCCTCATCTTTGTGGTCTCTCACATTTTGAAGATCTATAAGATTTTAAAAATCTTTAGTGTGTACCCAGTATAAGATAGGTGACCCCTATCTTAAATTGTTGCTCCTCTCACGAATGCTAGAATAGGAAATACTAATAGTGTGAGGGGTTTGCTTCAACCCGAGAACTAAAAAAAACAACCCGTGGCAACAGAATAAAAGCAGCCCAATTCTGTGTGAAAACCACAGACTTGGCAACCCTGATTCTACACATTATGCAAGTTTATTTCATTAATACATTTATAAATATTTTAAGGTAGTGTTTCGGAGATGTCCATGTTTAATTATTATTATATATAAAAAATCTTTCTTGTTGGGGGTCCAGTGGGGTGGCCGGGGATTTTTAGGGGATTAAGTTTCATTCAGAGTACCAATAAAATTTCACTCTGTAGTTCCTAAACTCACCTCAGAGGACAAGAGGAGTGGATGTGTCTGCAGAGAAAGGCATAAGTTCACCAAAGGTCTGGAAGTATGATTCCAGGAGTGAAATGAAAAAAAAAAAATCACTTCTCTCTCCTCCCAGGCCTTCCTCAAACCTCAAAGATCTCTACCAACATACTTCTCATATTAAAAGAAAACAAGTTACACAAATGAGACAGCTGTTTCTTGTTTGTGATGACAGTTGCCATACTCCTCCTCCTCGTCTGCACTGGTGTGAGACATACAGGTCAAAACTAAACGACCCACCAAAAGACCCAAACCCCCCGTGCCAAAAACATCACAAGCCCCCCACAACCACAAACAGGCAGAAACGGAGGTTGTGCAAGACCCGGGACCCTCACAAAGCTTTATCCTGATACCACGCCCTGGTGCAGAATCAAGCAGTGATTAATATTCCTCATGCATTTCAGTATTTCACTAAAAAAGAAAGAGGATTCAGGCACTCACCCATTACTACAGAGTAACAATTAGAGTATCAATTTCCCTAATAAGAAATCATAAGATATGATCATAAGTCGTTCACACAAAAATTTACATTTGTCATTATTTACTCACCCTCACATCGTTCAAAACTCATCACTGTAAAAAATATTATCAGTATCTCAAAATAATTTAAACAATTTTAATTACATTTTTTTAACATATATGAGATTCAACTAAATTTTTAAAGTCTACTATAAAGTTGAAATTACTTGCTCAGCCAATTTGATTATACTTAAAAAATGAAGCAAACAACCAAACATAGAATATCCCAGGCATCATTCAGGCATTTCAAGATGTAGATGAGTTTGTTTCTTCATTGGAACAGATTTGGAGAAACGTGGCATTACATCACACATGTGTGCTGTAAGAATAAGAGTCCAAACAGCTGATGAAAACATCACAATAATCCAAACGACTCCCAGTTACTCTTGTGAAGTGAAAAGCTGCCTTTCTTCTTTCTCTTCCCTATTCATTATAGCTTTTTTCCATGAAAAAGTCATCTCCGGCTGAATCAGTAGATAAATATGCACAGATCAAGCACTGTTCATAAACAGTTTTAACAAATATGTAGGTGGATTTTGATGTTAGAGAACAACAGGGGATTGACTTTTTTCACTGGATGAAGTGTTATTATGCATTATGGATTTTGGACTCTCCATTTTCTACGGCAACCCATCTTCACTGAAGAGGAATCTTTTGAAATAATGTATGCAAATCTTTCCTATGAGAAACAACTCATCTGCATCTTGGTGGCCTGTACAATTTTCATTTTTGTTTGAAATATCCCTTTAAGTTTAAGTTGAAGGAGGTGGAAATTTTGGTGGAACAGAAAAGTTGATAAATCACTTTTACACACAACAATCCCCATTTTCAGGTAAACACTAATGGTTGTCATTGTGAGCAGCGTGAATGAATTTAAGGTTCAAGCTGGAGCAGCGGCTAAGTGCAAAGTATTGTTTGAGCATGAACCACAGAGAATTCCTCTACACTGGCTCATCCATCATGCAGTGATATATAAGGCCTTCCAGCCTGATGCAAACCCCCTCTGCCTGGCAGTCAGGAATCTAAATTTGTATCCACATATCTCAGTGGTGATGCAATTACTAAAACTATGGAGGTGCTTTCCATGTGGCCAAATATCAGATCCTGTAATCGGACACAGGTGTAGGGACAGGTGTTTTATTTTTACCAAAAATAAAAAAGAGGATATGGCCATAAACAGGCTTTACACTTAATCCATCAACCTCAGCTATGCCGTCTTACCAACTGAGATCTCCCAGCCACCTGCACTGCATGCTGGTATCACTAGTTTGGACATGGTTGTTCTGCATCCATGATATGGAAGTATGGTCTGAGAGATGAGCCTCTCAGCAGACGGGACAGGCTGTCAACAGATAAGCTGAGGTTTTATGGATAGATGGGACACCCAAGACACCTGAGGGGTTCTTATTTGCTTGGTGGAGACTGAAAGAGATGGCACATGGACGCGACACATGTATCTGAACACCATGAGCGTGAACTGGCGTGTCACAATAAACTAAACTGAAGGATTTGGGGAGTCACTGCTGGCTTCTCTGCACTTAAAACATACACTAAAAAAAATGTGGTGTAGGATTTACACCAGAAACAATTTTAACTCAGAAATTGTTAGTAAATTTCACAAAAAATGACAAAGAAATGGAAAGTAACAAATTTAAATTGTTTTATTATGATTGATATGTGATCAGGAGATGCACAGGTTTATGATTAGCGTGCTATATGCTTACATGTTATTTTAGTCTGCAAAAAGGACTTTAATCATATATTTGTATGAATTATAATATGTAACAATACTACACAGAACAATTTGTCATATTACTGAAGGAAACATCCCAAAAAAAGTAAAAAAATCAAATAATTCTTGGGCTGCAGATGCTTCCAAGCTGGTTTCTGTTTATATGTTTGACCTCTGAGCATCACAAATTCATGAAACTAAACACGTTAAAATTACTTGTTCTCCATATGGACATTGTTTGAGAAGTTTTAACTTTGTGCACTCAACATATAGACATCATAATGGGTCATACCAGACAAACATAAAAAATTGTATGTGCTAATAGAATTTTTTTTATTGATAACTTTTCTTCTGACTAACGGTCTAGGAGGAGTTCGAAAAAGTAGATTTTTTTTAATTAAATTAAAATGGCAGATAAAGTTTATAGATAAAAATAAAAATGTAGATGTATTGTTTGGGGCTGAAGCAGGATTCATAAAAATGAAGAATGTTGATTCTATCACACTGTTGCTGAATTATTAGGTAAAAAAGTTACTTATTATAGCACTTATGGCCATTTTTTTTTAATTCTGTACTCTATTTTTGTAAAAGTAGGCTATTCAGAGTTGTTGTCATTTAGAATGTTGTAATATTTATAATCTTTATGTACCTCCTGTTAGAACTGAGCCACCCGCCCCAAGCAGTTTCCTGTATTTTCTCATTCATGCATGTTTCTTATCCATTCTCTAAATTGTCAATAACTTTAAGCAGTCCTGCCCTTGCTGCTATATTCATACAGCTATGTGCAAAATACAGAAAATTAATATAATTCCTCATCAAATATCATTAGACATGAATTCTGACCACAAATAATAAACCACAATAGACCGGACCACATGATGCATTTGTTTATTTTTTTTTCTAATCTCAGTGCCTCTGCACCAGCTATTATGACGTCACATTTGGAACGTCTCGCCTTTTTAAAGGCTTGGAACTCAGTTGCTCATTTTGTAGGTTGAAGTTTCGGAGTATTGATTGATTGATTGCTATCTGATTATTATCGAGTGCCAAATATTGTTATCATGGGACTACTTTCACGATTCATGATTGTGAAAGATTGTGTAGAAGAACCATGTGTTCTTCTCAAATACACCACTAACACGGCGGAGAAGCATCAGTTGTTGCTGGTGGTGTTGGTGGAGGAAAGGAGGCAGAGAGAGAGGAGAAAAAGAAAAAGAGCTTCTGGAGGTGGCCTGCTCTCTGCTTTCCTCACCGTAGAGCCGCTAAATACGACCTGGCTAAGGCCGAGTAGTAGTACCAGACTGAGGCCGGAGCATATCGGACGTTTACCAATGGTACAATCAATGGTTAATGGCCGATTCTTAAATTACTTCTCCATTTTTATAATAAATACTCACTGACCCAAAACACTCCTGTCATTATCACACCAAGAGTGATCTGAAATGAAAGATTTGCATGACCTGAGAATAGCTTTATTAGGTGTCAATGCTAGAGATTGAACAAATTGATTCACATTGTTTGGATAAGTTTTATTGTTTAAGAGATCACGCAAAAAGTGAAGAACCACTCTAATTTGAGTATATAAAATTTTTCTGATTTGATTCATATTATAGCTGCAGCTTCTGAAGTCAGTCCTGCAGCTGAGGAACAGCTGGAGTAGGATGTCCCAGACAAGGGTAAGAATAATAAATCCATGAAAATTAGACAATATTATTATGAATTATAAAAGACGTTCAAAGTGCATATCTAAAATTCTATTTCATATTAATGGCAATTGTTGATCTTTTAATAAGCCACATTCTCAGCCGTTATAAAATCGGCGTCTGGGTCAAGGAGGAGTTGGCTTTGACTCGCTGCAAGGATGGACTTAAGGTTACTTTTTTTTTTTACTTAAACTTTGCATATCTCTTCAGAATTAATGGCTGGACTGATATGACCTCTGTGCACACGCTAATTGTTAATTTTTTGTTTTGTTGATCAGGTGGCTGTGAAATTTTCAGTGAAGCCACCAAACATGCCATATATCAGAGTCGTAAGTAGGCTGCGCTCTCTATATTACTGCTTCTCAGTCACTGTTTTCAGTTTATAACATCTTATACTCATATTAAATCACAGAATACAAATGAGTTCTCAGTAAGCAAACTGTTCTATTTTGTGGACCAATTCATTATTTGGGAAACCATCTCGATCTAAGTGCCGTATTTCCTTTCCTTAGCCTGGTCATCCTAAAAGTGTCCCCATGGAGATCGGCCTGACACTCATGGCCAATATGGGCCCCAGAGTTCCCCAGATCATAAAACTGCTAGACTGGGAGAACAACAAAGACCACTACATCATGGTCATGGAGCGGCCCATGCCTTGCATAGACTTGAAAAGTTTTGTGACGCTCCATGGAGAAAGCGTCGACGAGGGGAACGGCGCGAAAAGCTCATGCGGCAGGTCATTGAAGCGGCTAACGTTTGCATCAAGCATGGTGTCTTCCATCGGGACATCAAAATGGAGAACCTTCTGGTGAACCAGGACACCATGCAAGTCAAATTGACTGACTTCAGGTGCGGTGCGTGCGCTAATGAAGAAATTTGCCTACGAAGTCTTCAGTGGTATGTGTTATGAACTGCTTTGTTAATTATCTCACAGAATTGCATCCTACATAGTCAACCTGTTCAGACAAAATCTCTTTTGTCTCCAGGCACAAAAGCGTACTGTCCACCAGAGGTCACCGTGAACGGCAGATACCATGCAAAGCCAAGGACTGTCTGGTCACTAGGAATCCTCCTATTCATGATGGTGTGCGGATATTATACCATAGACCACGACCTGGATCTGATCAGTAAGAAGAGCTGGACCAGACCTGGCCTCTCACAAGGTGATCTTATCCAAAGAAGGGCGATTTGTATTATAAAATCACGAAAAAAGGCTTGCAGCTTGAAAGAGAGCACGTGTAAAGTATAAGCTAATAATCAAACATCTCTCATCTTTTTTGCATAGAATGCTGCCAGATGATTTCTGCGTGTCTGCAGTCTGATCCACAGCAGAGAATCAATCTGGAGAAGATGCATCTCCATGACTGGTTTAAGGTAGTAAGATGAGCTGGATGTTTTTTGTCGTTTCTGGTTTGGTTTGATCATCAGCCATAAACTTCTTGCCAAGTCAAAATTTTGCTAATGTATAATATTTAGACAAATAGTGCTGATTTGTTTTTGGTTTCAGGTCATGAAGTAAGACATGAAGAACAGCTTCTGTCACGGCCACCCTATTGTTTTCTGTCTTCCGTCAGCTTTGCATCTGGCGGGCTGACATGAGTGGCCTTTCCATCCCTCCACTCACTCAAATTTGGTAAGATAAGAGTATAAGATAGATAAGTGATTTTAGATAAGTGTATAAGAAATTATAAGAAACTTTGTAAGAAAATTTGCCATGTTTTTTTTTTTTAGGTGTCTTGAGTCATATTAGAGTATATGTTAGAATATCCAACATAAAAGGTGGATACAAATGTTTAACTAAATGAATCATACGGTTATAGTAGTAGTGTTTTTTCAGTTGTATCGCCCCCATTCGCAGAATTCTATTTAACTTTGTATGCTTCGAATGACCTGTTTTCTGTGTGTGTCTAGTTTCATTAAACATGGATATTGTGTCACAGGAAAAACATTCTGACAAAATGTATATTTTAACAGCAATGCATTCAATAAAACCTGCCAAAGATTGTGATATGATATAAACAAAGAAGAGATTTCATAAGGTCTAAAAACAATTGGTTGATTGATAAATATATAAAACATGGATTATTGTGGCAGTGTTTTCGAACGCATTAAGTTTATTACAATTGACAGAGAATCTTGATCCATTCAGAGCCACTGACAAATATATATCACATTAAGTTTATTCGTTTGTTAAAATTGTGTAATCCAAATATTTTATATGCAATTCAAATATGTAAATCTTCGATTTAGGCCGAAGTATTGCTTGAACGACAAGCTTAAACCTGACCATCCATACCAAAAGGAACCAAAGAAGTAGTAGCATTAGTTGTATTTCAGGTCCCATAAAAGACAAGGGAAAAAGAAAGTGTGAGAGACTAACATGTTCCCAAAGCCGATCCAACATAAAGACAGCCTGCGTGTTCTTACAGTGCAGTCGTGGTATGTATGAAAAACTGAGTTTAAGCTCTGCTTGTTGCCACATTACGGATGGCCAAAGGGTGGCGGGGAGCAGGGGATGTGGGTTTTTGATTTAAGACTCTGTAATAATTCAACGTTCATAGCAGTCGCAGTCCACGGCCTAACTTTTCAACACATCCCAAACTGACTGGCACATCTGAGGCTTCAGCCCAGCCCTCTTCTGGCTTATCTGCGGCTTCATCACTCGCTGTGCATACTTACGCTTGCCAACGCCATCACTGAAAGACACAGAGCTGCGTTTGTCACCTCTACCGCCAATATTTATGGGTCTTTGGAGGCTTCTGCAATTCTTGCAGCCTTCCAGATTTAGCCTTTGGCTCTAATTGGCCCTTCAGGCATGATGAAGAGAAATGCCATCCTGCGGGAGACATCACAACACTCTCCAAGAAGAGCATGGCAAGGCAATGAAACGTCAAACCTAGTGTTTGCTTTGGATGGGAATCAGCTTTACAGCTCTCCCATTTAGAACAGGAGAGATCCAAGAGCAGTGGACAGCTTGGACAATCGGTTTAAGTCTTGCCCAGATGACAAATCACCCCTATTCTCGGATAAAAGTTTAACATTTCAAAATCATCCACCTGGAAATTTCGAGTACAGAGCATGAATGATGGGGAAGACCTGCATAGGATCACAATGACCTCGAATCACACCTTTGAGGATACACGTGTACAAACATTGAGTACAAATACTCACCCTCTGGAAACACAGAGACGTCTTAAGAGGGGAAAAAACAGCAAGCTTACCTTCTTTTAAGACAAGGCCACTAAATCCAAGGGACCAAGTAAAGAAATTGTGAAAGAATAGACCTGTAAAAACTGGATTTCCACCACAATACATAACTCAAGGTGCTTCAGGTACAAAAGTTGGGAGAAAAAGATATTAATGCATGATGACATTTTCATTTAAGCACACAATATTATTCTATATTATTTTAGAAATCAAAAATGATTGGTGAATTATGGGTGAAATAATGCTCGTCTCGTCCCCTTCAATGTCAACAAATATCTTTATGTAAAAATTAAACATGATTTCTTTTCTTCAGACAACTACACCCCCCCTTCTTTCTGCCTTGCTCCCCAGTGCTTCCTTCCTCCATTTTTGTTTTATAATGATTAAACAATGAAGCCTTTTAGATTTCTTGTTCTAAATATGCCTGCCGATATTTTTTTTGGTAGATTAAACGATCGTACACTGAATAACATTTTAGTGGGTGTTTTCTATAAATCAAGATAGAAATGTATGATGGTAATTTTTTGCACATTCGAATGTATGGAAGAAGAAAAAAAAACTTAAAGCTGTATTAAATATCGTTTTGATGCTTAAAAAACCTGTTTGTTTTTGTCCCATAGGCAGTACAACAAATAATGCGATATTACATATTACTACACAGTTTAGGCTTTTTTTTATAGTGAATTTATTATATTAACATTATGGCAATGACAACTGGAAAACATGCTTGATTGTGATATTAGTCACAATGCCAAAAATCCTAAATGACTTAAAATAGACTATTCTTTTTGAACACAATATAATAATAACACTTAATTCCACCTTTTGGTTTCTGGAGTGAAATATGACCAAGGCAGTTTCTTGTGAGACTCACCCGATGACGGTAGCACAGCTGGTGATGTTTTCAGAAGAGTCATCCTCTGCATCGGCGTTCTGCAAAGCTGTCAGTAGGTCCAACCTGCACACTGACAATGATTGAAGTCCCACAGGTGGACACCCCCACCAACCACACGAAGGAATGCCTGCCATTCCACACTTCATAATTAATGGTTTTCTGTGGCTGTTTAACATAAGTGTACGCTGACAGCCATCACATAAAACACTCAAGGAATGTGTTAACTCATCCACCCCAGCATAATTTATACACCGAGTAGACTATGTGCTAAAAATAATAGATTGAGCAAAATGTGATCTTACAGCCAGGGATGCAAGAATATAAAATATGAATTAAAACAGATTAGGTTATTAAGATGCTATTTACTTATTTAGGTAAAACCTAGTAACAGAGCTGCAGCTCTACAAGGAAAGGATTTCAGTGGTCACCATACTGTGAATTTCCCATTGGTCATAATTGAAATGCATATCAGGAGTAGGTCACTAAAAAGTATTATAAACTAAATCACACAAAGGGAAATCACATTTAAACAATGGTCATAAATCTACATTAAACCCAAACTGCATTTAGTCAAGCTCAATAAAAACACAAAAAATCTGTATCAAGGCCAACAGGCATATGCGTTTAAAACAATGGCGGTGCGAATTCTGCAACTGCCGAAATTGAAGTGCTAACACAAGATGTGTTAAACCAGCCCAAAGTTAAACCAGCAGGGAAAAAAAGACTGAAATGGGAGAGTACTATTTAGTTCAAGTGCAAGTAAATACTTCCTTCCTGCTATAATGCGGCTGATGAGGCAAATTTCAATTGACAAATTATGTATTTACATTTGAAAGTTGCTTTGGACAAAAACATCTGATAAATTACTAATTATGCATTCCACTCGTATGGGAAAAAAATGGCTAATGCCCTATTCCTGTGTGCATGCATTTTCAAATACAAAGAATGAAAAATACTCACTAAACCTTCACTGCTACAGATAACTGAGATGTCCTTTACCTATATGGTCATACAGCATACCCTGCTGGCAGAAAAGATCACTCTGACCAACTATAGTCCTGAGCCCAAAAACTGGGGGGAAAAGGAACATTCATGAAGAAATTTGCCAATCAATTAAAAAAAAAACAGGCATTTTAGGAGATATGTGTTTTCTTAGGTAAAGCTTCAGTACAGTGTTCATTTTCCAATGCATGCAGCACCTTAAGAAAGGGACTGGAACATGATAAAGGCAATTAAGGTATAAGTTTAATATTTTTTTTCTCAAAAGAATGCATATACAGTACAAAGGAGAGACTTCATACAGAGCATTTGGTTTACACCAAAACAAACAAATAACTAGGGAGGGGGGAAAAGACTGGAAATCTAACGAACTCTGATCCGCCTGTGTTAAACTATTAAACTTGGTTCATAGTTCTGAGAGGATATCTTGCACTGTCACAGACATTCAATGGTTGCTTTCTTCCTTAAAAAACACAAGCGGATCAAAGATTTGCTGGGATCCAGCCCCGACACAAAAGAGGATGAAATTAAGCAACCCTTTGAGGAAACAAAATTAAGCTAAAAAAAAAAAAAACAAAGAAAAAAAAAATTGGGTAAAATAAAAACAACTGGAGCCTACAACAACTTTTCTCAGCTTACATTATTATTATTAATGTTAACCTATCCAAAAGAAACCTGGAGGCTTACCTACATGCATCACAAGTTCTGGGAAAACGCTTCCATGGTCCCTAGAAACGCATTAGAACACGCCACTTGTTCTGCTAACACTGTTAGAAAGTTCCCTGCTTGAGATAGACCAATTTTTTTCATGAGAAGTCAAAATTATACACTGAAAACAACAACCATTTACAGGACTACCGTCTTGAATGCCTATTAAATGGGAATATTGGCAAAGAATAAGGAGCTATTTCTAAGCACTTCAGGTGATGTTGCTCGAGGGATTACGCCAGACTTTTTTATTTCTTGGGCTAGTGACGTTTCGGATCAGGTCAGTGATTCGGTTGCCATTTTGAACACCATACAATGTTTGCACAGCACAATGGTAAGAAATACAACCTGAACCTACTTAAGACTTTAGCGACAGAGTGCCTGCGCAGCATTATTACTGTATGCCTTACATTAACCCACTTAAATGTCAAAATACGGCCGGCAAACCAAGGCAGCATCTCTAATAAATCTCACCATGAAGTACAGAAGACCCCTGGAATCAAAACTAGAAAAGGCCCTCTAGGTTTTTATATTAATGAGCATGTGGGTCGTGTGTGGATTTTGTTGTGTGTGTGTATGTGCATGTGTATGGTGGGTACTCTTTATATCTTTATTGCAGAGCAAATTTTGAAACTCGCTTCTTTTACACATTGCTTTTTAGAGTGTAAAGCTGTGGACCAGCCTTAGCAGAGCAAAGAAGGGAGGGGGAGAGATGGGAAAGACGGCGCTCATAGCAGCACACATTTACGCTTCTTCTTGGGCTCTGGGGGCTCCAGGGCTGCCAAAATCGCCTCATCAAATACGTTCTTTAGGCCTTTCTGTGAACACAAAGCAAGGGAGAGGATGGACACTCAACACGGGTCAACACACAAAGAAAATAAAATCAATGGGTGGGTTGGGAATAAAATTATTTCTGCCACAGACGCAACACGATTGGATGACTTTGGACATTTGAAAATGCAAAATATGAGAACAGCATTGTAGAAATAATGAATAGGAAGCATAAACTAAATTTAAATGTGTAGGAAATGCTTTTAACAAAGTAATATTTACAGTGGAACCAAGCAACTAAGAATGCTAAATGGGAATAAGCCAAAAAAAGAGAGCTAAATAATCAATTAGGAAGTGTCCTCATAACTAGGCCCACACACAATTTGTGAATTTAATTTTCATTAATTTTCATCTACATTTTCGGTTTATTTTGAAAGAAAATCTGCAAAATGGATTTAAAAATGGCAAAATATCTTTTCAAATGGTGCATAAGAGTTTGCACTCTTATTGGTATCTGAAAGCATAATAAAATCAGCCAAACTGTTTAAAAGGATATCCCACCAAAAAACTAGAAGATACCTGGAAACCTTGGAAGATATTTTGAAAAATACTGGTAACCGGTTTCAGTTCCATTCCATTGACTTCCATTTTATTTCATGTCCATATAATGGAAGTAAATGGGAAATTAAACTGTTTGGTTACCACCACTCTTCAAAATATCTTCTGTGTTGTGAAGAAAAATGAAAATCATACAGGTTTGAAAAGACATCATGGTGAGCAAATTTATGACAATTTTCATTTTGGGTGAACTAATCCATGTGTGGATGTAAATTTATTATTGATCAATTCTGCTAAAGTTCTATGGTCCCAAATTCCATGTGGCCCTGCTAAAGACCTAAAAATAAAGATTTCAGATGATTGGCTAATTTCATACAATTTAAACATCTCTATACTTCCTCTGCAACTATTTGGGTCAAACCCAATCAACTGAAATCCAACTGAATCAGCCATGCCGTGTAGTCATTCTGACACAAAACAAGGTGTCAAACAAGAAAGTGGAAGTGCAAGCAAACACAGGCTCAGAGACCGAAGGGTTGGTGAGGTGAAGAGCTGGTCAAACAGAAACTCAAGCCTCTGGGTGAAATAACAAAACAGACCGAGACAAATGATCTGCGGGAGAATGCGACCTGCAGTGTGGAAGTTCTACAAGACTGCCCTCATCTGGGTGAAATGAGCAAGAATGACATTTTCACGAAGCTTTGAGATTATTTTTGTTTGTGGTCAAAACACGTCAGGCGACAGCTAAAGCAAGGGAGAACATGTACAATACACTTTTCTGCACGCACACACACACAAAGAGATTAGGGGCGAGGAGGAACTGCTTGGTGCTTGGAAACAATAAGAATGACATTGTTTGAGAAAATCGTCCTCAGAAGAGTAGTCTGAGAAGTTATTGTCCAGTCCAGCACTGTTAGCATGTCTCAAATGAGTACAAAGACCCACTGTGTGAGCCATAGTGAAAAGGATTTATTCACAAACAACTGGTGGAAGGTAGATGTGGATTGTGCTTTGTGCAAAAAGACACTGTTGGTAATGTAGAATAGTGTTGTGTTAGTGTTGGCATCAAAGTTGACCTAGGGCCAGGCCATTTAAAAAACCCAACTCTGGTTTAAAAACACATTTACTGTTTAAACAGCATTAATGCATAATTGACGAGAGAGACGCATTAAGTAATGGCAATTGCAGCTGTCTTTTATTAATGGCACAAATCATTTCACAGGATTATATTAAGCCATTTAAACTCTCAAGATGTCGTATGGATAAGAATGGCACCAAACTGCAAACTGTAGCCATACGTTAATAAGTTTAGAATTAACTTTATGATACAATTGTTGCAGTACAAAATACACTGACATAAGGAATAATGATTCTTAGAAATGCAAATAAACTGAGCAGCAAAGTACTGAACTCTTATCTTTGTCTGCTCTTAAACAATGAAAAAGACTATGAACTTTAATGTCTAAAGCAACATCAGTACTTAAAGCAAAAAAAAAAATAAAATATACTATATATATATATACTTATTAATTATGCCAACCCTTCATTGTAACTTCCACATTTTATTTTCAAACTCAAAGTGCAAATAACAACAGTAATAAAAGAAATCTGTAGAAAGGAGACAAATGTCACTCCCAGGAGCTGAAACTAAAGTTAGCAGTCTCCAACAACAAAAAAAGTAGAAAAAAAAGAAGAAAATAGCAAAAGCAAATCTTTTAGTATTGGTGAAAGAAGACACATATGACGTCACTTAAGAGATTGGGAAATTTTTCATTTCTGTGGAGCAAGAGGTAACTAAAGCAGCAAACATCTGGGGAAGAGTGGGGCGTTAGAAAGAGAGAGGCTTAAAATATACAGCACTTCCGTTTTCGCTGTGTTTCAGGAGGTTCGAGGGCAGCTAGGATAGCTTCATCAAATACATTCTTCAGACCTCGCTATGAACACAGAAGGGAAGGGAAACAGAATAAAGCACCAATGTTAGCAGTTACAGAAAACATGACAGAGAGAGAAGAGGTGAGATATAAAGAGAGGAACTAGCACATTTCAACAGAGTACAGCAGCTAGTGAGGAAGAGAAGCTGCTTGAAGAAGAGCTTGTCGCACAGAAAGATACAACAGTAAGTAGTAATTCTACAGGTGCAGATGCCATGCAGGCCTACAGATGACACCAACAAATTATGAAAATGGATACATTGGTGTGGCAGACAAAAAAAAAAAATGTAGGATGCCATCTCCATTGCCTAAACTCAAACCACAGTCCTCTGTCAACTACAGAGATCCAAAAACAGTTCATAAAAAGCTAAACAAAAGTGCCAAACATAAAAAAATAATGAAATCATAATAGCTACTGTAATATATATTCTTGGTCTTACTGTGAAAGACTCAAAGCATGATACTTTACGTGGGTGCAGAATAATACTAATCAATACGCCCACTTTCTGTGTGTTATTTTATGTTGTCTTTATCATCCCAATAACCCCATTAGATATAAATCCCCTATGCAATCGCATATCGAATTATATTCTAATATGCAAGCATCAATAGGCAGAGAACAGCTGGTCAATGACAGATCAAACTCTGATCACAAACCAAACCAAATGTTAATCCAACATTTTTCAAAAACAAACATTCAGACAAGTCACCAATGTCTCTGAGCCTCTGACCAAATGCTATAAAGCTTCCACTTTCTTGCAAAGGTAAATCATACATGTAGTAAAATAAATAAAAACAAAACACACCTGGAAGACTTTGTTTTAAAAATCGAATGTCAAATAGCATGTTAAATGACTAACTAAAGAGGCAGTTTCTGTTGGTAATGTAGATGATATACGTTCATGAACATATGATTACAATTGTGCGCCGTGCATTAAACCTCACTCACCTGCGTCAGAGCGGAGCACTCCACATATTTGACAGCCTTCAGATCGCGGGCCAGCTTCTCTGCTGTCTCCGGAGTGATGGGTTTCTGTTTGTTCTTGGCAAGCTTCTCAATGGTTGAAGGATCATCTCTCAGATCAATCTGCGTCCCCACCAGCAGGAAGGGGGTCTTTGGACAGTGGTGGGTGATCTCAGGTACCCACTGTAGGACAAAGGATCAGACCTTTTTTTTCCAATTACACTGTGTAATAGTAGAAACTAAATAGTAACTACCAATATGATCAGACTAAATACTCGGCAACAAAACTGCAGCCAGTCTTTCTCATTAATTACTCATACTCTAGTGGCCTCCAGGCTAATCGGTACCACTACAGTTTCATAATGAACTGGAACATATTTACACTTCTCATAATAACATAAAATGCCTTTGACACTGTGTTTTGCACCATTGCTTTGGAAAAGCATGTCAAACGAACTATAATCGAACAAAATGCTGCGATTTAATTAAATATGAATATAATCTGTTGCGCTGCATGTACCAAAGTGAAGTGAACACTTTGCTCAACTGATTAGCTTGTGATCATTTGGAAATGCTACAGGCAACAGTTACACATTATTTTCACATTCACATAATTTCCAACATTTTCATGGAGAGTATTCCACTAGATTTGTAATGAGACATCTGTAAACCAGTCTTCGCTGGAACTGCAGGTTTCCACCAAAATAACAGCTCAACTCTTATATTGTGATTTTGCTTAAAGTAATGTTTACTATAAAAAATGTTTTTTGTACATTTATTTTACAGTGAAGTTGCATTACAATAGTAATAGAGACAGTATTATTACTACCACTAGTACTTCTATTACTACTACTCATAATTTAAAAGTAAATCTATTATTATATTCTAATTGTTTGACTTTCTAAAACACCAATGTGAATGTAATGTAGACTGAGACTACCACAACTAAAAAGAGGTTCAAGTCCATTTTAAAGTCCAGGTATGAGTCAATGTAAAGACTTTTCTGTTATATTTGGACACTGAAAAGTTTGAACTCTGAAAATGCACCAGATTAATGCATTTAACTTTTGTATGTCCCTGGATCCCTCTAGAACAGTGGTCGGCAACAGGCGGCCCGTGGGCCAAAACTGGCCCGCAGCCAGATTATTTTGATAGCAGCTGGTTCTGAAATAGATCTGTCATGACAGCAACAGTTACTCACAATCAGAGTATGTGAGCGGAGCAGAGCGGTATGTTTTTGAATGGAGCGAGGAGCGGATTTTTTTTTTTTAAGTCGGGAGCGTTGTGGTTTTCATTCGCTCCAAGAGCGCTCCATCACGAATACAATTCATGCCAACAGCCCGTAAAATAACTGCATATTTAGCAAGAATTCAAATGGTAAATATAGCCTATTTAGCTAGCTTGATAGAGATCACTTAAATCAGAAAGAATGTGAAAACTAGGATGACGGCAATGGACATGAGCAGGAAGTTATAGTTCTCAAGGAATTAGTTTGTTCCTTCAAGATACTGAATATTTTCAGCTGAAAGCATGATTTAAACAAGTACTACAACACTTATTCACACACAATCACTCTCTCAATAATGCATTCAAACTAATTTAATCTTACAGTGCTACTTCATATGTATCCGATTTTGAATGAGCAGAAATCTGTAAGAAATGTATTGATCCGTAGGTAAAACTGGCGAAAACAGTTATTTTCATAAAAATCCAAATTTGCACCTCAAAAAGCAGCAATTATACCTTTTAATGCTGACAACCATGTTATTAGCTTGTCATGTGGTAGGAAAAAAGTTTGAACACTATTGTTCCAATAAGCCACTTTGAAACTCTGCTGTTATTTTATTTTTTAATATACGTTATGAACAGAACTGTGATATTTCAAACATACTGAAATACTTCAGCCGCAGAGCGGTGTTTCTGCGAGGAGTGGAGCGGGAGCGAGAAATGGTGAACCCGGAGCGGAGTGATTATTAAATGCTCGGTGCGCGGAGGGGAAATTGTTGCTGCTCCACTCCGCTCACATACTCTGTCGGACACCACCACACAAATGTGGCTTTTTGTTAATGACTGTCCTCCTACAGGATTTAACACAGAGTAACAGCTCACTACCAGTTACAAAAGACACTGTAACAGTCTGTCACAGGCAATTCTAGTTGCATTTCATCAATGAAATTAAAAAAATTCTCCTTGACTGATGTTCTGGTACGCTCTACCAAACCTCCTTGGCCGACACCCCCTGCCTAGCAGGACCAAGTTCCTGCCCCCATATGGCGCTTTTCCACTGCATGTTACGGCACAGTACGGTTCACTTTTGGGGTGGGGGGGGTCCACTGGGTACAGTACCTGGTACTTTTTTTTAGTACCACTTCGGTTGAGGTTCCAAGCGAACCGTATGTTACCAAAATGTGATGTGTAAACTCTGCTGATCACTGGCATTGCACACCAAAAATAGAGCAGAGCAACCAACAAGATGCATTGTCATGGCTGGTTTGAATGATTCAAGCTCACCTTTTCTTTGACATTTTCAAACGAAGAAGGTGAAACAACTGAGAAACAGACTAAGAAGACATCTGTCTGAGGGTAGCTCAGGGGTCGTAATCTATCGTAATCTTCCTGACCTGCAAAGAGACGGAAATGAAAGGACAAATTAAAATCAAGAACGCATGTGTGATCCTGAGCAGCCAAAAAACGTCATTCAGTCATGCGGTCGATGGTGCATTTGAACACATGCACAGCAAAAAACTCTGGTCCCACACTGATCCAAAAAAGCAGTTTCAAGCTCAACCACTCTCCACAGGATTGTGTGGAATTCTCCAAAGCTCCTGAGGTCTAATTTCTATAACAATGATGATCATGAATGTTTCTTCCCATCAGCCTTTGAGCTCCACCCTCTAAAACAGGCACTCTGAAAACCAGAGAATCTCCTACTGTCAAACAGGTTTTATTAAAGCTTAATGATGATGAATGTTAATTAATAGGCTATAAATGAAAGTGAAGAGGTTGAACCAAGTAATTTGTACTGTACCTGCAGTGTCAAACAGCCCAAGGGTGTACGGCTCACCACCAATCATAACCGTAACTGCATAGTTATCAAAGACCTGTAAGAAAAGCAAAAAAAGTGTCCTTTGTACATTCAGGAAACATTTTGTTTGTTTTCTTACAATAAAGGGATAACAGCCACTGAAATCCAGCTAAAAAAAGTCATAAACATGACAGGTCAAGACATGAGACTTATAATATAATAATAATGTAAGTAAACATGAAAGGAAGCGGAAAATACTACTCACCGTTGGTACATATTCGGAGGGGAATTTATTAGTTGTATAGGAGATTCATAGACTCCATTTTAACACCCAAAAACACTCTGGAGTTTGCTTTTAGTTCTTCATGTGTTTTTTGCTTTTTTTTACAGCTGAGACTACTCTGTCTCAGTAAAAGGGCTTTCAAGGGCAACTCATGCCACAGACTTAGTTTGGAGCTACTGCCACCTTGTGGTTAATATACAAAAAAAGGCTCTGTATAGGATATGCACAAGGTTGGGAAAGTCATAATATTCTTTTTAAGCTCAATTAAGGCAAGACATTACAGACAAAGCCCCTTTTCCCCCATGCATTGGTCAATTTTGGGCTAATTTGATTCCATAATTTGTCTTCTTTCAGACTAGTGAAAATAAAAGATCCAAAATACACATTTAAGTGTTTATTACACTTTACCTATTTGCATCTGTAGATTAAATTACACCTACCTATATCTCTATCTATATATAAGGTATTTTCTCAAATCAATTTCTATTATTACGAAGATTTTATAAAAAAAAAAGGTTTGTTTCTTTGTTTTTATTTTTTTTATAAAATTGTTGGCTGCTGATTGATTTTTTTTTTTTGGAGTGATAATATTATTTTAAAAAAATGCGATCCAAATCCCTCTCTGCAAACAATTAATTATTTTTTTTTTATGTCAACAAAATGAATACGATTTTGTTCTGGAACTGTGACTGAAATCAGTGCATATTTAATTATATAATGGCATATTTTAAACATGACATTTCTGAAAATGTGTAATACACAATAGCTGCTTGTGTCTTGCCTTAATTCTAAAAGTAAAAGTCATTAAAAATGTTGAACTGAATTGATCTGAATTGAATTAACGAATGACTATTTTTGTCCAGAAATATAAACGAACAATGTTTCAAAGCAAAAGGAGTAACAGCAGATGACAATATATTTAAAAAATGCATTTCTGCAGTACTTAAGACATCTTACAGCTTGCAAATGATGCAGTTCTCCTTTCTGATCACACGAGGACAGCAGAATTTCAATCAGAGACAAATATCTCACAGTTCTGCACTGGTTTATCAAGCTGCTGGCTAATGACAGTTTCCTACCAGATGAAATCTGTCTTCCTCTGGGGGCTCAGTCACAAAATGTCGTCAAAGCAGCTTTATCCAAAATGTGCCTTAACGTCTCAAGTGTTCCTGCCAAAATCAACTGTGATGGGAAAAACACTGACATTTCCAGCTCTGGCACCGAAAGCATGACTGAATAAATATTACATGATTTGATACAGTAAGACAATGTTTAATCCATAAAGATAATGATTATGGATGGATAATGACTTAAAAAGACTGCAGATGCAAGCTGTGGTCAGAAGAATACTAACGAGTGTAAGACATTAAGACAAACAACCTTAAATGATAAAGCTGCACAATAGAGTGAGTAAGCGCTTTTGTTATATACAGGAAACAGCTACTGAAGCGCAGCATTTATCCTCCACATGTTTCCACTACTATAGGTCAGCCTGAAGACTTTGTCGTCTATTCACTCCAAAGCTGCATTATTTTTTCCATCAAGAAGAATTTTAGGTGAATTTTATTTTAGGTGAACTATCCCTTTAAGTATTTTAATCACAGTTTCATCAGAATATGTACATGACTGTGAGAGTAAATCATGTCTTGAAAAGGGAAACCTCAATGAGTGCAGTCACTTTTGTAAAATCTAACTAAAA
Organism: Sinocyclocheilus anophthalmus; assembly: GCA_018155175.1. NCBI lineage: Eukaryota > Metazoa > Chordata > Actinopteri > Cypriniformes > Cyprinidae > Sinocyclocheilus > Sinocyclocheilus anophthalmus. The sequence continues at coordinate 468,554 of JADLZN010005775.1, forward strand.
ACTCTTGTGAAAAAGAAATGCACTGGATTACGAAGTAAGAATGTACTTCCTGCCTGAAGGCCTGTCTTGCTGAGTATATAGGGAGAGACTGGGGCTAGTTGTCACAAGGGTTTTACCATACAAATGTTTTGTCTATAAATGTTTCTTATGTTGGTTTCGAACATCTAGTACAGAACAGTCTTAAGTTATAACATTTCTGTGAAGTAAAATTGCAACACCATATTCTTGCTATAGCTGTTGTATTACAATTACATAGATTTAGAACTAGAGTCAACTATATAATGAAGGGCGATCCGATTATTCAATAAACTCTGGTCATTTTTTATCATAATTACTTTGTCTCCTGCTTCTTAAGATGAAAGGGGTTTTCAAGCATTTAAACAAAAGTTAAACAGTTTTTTTTCTTTTCTGTACATAAAATGTGTGTTCTGTTTAATTGTATTTATTTTTATTTTTTTCTGAGTAAAAATGATAGTAAAGTAAATAATGACTAAATGAGTAATGACTATCATTCATTTTTACAATGATTTACAGAAGAAATGCCAATGAATTTACATATTTTTAAAAAATCATGACAATAATATTTATAATATAGATCGTTAGACGGCATTAAAAGACTATTTAAGGATCACAGTGCAGTGATTTTAAAACGTAACCAATATTTGCCACTATCCTTCACACCAGTTTTTAAATGATATATCCTTTTAATCTTTACAATAGAATACAATTTAGTATGCTCCCTTTATACATTTTAATAAGCGGTCAAAGTATTTTTTGTTTTCCCCCTTTGCATTAATATATATGTTACCCTGAATGACAATGCAAAATTATTTAACCCCTATTTTTGTCATTTTTATTTTTCCCAAAAACGAAAGTTATTTGAAACGCTGAAAGTAACACTACCTAATGTTAATGTTTGGGGGGCCTTTCGTGTATAAATTTGATGCAGACACCAAAACGGGATGCCTTGTCTTTGACCCACATGGTTTTGGGTACCAGAAAAAACACTAGTTTTGGCTAATAGACAAACCTGCTGTTAAAATGGTTTTGGATATCAGACTAAATGGATATGGTCGGCATTATCTAACAAGGCAAATACACTTTACCTATTATGACTAGTATGTAGTCACTAAATACATGTGGAGATAGGTGCCTGTGAATCAGAAAACTCATTCCATCATACAAAACAATCAGAGAAGCATCTGTAGCAGAAAAACAAAAATCTTCCGATCAGCTACTATCATTCACGAATGCAAAATAAATCAATTTAAAAAGAGAGGAAGGAAGGGGTGTGGAGAGTTTCAGTTTTATTTTTATTTTTTGTGTGCACTAAAGTATGCAGAGAGTCAAGAAGATCAGAGGACGATGTTAAATGAGGACATGCCTCAGTACTCTGACATAAACTGACTTCCTGTTCATGTTTACATGACTTATTCTGGATTTATTTTGATATAAACATATGCTGAATCAAGAGTGAGCAATATTGGGAAATCACATGTATAAGTGAAGTTATGGCTGGCTGGCTGTCACATCAGGGCCATTATATGACTAACAAGAAGTGAATACTATGCAAGTCGTAGCTGACCATAATGTTTGTACGACCGCTGATACTGCGCTGAGGTTTCTGTCTCCTCCTTACAGAATCATTCAGGATTGTGAAAGACTCTTGGATCTGACCCGCCTCAATCAGAGGAGTTATTTTGGTGCACGGCAAAATAGCTGGAAAGACGTTCAAGGCTAAACAGCCAAATCATTCCAGAGATGAGCTCTCTACACAAAAACAATAATTAAGAATAGCTGACAGCAGCAATGCGCTAAAGATACAGCAAGCTTAATGCAGAGTCAAAACAGAGTGGTTCAGAAGTACAGGTGAGAATGAACTGAAAATGAAGAGCGGTTCAGATGAGAACGAACATAAAACACATTTCTGATTC